>CM063502.1:53838916-53926416 GCA_032207245.1 Pardosa pseudoannulata | reverse complement strand
ATATTGTCCTGTTGTCCCCTAACAAAAGGGGTGGAATGAATATCGAAGTGCAGAGAGAGAGCTTGAAAGTTTACACAACAAGAGGGTTGTCCATTCCAGAGCAACTGAAAGGAACATAGTCCAAATTGATTTAAGCTCCGCGTTTTCGCTGCACCGGAAATCGGAGATATCGGACAAATGAGAAAAGCTTCGATAGGGAAAGTATAGAGACGGCTGCTAAGTAAAACTTCTATTAGGCAATACTGGAAATATTCAAATCATCTAAGTCAAAATTATGGATCTCTGTATTGATATTAAATTCACCCATTTCTAGATATTTCTCCATTCAAGAAAACAACTCATTTTTCCGAGCACAATTGAGTTCCAATTTTGACAAAAATTAATTAAATTTATCTAATAATAGGTATTCAAAGAATTTGTTAATTAATGAAATTACTATCTCTAAACGCAAACCAAATATATTAAGCAACTTAGCTTATTATTAGTTCGCTTCTTTGATTAGGCCTCAAATGCAGACTTGAATAATAACTTTAAGTCTTGAATTGGAACTTTCTACACCATACTACTACAGAATACTGATAAACTAGGATGCCAAACACCTATAACATGCTTCTTACTACAAAACGTTACTTAAATTTTTCAGACAGTTCAGTAGGTTTGTGAAATAAATCATAGTAAATCTCTTGTAGAGATTTGCTGCTACATACTCACTTTAGGAATTTGTTACAAAATAATTTGTCTGTCACAAACTTAAATCCTGACTTACTTATATATGTTTGTTCGACCTTTTCTTATAATTATATTTCACTACAACATAAGCTTTCTGGATATACTCTTAAAATTGAAAAAAAAATGATTATATTGCTACAATAGAATATAAGCCAAATAACTACTAAATCAAATAACTGGTTTAGTATAAGATTTACATATGTTTCACACTAGAATTTAGTCAAAGTTAATGCTAGGAGGTTCAGATTGTGTCACAGAATATAAATGCAAAGCCAGCATCTATAATGAGTCTAAAAGTTTTGCCATCGTTCTTTCCTCGTGTTGACCTTACTTTTATTGATTATGAAAAGAGGTTCCTCAACTTAAAACCACACTGGAAAATGTAGCAAATTAATTTTGTTTTAAATGCATCTTTAAGCATCATTATGCGAGATATGTATTGGTAGAATAGAGTCAAGTGACACAATGTCATCTGAGTTAAGCTATATTCATGTCATTATATATATAAAGAGGGTTAAAAGCTACATACTACAGTAAAATTTAGACATTAAGCACATAACGTCCTTTGTTACTGCATGCTCTTTTTTCATAAGTATATTCTTTTTAAATTTTTGATTTCCTAAAGTATATCACACAGCTAGCAAACTATGCCCTCTGCGAGATTTATTATACTCATTTTGTTGATTACGAGAAGTAAAGTTTTTTATTCTTACAATATTCTTTAAAAGCAGTACTTACAATATAAAGATAAATTAATTTTTAAAAAACCTTGTGTGATTAACCCGCCTCACGTAATAGAGTATGGCCAAGTGAATAAATAATATACATTTTAATTATCGTGCTTGACAAAAGGTGTGAAATTTTAACACGTAAAAAAGAATTTATTACTACAAATTTAGCTCTTTAAATTTATTCAGTAAACTTTTATTCTAGCTACAAATTTTGATTGATCTATCTCATACCATATGCATGAAATGTGATAAAATTAATAAAAACATCACTGCAAAATTTTCTAATATATAAAATCTTGAAATTAAAAATGTCGGTTGGACACATTATATGAATATTTTCAAAAATGTCCTTTAGCCCCATTTGCAGATATATTTATTATCAAGGAAAATCAGGATTTATGTGCATATAATATCACTGAAGGTAGTGTTGCGTAAAAAAATCTACAGAAGGAACTAAATTCAAATATTTGAAATCTAAAATAGAGCTAATACGCCTAAAGCCCACAACGTTGAATTATAAATTATATCCAAAAATTTTGCAATGTGAGATACAATTACAATGCCACTTTTTTGATATACCTCAAGTACTTTGAAATTCCCTATATTCATGTATAAAAGCTTTTAAACGAGTTATATTCGGTATTTCTAAAGAATGGTTGATAACGGGCGTTTCCATCTGATTATTTACGATCATCGAAGATCGTCGGTCGTAATAGAGGTGGGTGTGTTCACGGTAATTCAAGATACAATTTTCAGATCAAAATGTCTGACACTAAAATAGAAAGCAGTTGTTTACGACTCAAAAACCGAAATAGAAACTGAAGTAGGGCATATATCGAAAACTTATATTGTGCGAACACTAAACATTGAGTGGTAGAAATTATTATGAGTGAAATCGCAGTTTTATTGTGACTATTTATCCAAAACAATTTAAATAAATGTATATTACCTATAGCTATGAAACTGTTTAACAGTTTTAACATAAAGGCTATAAAATATTTTAAACTGTAACTATATATTGAATTATACACATTAGAAATATTCCAAATAAGCAAAACACAACATAAAGTACAATAATCTTAATTTAATGTTTAGTTCTTTTATCCTGTGCATGTGGTTTTGAGTGACTAATTCCAGAATTAACAATAAATTAATTTTTTATGTTATTGCATATTGTTAATTTTTTATGTTTTTTATGTTTGGAGCGCTACGGTCTATTGTTTTGCACACGAGGGCTAATGCCATGTTAGGAAAACACATTTGTTTTGACCGAAAAGTATAAGCACATCTTATTGAAAAGCATAGACAATGTCAACAATAAAGAAAGGCATAGCATAATAAAAAAAAATGTTTGAAGAATGAAATGATTCTTGCTTTCCAATGACGGTTGAATTATTGCGGCAGGAGGAAACAAGATGTTCTAGGTACATGTGTACTGATTGGGAACATAAAGAAAATGATTACATTTTTAACATAAAAATGCAACCCATATATACATCATAATAAAACCAAAGTGTAGTGTCTAGCCGGGACTAGATAATATACTGTCACAGGTAACTTCCCTATAAGACTTAAAACATGCAAATTCCTTTTAGAAGCGAGAAAATGTATCCCTGATTCGTTGTGTTAAGAAGTTTACTACAACCAACCAAAAATGGTCAAATTAAACAAAGTTATAGTACAACTTCAGGGACTAATATATTGAAATATCGGGAGTAATATGTTTAGAAGTTTGTGTACTTACAGAATTATATTACATTTTTATATGAATGTATATAGAATAAATATTACCTTCCATAATAATGATTAAATAAGGAACGTTTTATTACAATCAAGGTAAAGTATTCTTAAATAAAAAAGTATATATATGAAATACAGTTATATACACAGTAATAGTTGTAAACGCACATACATTTTTGTATTTTTTAATTCCTATTGCCCATCAATTTAATAGCACTATAGTTAAATGTGCTATCAGCAGTTCATAAAATTTCTTTTATTTATATCAATGTATTATTAATCCTTGCTTCAGAAATATAGATAATATAAATTAGAGAAAAAATACACATTTTGGTCATTTGATATTTTTTATAAGGTCCCTCAAACAATTTATATAAGAAAAATTGTTTTTGAAGAGTTGAGATATTACGTATACAAAAAATTATCTTTTTTTTAGTTTTTACTTGGAAAGTTCTCAAATTTCGTTCGTTAGACTGAATATGAACTTTTATTTTTAAGTGCGAAAAATTAATGGTTGAATTGTGAGCTTGCAGTAATTTATAAAGTGAATAGTAAGGATATCAAATAATTCTCTTTAATGGATGGAAAATGAATTAAAATATTTTGAACTGCGTATAATTACAATTTGTATGCAGAGAACTTCAGTGTCATGAACACGAGTATCAAGTACCTGTGTTAAAAGGCTTTGTTTTCCCTTCTTGCTTTTCATTTAAACAAAGAAATTTCAAAAATACCAAATAATGATAGTAACAGTAAAATTCAATCTGTGTGTCTCATACTGATACAAAAGTATTAATAATATATACCATATTTGGTACAGTAAGTCTTCTTCTCAACCGTTTTTGTTAGAGGCCTTTTCAAATAAAATACGACTGTTCTTATCTAATTCTTTGGGTAGATTTTTCACCCTTTTATATTAGCTGGTTAAAAACCTTCTTTTCTTTTCTAATATTCATGTTGAATGAAGTACCTAAAAATTCCAAGTACGAAACGCTGCAATATGAGGGACTTAAAGTCTCAAATTCTTCATCTGACAATACAGAACATATGATGAAATGTTAACTGTCCGAATGTACCTAACCCAAACAGTCTATACCATCCTGCTTTAGGCCGAACGACGGCCGGTTGGTTAGGGTGCTGACCTTCGGTACCGAAGTTCGTGGGTTCGAATCCCGCTGTGGCATGGATGTTCGTAGCCGTTCGGAATCGGCTTTAAGCTGTAGGTCCCGGTCTCATTAGCCCTCGTGTTGCAAAAACTAGACCGTAGCACTCCAAACCAAACCATCCTGCTTTAGAGGCCTAAAATGGCATTTTCAGATATTCATGTTTTTAACTCTAATTCTTATGGGTTATAACGCCGAACGATAGCCGATTGGTTAGGGTGCTGGCCTTTGGTACCAGAGTTCGTGGGTTCGAATCCCACAGTGGCATGGATGTTCATAGCCGTTCGGAATCGGCTTTAAGCTGTAGGTCCCGGTCTCATTAGCCCTCGTGTTGCAAAAAGTAGACCGTAGCACTCCAAACCAAACCAAACATTATGGGTTAAAAATGGTTTTAAACCAAAGGTGATATCCAGTCTACAATAAGCCTGTTAATGGGACAAACATACGGCAGAGAATGTTTAACGAAGAAATATTAAGTTTATCTCTTGTCTCAAAAAGTAGTTATGAAAGCGAATACTTAAAAAACAGTTTAATATAGAAATGTGTAATATAAATAATTTATAAAAATTTCAAAAATATATTGACATTATGAATTTTTAAAAGTCGAGTACTCTTACTTTCCGTTTCCTTTCATTTGAATTTCAGTTTGAATTTTCATAGAGAGGGAAAACCAAAGTGTCAGGATTCTATATATTTACAAAATTATATTTAGAGTAAATTAAAACTGTAAGAATTGCTAAGAGGTTTGTAAATTTTTCTTTTCTCTGACCAAATGTCTCTAGCCAGAATGCCTATAGTAAAAGGAAGAAAAGACACGAGATAAATCAAGTACACTATCGAAATTCTTGGTATTAGAGAAAATGAAACAAAACTTAAGATTCAGAATCAGTAAACCAATCACCAAAGATTGGCAAAATAACCTAGACAAAATTAAACCTGTCTGATTTATGTAGATTTTCTGATTAAAAGGATCTTATTGCATATTCAGCATTTTTACTTCTAACATCTTTAAGGAATAAGTATTACCGTTTGCAATGTTTTGAAAACACAACACCTTTCTACTTAGGTTTCTTAAAATATTATATTAGGATCCACCCTAAACTTAAGTTTCCAAGTCATATTTCTTATTTTTGTTTATTAGCTCAATGTTACAGCGAACATTAAAATCATTTATGTAAGATAATAAATTATAGATATGAAGTTTTGTACACATATAAACTGAAGTTAATTAACTGAAATAAATTGAATTAGCTGTTGTAAAAGAGTTAATTTTTTAAAATTTCTTAATTGTTAATTTCTTAATTTTAAATCTTTTACATTTTAATTTTGCTTTATTGCTTTAAAATGTATTTTAAATGTATTTAGGCACTGTTTTGCTGATTTAACAGCCAATTTATAGAGAATATTTTTGCTTTTTATTTTGATACATGTGAACATTTTCTAAAATTTAGTTTTAGTTTGTATAGTTTAAATGAAGACGAAACTGTAGGTGGATACATTTATCTGTTACTTTACATTAAAAGTATTTGCAAAACCTGTGTAAGAATCTATAAAAAACAACTCGCAGATCATATTAAAAGATAACAAAATATATCATAATTTTTATTCGAACATTAGTAGGACCATGAATTTTTCTAATATTTATGTAATAACTTTTAGAAACTTTCTAATACATGTTGTCTATTTAAGGCGTAAAATTCCCTAATTAATTTATTTAAAATCAATTTAAAATAATTCTTATTTTTCCATAGAAATTTATCATTAATTATTTTCTGAAACACTTGACACACTTATAGAATTTTAATTAATAATAATTTCATATTTTTAATACAGAACTTGAAATATTGCTCTGATACACATTTAACACCTTATTTCAGAACCTGAAAATTTCTACTACAACTTTAATTTAGAATAATGTCAGGTTTTACCCACTTTAAAATAATATTTATATAAAATTAATGTATTCATAAGAAGAACGTTTCTTTTAAGTTTTTCATAAATAAAATGCGAATTGAAGTATTCAGGAAAAATAATTTTGTCAATTAACCATATATAAACCAGATATTACTAAAAATTAAAAACATGCTATTTTACGAAAATTTTGAAAAAAAATCACAATTTAAATGCTGTTTATGTTCTTTAATTTTATCATTTCTACGGTAAAGTTTAATGACTATATAAAATAATGCACGCCAATTTAAATTTATTTACACAAAAATTAGTAAATAAAGCAAATTTACCAAAATACTCAAAGCAGATTCATCTTTTCTATAATTAAATAAAAATCCTAATTGCGATTTTTCCCCAGGTTATCTTTCTATTTTAATCTATCAGATGAAGTAACATGAGAATATTATGCAAGCATATTTAAACATTATTTATATAAAACAAGAAAATAAGATATTATAATTGTTCTTTCCGTTTGCTGAAATTATTTCACAGAACTCCACAGTTTTCTCACGTATTTTGAAGTCATTAAACGCAATTAACAAAATAAATAAGACTGTAATTCTATGAATATATATATATATATATATATATATATATATATATATATATATATATATATATATATAATTTTCAACTTATTCAAAAACTTAAAAAATAATAGCGATGAACAAAATTTCTTCATAAAGTACTATCAGCCTTATTCGACATACCTCTTGTTCATCTAAACCTTCTATTAGTCTCTATTTTAAGTAAAAGAAAATAGTTAAAATTTTCCATAATATCTTATTTTTAGTTTTATCTCTAAAGGCTTTACAATAGCATGTACGTGTTAGTTTGTGATTCCTGTTAATGGTGAAAAATGAGCAGATTTCTTGTGTCACAGAAAAAAATCAACTTATTTGTTTTAGTTCATATTAAAGAAGTCAGTGAAACTGACTTCTTTAACCAGACGTTTAGTTCAGAATGTGATAAAGTTTTTAAATAGTTGAAAATTGCCAATTTTTTTGCACAAGAAATCCACGTGTTTTTTTTTAACTTTAAAATTTATTCTAATCGGAATCTGCTGTTCTTTCAACATGAGCATGTTGACGTATTCTAAGGCATTTCTATATCTAGGTTTCACACTGACTTTAAATTTAATTTACCATACTTATTCTTATATAATACTCTTATATAATGAGTACTTTGTTTTGCTTAAAGTGTTTAGAGAGTGGTTCAAACTATAAAATTGTGGGTTTCAACTTATTATGCAAAGTGGCGTTTAATTCTAACAACACAAGGATTCAATGCATACTGTAGATAATATTTAACTCTGTCTTTCTGTCTATGTAATTTATAGAAGTAATTAAAGCACCACTGCAATCTGCAGACCTTCACTCTATATAGTATATTTGGAATGAACTAGAATTCAAAATTTCTAAACAATCAATTTCTTTAAAGCATCAAATAAAATCATTGATAGAAGATGAGTGAAATAAAATCAGTCCAGAAGTTATATAAAAAACTTGTACAATCTATGGCAAAATGGTAAAATGTAGTTTTAAAATCAAAAAGAAATCCAGAAATAATTTCAGTGTTTTTTTCTTTTTGTAATGCTAAGTGTTCCAATAATTTTGTGAGACTTTCTACATCAGTCACAATAAGATTTTTTATTTACTATTTAATTTATTGAATGTATATTTAATACTTAAAGGATGATAAATTAACTTACTTTTAAAATACAAACAGTTCTTTTTATTTTAATTTCATATATTTCTGATAATAGAAAATTCGATTATTTTTGGGAGTTTCTGTATGTCTTACTCCTATTGAAAAGTGATATTGGTTACAAGTTCAGGAAAAGTGGTCTCTTGAAGTAAAGTATTAGTGTAGACAGTGATGTCATTCTTGGTAAAGATTGGGAGTTGTTTTACTTGAAACTTCTTTTGGAAATTGTGATAGGTTTCTAGAAAAAAGCGATAATGAAAATAATTTAAGGGTATATCACATTACGGGATAGTAATGTTTATTTTAATTAATAGCATAGTAATTTTTTTATAAACTTTATGAATTTTCTTACAAATATAAGTTAAAATATATCTCAATTATTAAAATTAATTTTTATCGAAAAATCAGACATTCTTTAAATTTAATTTAAGACATGTTAATTTTAAAACTGCTTCTTGCAGTTTAATTTTTCGGATTATCCCTATAAAGTTTTTAACAAAACTACCAATTTTTTTGTCCTAAAATACATTAGTAAAAAAATTAAGTATCCATTTTGAAATTTGACTACATTTAAAAATTTTAATTATTTTTCCCTTTGCACTCCGTTACCACAAATATGGCGACCTTTGAAATATAAGCTTTAAGTAAGCTAGAGTGTAAAAGGTTAATAAATTAAAAATACAATTTATTCTTGTTACTCAATAAGTAAATATAAAAATAAGCATTTTTAATAATTGACTATTTAATCAGAAAAAGAATGATTAAATACGATCAAAATATAGTCTGATACAGGAAATTGATAAAGGGTGTTAAACATTAAAAACTTTTTAAAATGTAATACTTTTTAAATTTACATATACTTTAATATATATATATATATATATATATATATATATATATATATATATATATATATATATATATATATATATATATATATATATATATATATATATATATATATGTGTGTGTGTGCGTGTGTGTGTGTACCAATTTTTGAAAATTTATTAATAAATTACAAAACGCTTGTCCACTATCCTCTTTAAAATTATTCTTCCTCTATACTTAGCAGCACACTACATAATTTCTGCAACCATACATTTTCGTTAAGGAATTTGTAAATAAATATAGGGTGTCTTGGAGTTTGTACAACACAAAAAATTAATATTATATGCAATAAGTAATATTAGATACTATTATGATATGTAATGTTGTTCCTGCAACTGCAAGTGTAAAACTGCAAGGTATTTTGAGTGTAAATGCAAGGTATTTTAGACATTCAAATACATGACAGCCTGTTTTGAAAAAACAAACCCTTTATTATATGGAAACACGTTGTTAAACTAACATGTTTCATAACTTAAAGTACTTAAAAGTATATAAACTTAAAAGTTATGCCATTTCCATATTTAAAGGCAAGTAGTAACAGTGCGAGAACTGAAACTAAGTTGTAAGCATATACGTAAAAGAGCGATTTTCTCACCATGGTATCTTATATAAAGTGTAAGTTCTGAGGTAGAAATGGGAATTCCAGAGTTCCTAAATTCCAACTAGTCGCCCTTGTATTTAAAATATAGTTACCATATCCCTCCAAACCAAACATGATATACCTAATGCACCAGTAATAACTAACTCATTATGTTAGTTGTCACGAAGGTTTTATTTCTGCACTAATACTTACAGGAAAACATTGGTTTTTTAATCAATTTTAATCCAATTTGAAATATGTCACATCATACCTATAATTTGAACTGCCACAATTAACTTCAATTTAAAATATACAGAGGTTATTTTGAAAACAACGTAGATGTTTCAAACCGAGTTTAGAAAAATATCCATAACACTTAAGAATAATTATCAATGGCATTCAAGAGAGAAAGTAATAGCTAAATGTCGAATACGTTGCATTACATTAACAGTAAAAATAAAAGAAATACATGATAAGTATCTTTGTACAGTGAATTTTAGATAAACTCTCATTTCAAAGTTCATCCAGTTTTTAACGTGCTTTAGAAATGTATTGCTATTTACATAAGTTGGGGTAAGTAATTGGCTTTGAAGAAACCTTATGAATCATTAGGAAGAAAATCTTAAGGGTCTGGTACCTTTGAATTTCAACAGAAGTCAGCAAAATCAACCATATATTCCTTACTAAAATTTTTTAGGAAAAAGAACTTTTTGATGAATATTAAACTATTACTCTGCTCTTATTTTTAAAAAATTTTGTAAAATATAAAAACTTCAATTATTTTCTTATAGCTATTTGAGAGCTATAGAATTATCCCAAAAGTACATGCAATATATTTAGTAACAAGCAATATTATTTGTCATGAGTTATAATATTAATGTGTTTTTTTAAAAAGTGATTGAAAGTATTTCTCAGAAGTCTAAATCTTTAATAAATAAATTAGCTAAAACTAATTTTTTACAACTAAATTAATCTAAGAGATGTTTTTATAGTTATCTGGAAATTTAAAATGCCGATCATTGAAATTTAGTATTTTTCAAAACATCTGTTGAATCGATTAATTTTTTTGACAGCCTGTAATCAAAGAAGAGTATTAGCATTCTGTAAAAAGTTATTTTCCTAAATATTTTTTTTTAATTTTAGAACATCGAATACAATGTTAATTTTATCGCTTTTACACCGGTTAAAAGATTCTAGTCAATTTAAAATTTTTGCTACTTTCATTATAAGATTGTTCTTTGATCTTAGGATGTGTTCAACACAAGATGGGATTATTAGAGTGGTAATAAGAGTGTATAAAAACAAAATAAAAATCAAACTGGTTAGGATTTTAAAATAAATATAAAAAATATAAGTATTTTTTATATTTATTTTAAAATCCTAACCAGAAAATATAAATATTTTCAAATATGCAACAAAATAATAAAATTTAAAATATGTACTTCTGCCCACGATTCCAACGTTATATTAACTGTATATGAAAATATCAAATGTATTACATTTTATGATGTATTACTGTTATTCTGAACGTAAAATATAGTTAATATCATTATATATAATAAAAAAGAATGATATTACTGTAAGAAAAATAGCAGAATTTCAAGTATATGGGGAAATATAAGAATTTCCTCTAACACTCAAAGGTTTAAAGTGATGTTCAAGGTTTTACTTTTGATTTTATAAACTATAAAAATTTTATATATATACAATCAAGAGTGAAACATGTAAATAAAGATTAAATTATGTCACATTTTAAGAAAAAGGATTCAAAATATTTTTATTATATATTTTCTATAAATTAAATAATATTGATATGCTATAATACAGGATACGCTATCATACGCTATAATACAGGAATATTAATACAGGAATTATTTCTCAGGAATTAATAAAAAATAACCACTTTTTAATGAAGTATTCATACCAATTATCACAGTTCTTTATACCAATATAGTGTCTTTAGTGCATATGCATGTTATAATGATGTGTTGTACAGAATTTACACCTATCTTCAGGAAGACAGTTCATCATATTCTAATTTACTTAATTTTCTAATTTAAAAATTCATATTTCTCCCAACATATAATATAATTCTCTTAATAACATTATTACAGGAACTACAGATGAAATCAAAATTTCGTATTTTTCCTGTTTAAGAAAATGTCTGCCTATATTCTACACTATGATATGAAAGTCGATTGCTCAAAATTTGTCAAATAATATATTCTCACATTTGCACTGAAATAATACTAAAGTTTCTCTATGAGTATCAATTATTATGGGTTTCACATTTAATCTAGTGAAATGCAACACATCAAATACTGCCTCTTCCCAGCTTGTAGAGTTTCCTTAATAGGTTCATCAAAATCTATCAGCGAGGCTCTATTAGTGAAAACCGTATGAGGTATCTGCTAACATAGGGCATTCTCATAATTCTTCGCTATATCTGGTGACTCTTAGTACAGAAACGAGTAAAAAGGTAGAAAAGGACTGGATGAGTAATATGAAACCTCACTGTGGTACATCATTTCCTCGAAAGTAGTTACTGGGAATCATTAGTTTAGAAATTGAGTTTGCTAAAGGGAATTCTAAACGCACAGCGTTACAATTGGGTGTTTTATCTTTATTTTTTAAGGGAAAACATGCGTCTTCATTTATAAACGAATTCTTATTTGGTTAACAGAAAATTTATGGTATGACCCCCTCTTTCCCCTCCCCCTCCATGTAAACGCAGATGTCCACCTTCCATTCTCCCATTAAAGGCTGTATTCACCCTTGGTTACATAAGTATATATCCATCTAAAAAGTGGTGTAATATAGGGTTTTTTAGTACTAGATTTATGGACTGAGCCAATTTGACCATCTAAAAGTTTGTGTGTAAAATTATATTGCAACTACAATAATAATTTTAAATGCAAAAGTCAGCTTTTACAGCAGTTATGAAATATACGTAAATATAAAACCCTCCCTTCCTATCGCCCATTAACTTTGCGTTTTCGATTGTGGTATAACTATTTTTTACGGTTATAAGCCATTTTGAGTCATAAAATGATTTTACCGTTAGTAGGCGGTATATACATAAAAATATTTCATTAAAATTCTAATAACAATAAAATATGGAATCCCAATGAGTTTCAAAGTCGTGATCCATTTCCTGCCCATTTGGATATTCATAGACCACACGAAACAAATCAAAATAAATTTTGAAAATCATACTTGAGGAGGGAACTTGCGTGATCACACCTTAATAAAAACCAGCAGTGCACATTGAGGTCTTCTTGTCAGTCAATTTGTAGACCATACGTGTGCAGAGTGAATTTTCAATAATGGGAATTTTCATAAATTGTTATTTTAATTAAATAGAAAAGTAATAGAAAATATGAGTCAAAATGACTCATATTTCCTCAATAGGATGGCATATAAATCAACATCCGTAGATTTAGAGTTATTAATTTGAATGTTAACAGTAAACCGATAATAAGTCGCATAATACCCTTATATGTACTGCAATTCAAATAAATTCACATTAAAAACCAAGAAAAACATTTTTTACGTCCTTTGTGAATATACTTGGGCAATACATCATTTTTATTGCGCTCGCTTTTTTTTAAGCCTCCACTTCTGCAATCTTCGAAGAACAACTACCATACTACACTACAGAAGTATATTTTCCTCCGAGGTTTTATAACTATACAAAATGACGCATTTCCTTTGCTTGTACATAATTATTTACAGTTCGATTTCCCTGAATCAATATCTCAGTGCTTTGAAAGCAATCAATTTACATAAAAGATGCACAATATAGATTTCCCAATTATATGAGAGATGTTTCTAGATGTTATATTTCTTATTAAATTTATATATAAACATGTGTTTTATATATTGTTTGAATTTTAAATATTTATCGCTTGTAAACTTAATTTTTGTAGAGGGGTATTTAAAGTACCTCTAAGCTTTCTTTTTTCGTATCAAATTCTTTCTTAATTTTGCAAATACCAGTAACTTTCTTTTTCGTTTGTACAAACTGTAGGTTTTCCTGATAACAATAATAATAAATAACAATTTTTTTATTGTATGCTATAGAAAGAATGGAATCGAACGATATTACTTATTAAAAAGTTGGTTGAAAATACACAGAATTTCATCTGTAACTATTGGACAAAAATTCAATATTTTTTTACTGATTAATTCAGTACTCATATGACATTTTAATGATACGACTAGTATATTAAATACTTTCTAAAACTCACTCTAACAAAAAATATAATGTTTTAAAATAAAACTATCTACTGCCATAGTGTTTCATAATTTTAAAATGTAGTTCTCTACAGAAAAATAAACTCGGACAGAATTTATTTCATTTCCTCTTCAAACTATCTTATTTAACCTAAATTAATTATAAGAAGTATTTACAATAAAGCTGCTTATTTTTCATCATCATTTATATTTTTCTTGATTTGTTAATGCGATTCGTTCTAAATTTTTTACTCAAAATGGGAAATGTAAGGACAAATGGTAATCCTATAATACAAATGAAATAAATTAAAGAATATTTTTGAACTCAAATTTGTCTTGCAAGCGCATCTAATCGGAAATATCAGATTTAAGTGGCAAGCTTTAGGTAGGTTCAATACCAAAATATGACTTATCAAAGTATGACACAGTATTAACACGCTGACTGCCATGGAGGTTCACTGCCACCTGTGACCGACACTCGACTTGGCTACAGTGCCGTGGGGACCACCGGTGACGGGCGACACAGCAAATAACAAAAGTGCATAATTATAGTAAATATGGATACTGATAATTCTTCAAATTATACCATTGTTATTATAATGGTTCGAAGAACTTAATGCATTATAGAACATACAACGATAATTTTATTAGTACATGATAAATATACGTTTTATCAGTGCATATTGTGGTGATTCAGATTGAAACATTTAAGGCAAATAAAAGGTGAATCAATGGAATCAGAACAATATGTCACCACTTTTTTAGTCAAATCCTTTGGTCTAGTTCTTCCTAGTTTCTTTGAATGCTAAAGAATGAGAGTAATCACTTATCAATCGAAGCACGGTTGTTTGAAAAAAGGACAATCGTAACAATTGCCTACAGTGCCGTGGGAGTCACCGGTTTCCCCCACCTCAAAAACTGCTTCAAGCATGATTTTATAACTCATTTTATCTGCTCCAAATAATATTTCAGCATACGCGTTGCATAATGAAAAGTTTACCTTGGGCAAATCATCGAAAATCCATCTGGTAATCAACGTGTTAAAGAGTAATTTTAAAAAGGATTAAACTTAGAAAATATAAACGTTTTTGCTTTAAAACAAGAAATAATCAACCAGCAAACTTGGATCAATGAGAACAAAATCTAAAATCTTTCAAAAGATTCTAGGTCACTATTAAGAATTCCCTAGAAAACACTGGTTTATAGAGCGAATTTCTTGCAAAAAATATTTATCTAAACAAAAAATAAGCAATCTGTAAACTTGTACCAAAGAGAACATAGAACACAACAAAATATAAAATCTTTCAAAACCTTCTAAGTTACTATTAAGAAAGAATTCTCTAGAAAAAAAACAGGTTTATTAAACGTATTCCTTGCAAAAAATATTTATCTAATATCAATATTAAATCAATGACATTAATAAGTCAGTTTTGAGCATGAGTTTAACACAATCAGATATTTTTAATATACTTACGAATGCACATAATTTTTATATTCCAATTTTACATCACAGTTTTTATGAATCCCAATAGAAGTTAACCAGCATAAATATAAAGCATATGAAAAACGATAAGTCTTCCCATATTGCTTTCACAGGATGTAAAAAGAGTAAGTCAAGAGGCATTTCTCAACATAACTCTCAAAAATAAGAGGCAAGGAAAATATATCTTCTGAACTTCTATGAAAAGATTTAGAAACCACCCTTAACGAGTAAACTCTTTAAAAGACAGAATTCTGGAGTACTCCTCTTAACAGATACCCAGCTGAAGAATTGAGAGAAATGACCCCCCCCCCCCGAAAAAAAAGAAGAGATTGCACTTTTAGTAAAGAGAAGCCATTGCACTTTTTAAATTTCTTATGAAAGGTCATCTAAAGAATTTTATGTAAGGATATAGGATAGAGCAGTTTAAAATGAGAAATATGTTTGGAAATACTGCAATCGAACGTATTCCGTTCTCATTATAGTATAAGCAGAGTTATATACATTTAAGCATAATGTATCCGATAATTCTTTATGTCAAACAGTTAATTAAATAAAGCTAAATCCATAATCAGTTATCCTACATGATATGCACCAAAATGCTGTTATATTTCTACCAATTAAGAAATGACGAAAAAAACATGTTTTGAAAAACTTTTTAGAAAAAAACTACTCTTTGTAGAAGACTGCTTTAACCCTTAATTTGACAAGATGTTTTTTCAAATATTTTTTAATTTTAATTTCTGTTATTTTCCCATGTCTGTATAGACATTAGGATCTCTGTAAAATAAACAAAAAAATATATCATTTTCCATTCTTGAGATAATTAATGTCCCCTGTGGCGAACACTGACAATTATGTTATATTGTAGTTATAAATATGCATGTCCGGTGTAGAGGACTTAGCCAAATTAAGGGTTAAATGTACTAAGTATTTAAAAAATAAATTAAGAATATATTGCAATTATTACCCATTTTAATATGTGCTAGACAATGTATGATATTTTGATTCGAAAATTGTTCTCCTTTTAAATAATTTTATTTTCATTCAATTTTTTTGTTTTCATATTACAATATTCTTACTTTTTAAGGGGACAAGGGACATTCGAAATAGCAGATTTCGACTAATAATGTGAAACTTTTTTTGTTCAGAAAAAAATCAAGTTAATTATACATTTCCTTATCAAAAGACGTTTTTCGAATAGCATGTTTACAAGACTGAAGCCTGTTTAATGCCATAAATCCTTTTTTTAAACTTTAAAAAATATTTTTCAATGTGACAATTTTTTCATTAAATTAGTAATTTCGAAATGTTCCAAATGCATTACTTTTATGTACTTCTTATTCAAAATTTTGGAGATTCTCTATTAGTGTCCTTTGCTTTGAACTCCTATTCTTTCGAAAATATGAAATAATTTTCTCGAATTAGAGGAATTAATACCGTGAAACAGCGAAAATAGTTGTTGAAATGCTGTATAATTTTTAAAACTTGTGTTACGTAAATAGTATTTAAAGTAATAAAAAATTTAGAATTTCTATAAAACAGTTTTTCTCTAAATAAATTCTAAAAATAAAATAAAAACTTATAAGCAATTGGTGAGTATGCTGTGCACATGGACATTTTTAAAGAATACTGACGGATGACGGAATTTTTATCAAATAGTCATATTTTAATCAAAAATTATTTTCCAACAGATTTTTGTGTCGTATGTTTTATATAACAAAATTATATGTTCTCACTATACAAATATTAGTTTATAAAATTGTATATAAGCTTTTAAAACTGAAATTTATTTAAACACTAAATGGGTTAATCAATCATTTTTGATAACTTTATGGATACAAGTAATAATTTCAAATTTTGGAAATGTTATTCAAAATATAAAAATCACGTATTTAGTATGACTAATCATACTATACAATTAGAGAAAATACTTAAAACTGGGGAAATCATCTAAGTGTTGAGCATATTTTATTCAATTTGAAACATAAAATAACAGTGATAATTCGGATTTACAAATATATTTCAGGAGATATTATCAGTGTTCTCCCTGAATTAGGTATTGAATGCCTGTCGGCCAGTCGCCAGTTTTAATAGTTGGACATATTTCTGAAATTGAAACTAGTTCGTATAATAATTAAACTTGGCATCATAATATTTAAACATTACTTTCTACAAACTATGAGATCAAATGCTTGATATCATACTAAATTATCCGAATTTCGTCTTTTATTTTAAATTATATGCTGTCAGCCCTTCAGGCAAATTTAGCAGACAAATATCCCAACTACCATAATGTAACATTCTAATAGCTTCGTGCTTTATATTTGAAACTGTAGAATCCTCAAGTTTGAGAGATAATTTCCATAGTGAATATTTAATTCAGAACTACGACATAATATCTGAAGCTCCACTTTCCATAATAGAACACATATTTATATTTTCATTAAGAAATATAGCTTTCAGATTTTGCAGTATTTAACTTATGTAATTTCAACTTATAACCTTGGAAAAAAAATTTGATTTTTCAAACTTTATCAGTTTTACAAAATAACCTAAATATTCGATAATAAACGTAGAAAATATTTTAATGAAAAATTACAAAGGAAAAGGTTTAAAAAGTGATACAACATTTTTATATATTCTAAACTAAACATGAGCTAGAGGATAATATTTGAAAAAATGTTTAATTTAAAACCTGCACTAGTGTGTACTAGATTGCTCATAATTTTATCCTATTAAAAAGGAATTTTTTTAAATCCATAAAAAATCAATATAAAATTATGAAAGAGTCAATATAACGGTAAATATTTAATGTTATAAATTAGCATACAAATATTTATTTTAGTCTTGTGATTTTCACTTGCATTACGTTGCATATCGATGGCAATGTGTTTTAAAATAATGTCTTCAGAATTTTAATAGTACTACTCAGTTTAATCCTTTATAATCAGTGATCTAGCAACCAAATGTTATTTATAGTTTCTAAATACCAGTAACTGGATACATTTTTCTACAGCCGATTTTTCACAACATTTTTTTTTTCATTTTTAATGCAAGCTATAGTTAAATAGAGAGTTTATAAATTATAAAAATTTTGTGTTTAAATTAAAAAAAAATTATTTTTCATAAATATTTACTATACATATTTAAAATATAAATTTTAATGCTAACCAAATGTTATTTACTCTTTATAATAAAATACGAATAAAGCAATAGTTCTACATTTAGTGTTATAACAAACTGAACAATATATTTTTTTTTTTTCATATTTTCATATATAAATAGACTTAATAGAGGTAGTACCAATAAGTAAAGATGTAAATTTTCTTTCGTGTACAAAATCTGTAGGTAAAACTATATAGTTAACTCGAAGAAAAAATTACATTTCATCCAAATATTTACTATCACATATTTAAAAATATAAATTTTAATGCTAAATAATTTTGTGCATATTATACTCTTTAAAAATAATAAAATACGAATAAAAGCAATAAGTTCTACATTTAGTGGAATTATAACAAACTGAACAATTTCATATTTTTGTATATTTTTTCATATTTTCATATATAAAATAGACTTATATAAGAGGTAGTACCAATAAGTAACGGGGATGTAAAATTTTCTTTCGTGTACAAAATCTGCTAGGTAAAACTATAATAGTTAACTCGAAGGCACAACAGACTGCACCCATCATCCAATATTTACTATTACATATTTAACTATATAAATTTTATTCCTAAATAATTTTGTGTGTATTACACAATTTAAAAATAACAAAATAGTAATAAATGCAATAAATTCTACATTTACTGGAATTATGACAAAGTGAACAATTTCATATTTTTATGTAATTCATATTTTCATATATAAAGTAGACTGATATACGAGGTAGTACCAATAAGTAACAGATATGTACAATTTTCTTTCGTGTACAAAATATACTAGGTAAAACTATAAATGGTCAACTCCAAGGATCAAAAGACTGCACCCATCATCCAATATTTACTATTACATATTTAACTATATAAATTTTATTCCTAAATAATTTTGTCTGTATTACACAATTTAAAAATAACAAAATAGTAATAAATGCAATAAATTCTACATTTACTGGAATTATGACAAAGTGAACAATTTCATATTTTTATGTAATTCATATTTTCATATATAAAGTAGACTTATATACGAGGTAGTACCAATAAGTAACAGATATGTACAATTTTCTTTCGTGTACAAAATATACTAGGTAAAACTATAAATGGTCAACTCCAAGGATCAAAAGACTGCACCCATCATCCAATATTACTATTACATATTTAAATATATAAATTGTATGCTAAATACTTTTGTGCTTATTACATTCTTTAAAAATAACAAAATAGTAATAAAAGCAATAAATTATGCATTTACTGGAATTATAACATACTGAACAATTTCATATTTTTATATATTATTTCATATTTTCATATATAAAATAGAATTATATACGAAGTAGTACCAATAAGTGTGTTTTACGCTGACCCGGCTGAAGCCATCCAGCAGCAACTCCTGATGACCATGCTACGACAGTGACCCATAAATGGCTACCAAGCCACAGCTGACCTACGAGAGGCTCCGTCATGGTCCGATTTTACTGTGGTCCAACCCGGTAAGGAGCAAACTCTACACAGGTAAGCTCGGGACTACCAGGAAGAACGCTAGAAAAGATCACTCAGGTACCCCGGGATCGTGAAATCCGTACACACCTAAAGGAGGTGTGCCCCTGGAGGCAAGTAGTACCAATGAGTAACGGATATGTAAAATTTTCTTTCGTGCACAAAATCTGCTACGTAAAAATATAAATGGTCAACTCGAAGCCACAATAAATATCCCAAACATTGTAATTTTCTATTAAAATTAAATATAATATAATTTTTTGTCAAAGATATATAATAAGAGAAATAATATATCTTTATTTTTACATAAATAATAAATAATTTTTTAGTATTAGATAAAGATTTTAAATTATACGTCTACAAAATATAAGTAAAACTACCAAATTATTTATCTTATAAATCTTATGTATATATATTACAGTTAACCTATCAACAATGAAATCGGGACTTTTATGAATTCAAAGTTGGAAATAATTCTTAGACAAGTATAAATTGATTTTGTCGAAATTAATAAATTGTAATTTTATAGTTATAACATTAATGTATTATTTATTATTGCGTTGAAAATGATTTTATCAATACTTGTCTAAAGTTTAATATTTTCTAGAGTAACAAATATGACTTTTTAATTTTCTTCATGCAAAAAAATAACATTATGTGATATAATAATTATGTATATATTATAGTTAACCTATCAAAACGGGAATGAAAACGGGACGTTAAAAATGGGAATGAACTTCAAACGGGCGGATTGACAGTCAAATTTCGTAGACAAATGCCTCCAATAAATTGCACTTTTGTCGAAACATAATAAATTTGTAATACTTTTATTGCTATTTCATAGTTATTAACTGTATTATTTAGTATTGCGTTGAAAATTACTTCCGTTACTTATCAACACGTACTTGTCTAAAAGATTAAGTTTTTTCTAGTTAACAATTCGATAGCTTCTTAATTCTTCTTCATGTAAAAAATAACATATTATGTGATACAATAATTATGTATATATAGGATAGTTAACCTATCAAAACGGGAATGAAAACGGGAATGAACGTCAACCAGGCGGAGTAACGGTCAAACTTCTTAGACAAGTGCCTCCAATAAATTGCACTTTTGTCGTTTAATAAATTTGTAATAATTTTATTGTTATTTCATATACATTAATTGTATTATTTATTATTGCTTTGAAAATTACTGGCGTTATTTATCAACACCTACTTGTCTAAAAGATTAATATTTTCTAGAGTAACAATTCTATGACTTCTTAATTCTTCTTCATGCAAAAAATAACATACTATGTGATATAATAATTATGTATATATAGGATAGTTAACCTATCAAAACGGGAAAAACGGGAATAAACGTCAAACAGGCGGAGTAATAGTCAAACTTCTTAGACAAATATCTCCAATAACTTGCACTTTTGTCGAAACATCATAAATTTGTAATACTTTTATTGTTATTTCATAGTCATTAATTTTATTATTTATTATTGCTTTGATAATTACTTGCGTTACTTATCAACACCTACTTGTATAAAAGACTAATATTTTTCTAGCGTAACAATTCCATGACTTCTTAATTCTTCTTCATGAAAAAAATAACATACTATGTGATATAATTATGTATATATAGGATAGTTAACCTATCAAAACGGGAATTAAAACGGGAATAAACGTCAAACAGGCGGAGTAATAGTCAAACTTCTTAGACAAATATCTCCAATCAATTGCCCTTTTGTCGAAACATAATAAATCTGTAATACTTTTATTGTTATTTCATAGTCATTAATTGCATTATTTATTATTGCTTTGAAAATTACTTGCGTTACTTATCAACACCTACTTGTCTAAAAGATTAATATTTTTCTAACGTAATAATTCCATGACTTCTTAATTCTGCTTCATGCAAAAAATAACATAACAATTGTCTCCTTACATTCTATATTCATCCTATTATTTATCACAATAAGAAACACGCATACTTTAATAATTAAGTTTTACTACCTTATTTCCATTAAGTACATTTTAAATAATTCATTGATAAATAATGAAATGTAATATTAATTTTATTTTCTTCAACTAGGTAATTAAGTTTATTTGCCTCAATAATTACTTTGTCTTATTTAGCATCAGTCACGTATACTACTCCTTGGTCCCATTTGATATTATTTTTTTACGTAAGAAATAGAAACCCTGAAGAAAAACCAGTTTAAAGAGGTAATTTGTACGCAAAATAATTACAGCAGGTGTTTCTTAGAGAATTCAAGGTAAATTTGTCTGGGATAATCAAAACTGGTGAAAATTCTTTCGTATGGAGATATTTTTGAAAACCTTCACATTCCATTTTTAAAAACTTTGGTGCGAGAAGAATTATTCTTCAGGCATCTTCAATGAAGGCTGAAAAAGGACATTGAATTTCTCTGTAAACAGAAGCAGAGCGAGAATTAAATGCAGTTACGCTGCTTTATAGGTTTATCCCGCTCCATCAGAAAAATACTAGACTTTGTTTTTCGGCGCTGAAATGGTCCTTAATAAAACCTTAGCATTTCTTAAATTCTACGTAGAGAATATTCAAAAACTGTAGTTAAAATACTTTAATATTTTAACTATTACTACAAACACGAGATTATTTCTGTACTGTATTAAAATGTTAAGTTTAAAATAAAGTTGAATATTTATCTTTTTTAGTTTAAGCATTTATATAAAATTTCTCTCTAAAAGATTTCATAACTATCTATTGTAAAGTTTAATTATAAAATAGCAAAACCTTATATAGTATCTTTTTTTCTTAAAATACATTTTTGATTTATTTGTTCCTTTTACCTACTTAATCTTTATTAAGATTAATAAATTTTGGAAAATTATTTCTTAGCTTTTATAAATGACAGTTATGTATTTAGTCTGCCCGTTCCTATTACAGGATTATTTAAAATGGTTTTATGAACGGAACTGTCATTGTTTTACTACATGAAAATTAATTATTTAGAAGAGCTATTATAGCTAGAGATCTCCAGTACACTAAAGATAACGCAATACTCATTCAGCAAACTTCCAAGTTTATATTGAATACTATCAATATTATATTGCCGCATAAAGAAGTTAGCCAACGATCTAAGTGGCCGAATGGTCAAAACGCGCGATCCAGACCCGAAGATTGTGGGTTCGATGCTTGCCATGGCGATTTATCCGAAGTACGGATTTTTAATTTAAATGTTATTTATTGTTTTCTTATGTTCTTGAACATTCTAGATCTTTCTTTAATATGTAAATTAGTTATTTCTCGAATATTCTGTAAGGGTATAAAAGCTGATACCCACTAGTTGTAGGCAACTTCTCGATCTTGTAAAGTTGCGAGTTGCTACTTAGCTTCGATAAATTCGTTTGTTAAGTTAAGCGGTGTGTTCATTCGAATCTTCGTGACAATATTAAAAATACTATTAGTTTAATTTTAGTTTTGGTGACGTTTATGTTTTAGTTAGTTAGTTAATGAAAATTTAGGAGTATTTTGACTAATAATAATGTCGCATAAACCTAGTTAGTATTTATTCACTTTTTGACATTTCATTTTCTACTGCAGTCTATTGTTCTACTCTCGTCATTATTCAGTTAGTTCGAAAACTTAGTTAGTTAGTTATACTAGGTTTTATATATATTATATATATATAGTTAGTATAGTATATTTTAGTATATATAGTTATATATATATTATATATATATATATATTTAGTGTGTGTGTGTGTGTTAGTGTGTGTTAGTGTGTGTAGTAATCCATTTTTTATAAAACTCCTTGACAAAGAAGATAACTCAACAGCTGGCAATAATAAAAATGCAGTCAGGTAGACATTGAAGAGAACGCAGAAGTCTAATTTAAACTTTATTAGCGGCAACATCTAAACTTCTGGACAGCATACAACTAAAGCCACACTCTGATCGACAGGGGTGCACCCAAGAGCGAAGAACGAAAGAATTTTCCCACAGTAAAAAACAACTTAATATGCGAATTAAATGCAATATCAGCAAAACTCGAAACCATGTTCCGCCAACAGCTGGGAAACTGCTGTATAGACAGAAAATTTACAGCTTTATGACAGAAAGGAATGTTAAGTCTAAAATACTTCGTTGATTAAACCATTTAGAGGCTGGGAAAGAGATTTAAATGAATTGGAATAGCAGAAAGGAGGTTTTTGAAGAAATGTTAAAGTTAAATAATTTTGATATATTACAGAGATATACATATATTATATATATATATATATATATATATATATACATATATATATATATATATATATATATATATATATATGCTAAAAGGAGAATTGCGATTGACACAAACAAACAAACTCGCTGCGGACATGCGAGGAAAGAGAGAGATGTATATTGTTATTTGCTGGGAAAAATGATAATTTGATTTTCAGTGGATAATTGTTCCTTAAGATCATCTACGGAAATACCAGCCGAAACCTGAATATAAGCTCATTTTATTTGTTTTGACAAACTCCAAACTGAAATGACTCGGGTAAGGTATACCCAGTGCACAGTTCTAGCTAGTTAACCTTTTACTAAATATAACACTGCAGTCACTAAGCCAACACCAGTCCTTTTGCTAACTAAGCCATCATCAATTTTTTTTCCTATTGTTTTATTTCTTATCGCTTTGCTGATTATTTTGCTAATTATCTAATTTTGCTGATTGCTCATTTAGGGATGGCTTAGTCAATAAGTAATACAGTAATGAGAGTTCTAGTTACTGACATTTAAAAATAACTTTTTTTAATTTAATTAGTGGTACCGGTATGTAGTTCCTCTGTAAATTACGTTCTCCTTGTATGTGGTTAGAAGAATTATATTCATGTGTAATCAAAGAAAAATGAATATAAAACTAAATGAATATAACCTTAGATAATTTATCATCTTTAAAAGAATATTTTTTAGAATACTTTGCAGAACTTGAACATGTCTATTCAATTTTTAGTATCTGCTATTATTTATAACGTTGTCATTTGGATCGACATATTAAAGTTTTTCAAACTTTGTTCATAAATTTACTCTTTTAACAGGTACATTGACTGAAATCATGGCTAGCATAATTACTTTTAAACTTCACTTTACATTACAGTGTTTACATATGTTGCAAAAAAATCTTATCAAGCAATATTAAATTTTTATAAATTGCCTCATATAAAGTTTAATAAACATCACTAATAAGGATAAGCTGTAATTTTTCAAATTGTTTAAATTTTATTCTGTTTTACTCTTTATATATATATATATATATATATATATATATATATATATATATATATATATATATTCATTTGAAATAATTCGGGCATTAATACACTAAGGTAAAATTTTAAATTCAGCGAATATTTTAGCCTTGAGTCACTTTCCTAATTTCTATTTTAGTGACTTTCGTTAATTATAGGATTTCAAGCATAAAAGCTAATGTACATAGTGCCAAGATATTAAGTTAATCAAGACAGTGTATAACTGCTTGTAAGTACCAAGAAGCTTTCATGTCGGTGCTATATAGAAAGCGATTACTGGCAGGAGATTACGGCATAAGCCGATCTTCATCTCAAATATGTTAGTCATTTAAGTCATTTCTGCTTAGCATTTGTGGCTTCTAGATGGCTGCATGCTTCCCTAATTTTACATTCATGCATTAGTGAATCCAGCTTAAAAGGGTTTGCTGAAAAAGTTAATATGAGAATTTAATAAGCGTTCAGCTATTTTAAGTTGTAAATAAATTGCATAATGTTATCAATAGAAAGCAATTGGTTTCTAAAAGAAGTTTTCAAAATTTAACAATTCTTGAAATGTAGATTTATTTTTTAGGCATTTGCTTCAGGTGTTCCTCCTGTCTAATTTTACGAGTGAAACATTAGCAAAAGATAAACTCCTTGAGCAGTTAGAAGTGTTTCTCTCATGGTCAGTAGTTGAAGCGCTTCCATTTATTTGGTAAACAAAGATAAAGCAGCTTATACATTATTTAGTTAAACTGCGCGGTCCAACTCAGCAGTTGGAGTGAGTAAAAAAAACCGAGTGATGAATTGAGTTGAGTTGAGAATGTGTAGCGAATGAAATATTTCACTTCAGTGTTATCTCCCCAGTCTTGTTAGATTCGTTATATAGGGGACAAAATAAAACCATTAGTTCCAAAGCCTGAAAAAGACATTAATTCTTTGACGTATTAAAAGCTTGGTGCATATGCATTCTAACTCAAAGCAACCGTATTGTTTTCAACCTCTGGTGATTTTCAATTCTTTTCTAAAATGGATCCCTGGTTATTAATTTTTTCACAGCCTACTCTCGTGCCGCATCAATCTCAACAGCTTTCAGTTTATCAATTAGTTTTCGTAAGCAACATGTTTTATTATCCAGTTATTATAAGAGGCATTTTCTCTAGTCCTACTCATCTCAGGAAGTAACCGTTAAATTTTAATAAAATCAAAAACATTTTTTAAAACTTAGATCATGTCGAAAGCAGAGAGAATTCAGAGTAGAGTGCGGTTGCGCAGTTATTTGCTCGGTTACCGTTTCAAAAGGGGGTTTACGCTGTTTACGCCGGAGAACTGACGATATGCTGAAGCAAACTGAAGAGTTTACACAAATTATTCTTTAATTATGACGTCACAGGGAAAAATTTACAGTTTAACTAATAGTGTGTACCCCACTTAAAAAACAATGATACGATGTATACACTAAAATAGAACTTCATAATACTATTAACACATTATCTGCAGGTACATTTTGCAGCGGAATTGTACCGGGAGTGGGCGTTTTGCGCGTGAATTAATTATGCAGTTAAATCTCAATAGATCGAAAATTATTTAAGTTTTTAACCAACTTTTCGTCTTTTATATTGAAATATATAAACAAATATATATATATATATATATATATATATATATATATATATATATATATATATATATATATATATATATATATATATATATATATATATATATATATATATATATATATATATATATATATATATATATATATATATATATATATATATATATATATATAAACAAATATATGTACAATATATAAATATACATTTATATAATATCATTTTTGCAAGGATAAATAAAAAGTTAATTTTAAATCTAAATTTATTTTTTAATCAACCTTCCCGTTCTGCGGTTCCGCATCGACTGATGTAAAAACTAGTTTTTATTTGTCTAAATTTTTCCAGAAATGTAGTAGAAAATAACATTCGGCTTCGTTTTCCTGTATATACTGTTATTTTTGTACCCACAAGCAAACCATGTTGTTACACTAGCCCGTACTAGAACGTGACCCGCGCTCAGGTATCAATCGTCAGAAAACTAATACTAGTACTTGTTCCGCATACAATGTGTTAAAGGCGAAAAATGCTGGATATTTCGGACTAAGGTATTAGTAGAACATAAAGTAGAGAATTTTACTTCAATAAATATATTCACTATTACGAAAGTTTTGAAAGAAAATAATTTAACTATTGAGAATAATTGTCACGTGTACCTCTGGTATTTTATGAGAGGCATTTCAGCTTCGTATTACTAACAAGAAAATATGTGCGCTGGAGTAAATCAGTTCCTCGTTCCCATGCGATTTATCGGAAAATCAATAAGTTTCTATCCATAATCATACATTAGAGGAGTATCCTCAGTGAAGTTCCTTATCACTTATAATTTTTCCTTGTGTTCCAAAAATAAGATATACTAGAAGGTCAGTTTACGTGTATAGCAGAGGGGTTTATATAATTCGCGAGATTATCCCGAAACTAACTTTTAAAGAATCTAACTTAAATATGTGCGAAACATAAATATGTAATTGATGAATTGAAAGCATGTTATATTTTATGAGTAAATTACTTTATATTTTCCAATATTATGAATTTGAAACATAACGCGAGATACCATTTTTGTATTAATTTTGTTATGCATAGATCTAATTCTGTTATTTAAATTTAAGAAATTATAAGTATACGTTTCAAATAGTTCACCTTTTTATTCATAATCTTATTATTTCAATAAACTAGGAGAATAGGGAAGATATGATTCCCTTTGCTTCAGTATGTTCAACTGTTACTCACTGGCAGCTTCCTGGGTTAACAGCATAAAAGTAAATATTTTTCTTTTTGCGGACTTGTTAAAGAAAGATCTACAGCCAGTTTTCAATATCTTAAACATAAAGAGTCATTCAGTTATATATCGAAAATGTCCTAGTTATTTAAACGCCATATGACAGAGTTTGGTACCATAATTATATCATAATTATTTGTTATACCATAACTATACACAAATAATTAGTGTATAGTTATGGTCTTCATCTTATTTCAAAGTCATATATTGTCTCTATGTAAGCAGATAATACATTTGAAAATATATAAAGCCAATCGTTTAAAATATAACTTTACGTATCAGTGAGTTCGAACTAAAATACAGATTATTTGGCGGGATTATATAGAAGTGAGTTTAGAAAAAGCAAAAAAATATTATACATTTGTTTAGTCATCTATTAGACAATAGTTTATAGGAATCATGATAACAGTAGATGTTTTGTACATCTAGTATAATGAAAGTACTATTGCCTGAGGTTGATAAGAAATGCAGTTCTTCATTAGCAGATGATGCAAGATCTCTAACAAGGATAAATCACTGTCATTATGAGGACAGATATCGGTAATACGAGATTATAATTATAGAATGATGTTTTCCATTTGATCTTTCATACAGAATATACAAAAATGTTTCTTTCAAGTAAAATCAAACAATTATACAAATATTTCGGTAATAATAAAATTGAATCATCGATTTAAAGATCTTGAGAAATAGAATGATAGTGTTCAATAAAAATTTCTTTTGTTCAGTAATTTAATTTTGTAATTTTAAGTAGTACAATTATAAATACGTCAAGCTAAAATTAAGCTAGGTTTAATAATTTTTTTTGTCATTTTGGATAATATATAATTGATAATACTGGTTTTTTATTGCTCTGATAGAAAGGGAAAATGAAAGGCAAGAATATTGAATGTATCGTTTAACAGGGGTATTCCCATTAAACATTTTCCTTTAGGTGCCACTATTTTATTAGCATTAAAATTCCCAAAATCGTGTTAAAAGAGTAAAATATGTTATTAAATCATCTTGTTACTACCACCATGAGATTTGGGATAATCTTAAGGAAATTAGAATCATGGCTTGTAAATGTAAACGATTAATAGCTTGATTTTATAAATATTCGAGTGCATTTATTTCTAAAGAGTAGCTAGTTTTCTGTATTTTCTCAAATTTTAATTGGTTGCAATGAAATATTTTTAACAACTTATAGCATATTTATTCATTCGGTATAATACGTATTTGTGGATGAAAATCTTTACCAATTCATCACTCTACTGATATACGATTTGAAATATTTTAGAGAGTGAAATGCGATCATTTAAACAATTTTCAATAACAGAGTTTCATATAAATTCTAAAGAGATACAGCTTCAAAATTCATTGCATTTAGTCAATAACATGCGGTACATGTGTAATATTCGAATTAAAACTTCAGAAAACTATTAAAGTAAATCTAGTACAGAACTTTAAATATTAGACTCCATGTTCAATTATCTTCGGATTTAGATGAAAATTTTAGATTTGAATTTGGCAATTCTGCAGAAAGGAAATTCAGTAAATTCTAATTTACTTTGCACAACTCTTGTATTCTCCTTTTTTTGCCGTAGAAGTTTAAAAAAATTGTTTAGAAAATAAGATTTAGACAGCTATACATATTTCCAACATTCCTTAAAAGCTATACTTAAGTGTTAACAAATGATCTAAAAGTAATTAAAGCGTTTATTTGTCTTTCAAATTTCATCTTGTTGTGCTATTATCTATTATAATAATGATATCAAATACTTTGTTCGTCAATCAGAAACATATTTTTCAAACTCTGTAAGTTATGACTAACATTTTTATATACGATATTAAAATTGAAAATAAAGACAGCTATATGTATTTGCAACACTCCTTAAAAGCTATACTTAAGCGTTAAAAATGATTTAAAGTAATTAAAGTGTTTATTTGTCTTTCAAAGTACATCTTGTTGTGCTATTATCTCTTATAATAATAACATCAATTGCTTTGTTCGTCAATCACAAACATATTTTTCTCTTTTGTTTTAAGTTATGACTAATACATTTTTATAAACGATATTCAAATTGAATAAATACACTGAAAGAAATTTCCAAGAAATATTTATGAACAATCAATAACTTTAAATTAAAAATACAACCATTTTCAAAATACATTGTTTTAACTAGAATTAAATGGTTATGAATATTTTCTTAATTTTTTCTAAAATAATGTGTTTCATCTAATCTCTTGCACAGTAAAATGTAGTTTCTTGTTCATTCGTAAATATCAAAATCTGGATATATATGCGGTTTTTAGTCCTACAGTAGGATTTAAATATGCAAACTCGATTCTTGTTTAGTTTCATATTAGTAACAACTAATTTAAAATAAAAAAACTTAAAAAAGTGTTTAAGCTCAATTTAATATCGTTTTGTGTTTTGTTATGAATTGAATAACTAATGGTTACAGACAGACTATACAATAATAAATAAGTAAATATTTTAATTGAATTAAACTTGCCCTAACGTTACTATTTTATGTTTAATAAATCCTATATTGTACAAAAATAAGTTTATCTATAGAAATTGTAAACTTAAATGAAATAAAGTTTCTGAAAAATGATAGGAATGCATATACTATGGAAAATATCTTTCACTCTTTTACAAAACAGAGCAGTTAGATATTACACACACACACACACACACACACACACACACACACATATATATATATATATATATATATATATATATATATATATATATATATATATATATATATATATATATATATATATATGGGGGGGCCTTCATGTAGGCAACTAATCACAAGTCTCTTTTTCTTTTTAAACCATGCTTTATTAAATTCAATCAATTCGTTAAGCTTTGGCTACGCCATTAAATATACTCCTTTGTTCAATTACATCGTCTATTAGGGTAGATGGTGTTGCCAGCCCAATTTCCGACTCAAAGTGCGCCAAATTCTTGCTTGTGTAAAAAATTTTTCCTAATGTTTTTGATGATTTTATCGCTGTGTATATCCACCCGATGGTGCGTCTCTCTCCTCTTACGTGATCTTTAAATAGCTCCACTTATTTTTAAATATAGCTCTCTAAATTTTTAAAATCCCAATTTCAGACCTCCCTCCCACACACACATATATGTGTGTGTGTAGTCCAGCAAAATAATATTTGCCGGTCAGAATAATTGTGTAACCCCTATTGTTTTTTTTCTTACTCGGACATACTGGGCAAGAAAAAGCCTAATCAGCTATCAATAATAATGTAAAATGTATAGCTGCAATGAAGACGGCACACAAGTCCAAGTCTAATTGAATTTTTGTTTAAGAGCTGCTAGGAAAGGACATCTTCACCAGCCAGTGGCAGGCAAACGAGAGAAAGTAGACGAAAACAGATGCTGGACCCCGTAGGTAGACACCGGAGTGAGAAGCATAAAATTTTCCCAAGGGACAATAAACTTAGTCAGCGAACTTACATCATTGTGGGAGTGAGTTATTAAGACAAGTGGAAAATGTGTTCAAAGAACTGAAAATTTACATTTATTGCAAAGAAAGCTTTGGAAAATGTTTTGGAAAAAATTTAAGTCGAGGACACCCCTTTGATTAAGACATTTTCTGGCTGAGAAAATAGATTTTAAGTAATTAGAATGGAAGAGAGGAGGTTTTTAAAGAGATATTAAAATTAAATAATTTAAATGTATTACATATATATATTTATGTGTGTATGTATATGCATTGAAACAATAAGTTGAAAAGGAACTATATTACATATAGATATTTATGTGTATATATATATACATTGAAACAATAAGTTGAAAAGGAACTGTATTACATATATATATATATATATATATATATATATATATATATATATATATATATATATATATATATATATATGTGTGTGTGTGTGTGTGTGTGTGTGTATCTGCATTGAAACAATAAGCTGAAAAGGAACTGTATTACATATATATATTTATGTGTGTATATGTACATTGAAACAATAAGTTGAAAAGGAGCTGTATTACATATATATATATATATATATATATATATATATATATATATATATATATATATATATTTATGTGTGTATATATACATTGAAACAATAAGTTGAAAAGGAACTGTATTACATATATATATTTATGTGTGTATATATACATTGAAACAATAAGTTGAAAAGGAACTGTATTGTTACATAGAAAACTACAAAATATAGTTCTTTCTGTGTTCAGCTTCCTGAACAAGGCACGTATTTGACTTTTCAACACGCAGCAAACTAAAACAAGCATTCTGTTTCAGTATACATAAATATTAAATATTTTTAGAAAGGGAAATGCATTTACGAAAACAGTGAAACTGATTGGAGAATTAGGAATGAAAGGGAAAATTAAATTAATTCGTTTGTTCCAACACATCACAGACTTTTAAAGTTCTCTTTTGAAAATAGTCTATGTTTAGGATCGAATAATATAAGACTACGTTTTCGAAAATTGCACTTTCTAGTTTCAGATGCTCTGTTTATTCAGAAGTAATAAATGGATATGAATAGGATGATATACGAAAGCATTTCATCTGGAAAATGATCGTATGGCTGTCCAGTCGCTATCTGACAAAAGGGTGAAATGAATATCGAAATGTAGACGGGATTCGAAAGATTATATGACAAGAGTTTGTCCATCAGGTAGCGTCTCAAAGGAGTCTAAATTGAGTTGTGCATTGAATTGCTCTCTTATTGCGTAATGGAAAACACGGCTGCCAGAGTTAAATTTATATAGTCTGAGATTTAATATATGTGTATTTGGAAGACTTGGAAGCTTTTAAAACTTTATTAAATTCGCAATTTTTATAAATAGGAAGTCAAAGTTTAAAAAAAAAATAGTTATCATGAAAAGAACAGAAAAAAATCCAATTCCATGTCGCTCATTTTGACTATTCGTATATTATCAGATTTAAGTCATCATATCAAATTTTCTTTAAAGTATCCGTCTACATTGAAAACGTCAGTTTTTTTGCCAAAAATCATTTTTTTTTATTTCTCCATTGTAAAATTTCAACTTTTAGGCTTCTAAATCTGTTTTTGTTTTGTCTCTACGGCATTTCAAAGAAAAGTTACAGCTGTTTAAACATCAGTGACAGCTGTCAAAACAAAACGGAAGTAGCAACTTCGGAACCGGAATTTGTGAATTTAAAGCCTTTTAAAAAGCATTTTTTGGACAAAATTTTTAAAATTTTCATGAAGATTAGTTTAAACATTTTTCTAGTATTCTTAATAATTAGCAACTTGGCAATTAGGAAGTTTTGAAGCAAGAAAGTGTGGGGAATTTTAAAGATGTATTTTAATTTTTTAATAGTTAAAGTTGCTTTCATAAACTTCAAATGGGTTTTTCTCAGAACGGAGTTTTTAATAAAATTATGAAACTTAAAATGGGATTTCTCAAAAAGTTCTTGAAATATTTTGTTGAAAATTATTATGAACGCTTTTGATAGTACTTACTAGTGAATGACCTAAAAGCTTTAAATTTGGATCATTTTTAGTGATGTTACACTCATAGTTAGATATAAAGGTAATGAAATTTCGTTAATAATTCAGTGCGTATGATTTTGAAGGACTAAAAATTTTTATCAAATGTAAATTAAGCAAAGATTTTAAATGATTCACACGTCCAGTGTATAAAAAATGTGTTGTATCAAAAAATATTGAAATAATTTAATTTACTAAAAAATTAGAACTTTCGAAAAAACCCGATATTTTTACTAAATTTTCTTTATTTATTAGAAATTTTATAAAAAGTACAATTCTCTATGATACTATAAAAAATAAATCTAAAAATGTAAAAACATGAACTAGTTTCTACGTTTAAAGAAAAAAGTACTCCGAAAGTAGACGGATACCTTAACCCTTTATATCCTGAATTAATTTACTTCAACTTTCTTACTGCATTTTTGCATCATTAGATAAGTTTTAATGGAGAATAATGAAAGAAAACAGAAAAATTAATTTTTACTGTATTTCAGTAGTTAATTTTGCAGCTGGTACTTTCTAGTACCAACATACATTTTTGACTCTATGATAGAAAATAAAACATTAAATTATGAATAAAACAAGTGAAATGCGTACCTGCAAATTATAGAAGTCTCTAAAAAAATAATAGTACCAAATAACTAGTAATCAACCACTAAATTTACTCAATCGAACAACACGTGTATCAACTCTACCACGAATGACCTTCGAATGCAGCACGAGAATTATAAAATCCCTGCTATGCGAATAAAAAAGATTCCTGATTGGTGCTGTCATTTCTTTTCTGCTGTAGGAACTGCATCGTTCATGTCCTTCTGAGTATCGTCAGGACAAACGGCTTTATTAGAAATATATAGGCATTTGGTTGAAGTGGTACTTATAAGTACCGTCAGAATAAAAAGGGTTAATATCAGTTTCAATTTGCATGTAGCTTATACCTTTAAATCTTTGAGACGATTATAAATAGAAGTTCTGTTTAGCATATAATATAATTTTTAAGAAGTCTAACATATACGTATACCATAGACATGCCTCAAGCACTTAATTATTTTTAATTTAAAATTCAATTTAATTATGTCCTAACCTGAATAGTGTACGTTTAATAAAACATAACTTGCTTTAAAATGTTGTTATCTATAGAATCATTACGTTTAAATGAAAGTCTTTAAAAAATGGCAGAAATACACGTTCTACATAATACAGCTTTCACTTTTATGGAAATACATTAGTAAAATTTTATATTATAAAAATCCGGGAACGATTAGTAGAATGAGAAACGTGTTGATCAGGAAAGTACTAAATATACTTATTCTTATTTGCAGTTTCTAAAACTTGCGTGTTTGACTTTTCAACTTGAAGTACAGCAAAGAAAGAATTCAGTTCCATTGTATATAAATAAAAGTTTTATGACAAAAGAAACATTTACAAACGTAATCGAACTAATTAACTAAGAATGAAATTGTAAATTCAATTAATTCTTTTGTTACAACACATTACAGACTTTTAGTGTTCTCTTTTAAATAGTCTTTGTTACGCATTGAATAATATAAGACTCCGTTTCCGAAAATACACTTTCTAGTATCAGATCCTCTGTTTATTCAAAAGTAATAAATGAATATGAATAGGCTGATATAGAAATGCGTACTGGAAAATGAACTTAAATCTATCCCTCTTTTATAAGACAAAAGGGTAAAATGAATATCAAAATATAGATGGGACTTAAATTAATATGTTTGATAAGATGCTGTCCATGAGGTAGAACATCAAATGAGTCTATCATCTTGTGTAAGGAAATTTTTTTGTCAAAGTTAAAATGATATTGTCTCTATCTAAATATCATACACACATTTGAAATAAACTAAAGCATTTAAAAATTTGTACAGTCCTATATTTTAAGAAACACCTCAAGGCAATATAGGTTTAAATAAAAAAGTATCCTGGGGAGAACCATTAACAGAAAATTCCAATTATATGTCATAAACTTTGAATATTCCTAAATGATTAAAATTTAAGACATCACATAAATATATTGAATATATATAGGTTTTACTATTCAAATAGTCTATGCTTTTAAATATTTTAATATTTAAATGACAGTTCTAATTAACAGTACAATACAATACACGTTTTTATAAAGTTCAGCACACACATACATCTTAAACAAGCTCTAAATATGAAAATTTTAACTTTAAGTAGAAAAACATCTAAAAGGTAAAAGTGAAGACCTCAATTGTTACTCATAAAATTTGATAAATTACTCACATACATGCATCTTAAACAATTTCTAAATATGAAAATTTTAACTCAAAGTAGAAAACAATTTAAAAGGTAAAAGTGAAGATATCATTTTGTTACTCATAAAATTTGATAAGTTACTGATAAAAGTAACTTAACGTTATTCTTTTTTTATATAATTACGGAAAATACACTAAAACTCTACTACATAAACTATTACCGAAGGAAAGAAGTCATACAGTTGAATATATTTAGTATTTTCTACGAATGCAATCTTACTTTTTAAAAACTTCTTCAGAGTGTATCATGTACCAACAATAAATACTTATTTACCAATGACATTGTTTAAGAATTAATCGTGATTTCCTGATGTTGCTAGGCCTTTATGACCATTTTTCGACAAATTTGAAGAATAATTAGTTTGTGATCCAGGACATCTTGCGTCGCTGTTTTAAAAATATTCAATTTTAAGTATTTTCTTAATAGGAGCAAAAAACCACTTCAAAATATATAATAAAAGAATTTAATTGAGCTCTAAACATTTTTGTGCAGATATTTAAGCAAACAGTCATTCAAATGTGATTTATATTTCCTATTGGATCAAGATGTGAACATTATGATAACTTATTGCATATCAAAGTGTAGTATAAAGCCTTACAAAATACTAAAATATTTGTTTTAATAGAACATACAAAACTCCCTTGGCCAGATAAAGTAACAATATAAATTATTTTTCAAAAATACTAAAAATCTTTGAAAACCAGCTCTATTATACATAATAAATAGAAAAATATGCTGTATGACATATAAATGAAAATTTCAATCTATTTTTAAAAAATAAACATTTAGGATATTAAATATAATACCACTTCCACCACCATAACATATACTCTGTTAATGTTGCAGAATTCATAAAATCTCTTGGATAAATATCACTAACAAGTAGATAATATAAATTAGAGTGCTAATTTTCTTACTAACAGTAAACCGAAAAAATGTGAAAAGTTATATTAAACTATACCTAACTTCTAGATACATATCAAAGAAAAAAATGTTAAAACTAGGGAAGATTTTTAATTTTAATTTTCTCCGAAAGTTACAATCATATTATAAAAGTACCATGGGAAAATGCTGAATATTAGTTAGCCCTGTTTTCTTTTTCTAGTTTGCTAATTACATGTACCAATTCATAGGATGTCGTAGAATGGCGAAATTATGATGACATACAACAGCAAGGATTGAATGTATTGCGGTGACTATACCTCGACATACGCCCAAAAATTGTATATTAGCCTATGTATTAAATCTTATCTATGTTTAGCTTTAACATAATAGAATATATATACACAGTTACTTTTCTACAAGTTCAATTTATACAACACAATTATTACACTTGTGAAATGCTTTAGTATTTTTTCGTAGTTTCACGGTTTTGCACTGTAACGCAACAAATTAATTATTTATAATTCTTCAAAAATCATACTCTGTTTTATGACAAAAGAAAAATATTCCATGTTAAACAGTTTAGATGAGTTGGACATGACCAGGAATATTTAAAAATCCCCAGTAAAATGAAATAACTTTAAAAAATTATCTTTAATTTTTCAAATAGTAATATAGTGCAAAAATGTTTTGACAAAATACATTAAATAACAAAATTTGATTATAGGAAGTATCTGTCTAGCTTAACATATATAAGTAATATATTTCAAAATTATGGTCTCTAAAATATAGATCTAAAACTTTCCTTTTTACCCTTCTCATTTTAATATCTAATTTCCCAGCCATTAAATGTCAGATAAAGAAGTATTCCTAGGTAAATTCTTTTTACCCATGTCTCAAAACTAATGCTGGCCGAAAGCTGGCCGATTGGTTAGGGCGCTGATCGTCGGTACCGGAGTTCGTGGGTTCGAATCCCACTATGGCATGGATGTTCGTAGCCGTTCGGAATCGGCTTTAAGCAGTAGGTCCCGGTCTCATTAGCCCTCGTGTGCAAAAGAGTAGACCGTAGCGCTCTAAACCAAACCAAACCAAACCAAAACTAATGCTGAAATAAATGCTAAATTTTTGTGCATTGGCCATATTTTTCAGCTGTCTTAAATAATCCAGTTTGATCTCCCAAAATTACTGAACAGTATTTGTACTCAAGGGAATAAAGTCACGTTACTCACTTCATATGTAGCTCTACATAACTGCCAATCTAAGCAGAACTCTTTCACTTTACAGTATTTGTACACTGTTCCGATCGTGTACAGTGTTCCTTACAGTGCAACAGCTCTGAGTATTCTCAACTATAGACTACGTTTCTTTTCAGCTGTCTTAAATAATCCAGTTTGATCTCCCAAAATTTCTGAACATTATTTATACTCAAGGGAATAAAATCACGTTACTCGCTTCGTATGGAGCCCTACATAACTGGTAATCTAAGCAGAACTATTGCACTGTACAGTGTTTGTATACTGTTCCTTACAGTGAAAGAGCTCTACGTATTCTCAACTATAGACTACGTTTTTTAATGACATTACGACTGCAAATAAACTAACAGTTTTTTTTCAGCATGCTCAGGCAAACTAAATAATAAGGGCTTATTTTCCCTGTAATCGGTGAAGAAATGTTTTTACTGATTACACTTAAAATTTTTTATTTATCGTCACAAAATCAATTTTTATGTTTCTTACCAATTATTTTGGTTTAAGCTTAATTTTGGTTGATTTTAATAGCTACGATAAAATATCAGATGAGTTTGAGCTTCAGATATACTTTATAGTTCTTTACCTTAATTCTGGGCAGCGTAAATACCAGAAGCAAGTCTCGAGTTTAAACCTATCGTGAACTTTGCGATAAATGATTTTAAAATTTAAAGATAATTCAAAATGTGTAACGAATATTTTATAAGCTCACTTGTTAACTTAAAGATGCAGTCTCGATTACAGAAATATTGAAGTGTAAATGTTAAATTATTAGCTTTTAATCAAAAATAGAATATTACTGCTCCTTACTAAAATAGAGAATGATTAAGTTCTAATAGATCCAAAGATAAAAACAACAGTCTACTAAATTTTCAAAAATTTCTCTAACTAAAAGCATTAGTTTCAATAGTGATATAGTAATTTCAGGTATCCTGTTAGGTGTAGTTGTCTAGCATAAGCTTATTAATTGTTTAAGCATTCCATATACAAATTTCATTACTATCAATTATTCATTAATAACTTATTCCAGAAGCTTCTAAATATTCCACTGAAAATAATCTATGGTTGTATTTTGCAGTATGTATGTTTAAATGCATTCATCAGATCTTCCCAAAATCAGTTGTTTTGAAAAAATTATTTGCTTTAACAATGATTACTTATGCGTAAGTTTTATAGAGTTTCTATTCTTTTATCAATGACAAACTCTTATCAAATGTTCCCATTGTGCATAATTCTATCTCTGTACGCATGATTATTAAAACAAAATAGTTCCCCCATTTATAACTAGGGTAGAAAAGCATCAAAAGTTTAGTTTTATTTTATCTCATATTAACCCGAACTTTAATTAACGAGCTTTAAAACTACAGAGATAAATTTTATGTCTTTACTTTTATGAAACTAGTGATTTTAAATAATTTAATATGGGATGTTATAAAAATTGTGTCCATTTCATCAGAATTTCAGATATAAAATTTAAAACTTAAATGTTTTTTTAATAAGTATAACTTAAGAAAGTTATTAAGTTTTGAAATTTTTTATAAAACATATTAAATCTACACTAAATTAAAATTTGAGGTTTATTTAACAAAAAATATTTCTTTTTTACTGCAGAATGTCTTGATTCTACATCATTTGCTTTCACACATCACAGATGTATGAGATTGGAGTCGTAATTAATTACAAAACGATAAAACAGTAACAAACTTTATAAAAACAGGAACTTTCAAACGGGAACAATTAAATATCAAAAACATTAAAAATAAAAGAAAATCAATGTCTGGGCGTCGCTACATGATCTCTCTTGCCTGTCAGTATCGATTGTAGAGGTTTTTCCTCTTTCAAAGATGGACACTTTGCCAGTTGGTCTTTGTGCATTTCAAAATTTTGATTGCACAAAGTGTACAAGGGACTATTACAGATGTTTACGCAATAAAGGTGTTTGGCAAAGCAATCGTGACCGGTCTCCAGTCGAAATGCCGCAACTGCGATGGATCTGGGAAAATCTGAGATTTCATGAATCGAATGCTTCCAATTTTTATATTTCATCTCTAATGTTAATATAGCATTGTGATTTTTCATTGTAGTATTTTTTATTATTCTTTTTATAGATGTAAATTGTACATCACTATTATCTACTTGAAAAACAAAAAATTTATATTAAATGATAAATATTAAAAGATATAATTGTAATAAGTATGTATGTGGGTAAAGAACAATTTAATTTTAACCTATCGCAAAGGTAAAAAGGAGATTCATACTGGCTTGGGTGCTGTCGTTAGTAATCTAGTCGAAGAGAATAGACTGAAAATTCAGAGAGAAAAATGTGAGTTCATTGATGCAACATAAAAGGTTTCTGCCGTGAAAAATCCATACATGACAATCTCCTTCAATATATAGGTGTGTGAGCCAGCCAATCAGGATTTTAATCGTTTGTCAAGTGATGACTGGGGATAAGAGAAAATAATTATATAAAGAGTCATAAGAAGGATTGGATTAAGCAAAAATTAACTTTGGTGTATGTGTAGCCACCAATTTCCCGAAAAAAAGAAATATTTAAGTCAAAGGTTGCAATCTAAGGATAGAATAACGAAAGTTTATTTTAAAATACATTTACGATAGTTAGTTTTAAGTTAACATATTATTACGCATATATTACAACGTAGGTAGTATCAAAATGAATAAAACACTAATTTTAGGAAAGCATTTTAGCCCTTAACATTTGACTGATAGAACAGAGAATCAACTACCATACTCAGTTTCATAATCTGATATACTGTAGAAGAATAGTTTCTAACGGTGTTTCAGTAGGTGTTTTCAGGTAACGTCTAGAGCTAAACAGAAAAACATGTCATTACAATAAAGTTGTTAAATACTCGTAGGGGGGAGGGGTTCAAATACAATACTTCTTACGTCTAAACCGAATATGTTATCTCTTCTCCAGAGAGTCTTTGAGAGTAAATGGGTTTTAACGGCATTATTAATACAAAATATTTATATCCCATATAACCTCATTTTCTCTAATTTTTATAAACCTAAAACTTTATGGTTATCTAAATTTTTCAATTCAAATATGAAAAAATCAATTTTCTAAAAAAAAAGTATATATGTCATAGCATGAAATACAATGCTCACATTCCTATCATTAGTTTTCACAAAATAAAAACATTTAGTTTCATTTTGATTTAAAAATATATTTAATATTTTAAAGTTATTTTGCAAGCAAGTAATTTCAATTTCTTTTGCTATATATTAAAGAAATTTTAAACGTCTTATTTAACAACTAGAACTTTTTGCATTACTATGTATAAAAAAAGTTGGTTAAAAACATTTATTGGATAGAGAAGCTCTATATCTCCTTCAAAAGATAATGGTAGCAAACTTTATCCTATTTTTCGTTAGTGTTCTCAGTTACCCCTTTTCGAGTAGACAACGAGAGCTGAATTCTAATGTTTACCGTCATCGAAATATTAAAGCTCATTTAGTGCCCAAAATATGCTCAATTTAGAGAGCAAACTAAACGGAAAAGAGGACTCACAAAGTTTTGGAAATATATAGAGTTTGAATGAGGCTTATCTGTACTTCTCAGAATAGTAGATTGTTGGTCGTAGGCTCTATTAAGTTTACGGATGCCTGAAATAGAGTTCAAGAGCAATTGTCGATTCATTTGGAAGTTCTCCGACAATAATGCTTCAAGTCTAAAGATTTTATATTTTGGATTTTCCATTAAGGATTATTCTTCAGAGGTCTCGAGTCAATTTTAAAGTAAAAATAAATTCATACTATCCACACATTATTTTTACTTAACAATTTATAAGATTTTAGCCAGAAGTATAATTACATAACACATTATGCTAATACTAAAATTCCATTGCGGAAAAAACCGTTGTTTGAATTGTCTCAAAATATGCATGCTACATTTTGAGAAAATGGGAGTTAATTTGACTGGGGACGACTAATTAAACCGAATCCGAAGAGTGACTAATATTTCTACCAATTTTAAAAATTTAAATCCATGATCGCCGGTACCGAAAGATCAAAACTACTTTTTATTTATTTTTCTTCATCATTCAGCAAAGAACTAGGTCCCTAAAAAAAGCTTTAGAATCTTTCTTTAAATATAATATTTACTGTGATATATTTACGTCATGGTCGATAGGTGGCATGAGGGCTATAGAAGTTGCATTAAAACTGCAAAGATCTATTTGCTGAAGCAATCTCTTTCTTCAAGGAGAAAGTAGTCAAACGCGTTTAGTTGGTCTTTTTGTGTAATACAAATATGGGTTTGTAGATTGCACAAGACGTGGTAATTTAGTTATCAGAGGCATCGAGTTTAATAACTAGAAACTTGTGAGTTCAGAGTTCAAGCCGGCCTAAGATCAGTCGTGTTCGTTAACGATGTCTGGTTTGCATAAAATAGGTTCATGGACAATGTTTTCCAAAGTTCAAACGGTACCTTTGGAGAAGGCAGGACACGCCTCTGGGTTTCCTGCTTGCATTTGCTTCTCAACTACAAGGACTCACTTTGAGCAAAATGTTGCTCTTTTACTTAAAGAACACAGTTAGGCTGAAAGACGAGCCAATTCCCCTTAATTCACGTAACCTCTGGCTCACATTCGCTTCTACAAGTGGCATTGCAAATGACAGCAACACATCAACATAAACAATTTATACAGTATAACGGGTACAATGTTTTCCTAACCTTTATCGTTCACAACAAGCCAAAGCTAAATGCGGTGAAGTAGTCTATGCTGCATGTTCTTACCAGAAAATCTTAACTGATATCGTCTTTAAATGTAATAAGGTCACTGAATAAGTATGATGCATCATACATGGTTCGAGTCCTACTGTTCACATGAATGGTTGGTTGGTTTGGAGAACTATGGTTTAATCTTTTGTTACTTGAGGGCAAAGGAGAACCGGAACTACTGCTGAGATACTCAATGGCTAAAAAGGCTTAAATTTATTCTAACAATGGAATTCAAACCCATGAGCTCAGGTACCAAAAAGCAGAACTCTTTTGAAGAAACAGCTTTTGGCAGTTAGCATAAATAATAATAGCTTTTCATAGAATATTTTCAGAAATTAGCAGTCTATTCAGGCTACAGATTGAAGATATTTGAATTTAATTCCTTTTGATCTTTCCAGCTTTGAAATTTAACTGTCAGAAATATTTACATTAAAGGTTCAGATAATCATATTTTTCATAAAATCATACTTATATTATTTTTAAATAAGAAGTTTGTTACATAACATTTCAGAAGCTATGAAAAATTTTAAGTGAAAAGGAATTATTAACATGGCAGGTAAAGAATCTCGATTATACATTCCATAAAATGCATTAAGAATATTAAATTGATTTTTTAAGGAAGAAAAATTGGACGTATAAAATAAGTTTTGAACATTGAAGTTTCAAAGCATATTTAAAAACTGTCTTTCCAAATGATGAGACCAGATTTATAAATTTTAAAAAATAATAAAATTAGACTCAGGAAAAAGGGTTTTTTATGCTTATCACAACTTGATTCTGTCTTTTACGTTTTATGTTTGAGTTATTTACAAAACAAATAAAATGGTGAAAATTTTTAAAAAATTTACTTGAACATATGAAATTTAATGTTTATGCCTATTATTTAAACAATAATAAGTTTGTTATTAAAAATATGTAAATAAAAAGGAAATATCAAGATTGTTTATAAAATTTCTGGCTTACAAGTACTAAATCTTTTTACTGAATAAGTAATAAAAAATATATTTAACAAAATTGAAGAAAAATATTTTAATAAAACAAGTATTTTCTCTTCTGTACGAAATAAAAAAAAATATATATAAATTTTATTATGTAATTTTAAAACTCAATTTTCTTTAGTAATTATCATTTCTCTAAGATCATAATTAAGCACAGCTTCATATAAAAATGCAGATCCTTGAATCTAATCCTTAACGGCGAAAAAAGTTTTTTAAACATTCAGAAAAAAGAAATCCAACAGCGCCAAGAATAAAATCAAAGAGCCGTTATAACATATTTGGATTTTTTATCAACATGTGAATGTATCCAAAATAAATCAGTATTTTTGCAACACGGCGAACATTAAATATTTTATGCATTCCGAGAAAAGTTTATTAACTTTTAAAAATACTAATATTTTCAAAATATATATATACATATAAAATAATTTTAACAGTTTCCAAACCAAATGCATTGTTCCGTTCATTTATTTTTGCGAAAATTAAAATTGTGCGTCCCGGTTCAAAATCTGTGGAAGCGATGTACGTAAGCAAAGGAAAAATTGCATCCGAATCAAATAAAGCAAAAACAATTCTCTCTTCCACAGCTGAGAAGCAGTCGTTTCCATGTTTCCTCTCGAACAATCCCTCTCTCTCTCTTGCTCCTCAATCCCTTTAGTAAAATCAATTATGGAAGGCTAGAACAAAACTCTGCCTTCTGCTCATGACGTCACTAATTATTAACCCTCGCCACGCAAATGAGTTTTCAGATTAAGACCCAGAGAACGAGCGATGGGATGAAAAAAGCTATGCATTAAGCAGACGGTCAGATTGTTTGCAAAGATAAAACGAAAACATGTTCTGGAATAACTTTGCAGACTCATTAGGTATGCGAAGGCCCTTATTAAAAGCCCGGCTGCCTGAATAGATGCGTTATATCTCGCATTTTTAGTAGCTTGTTTGCAGGTAGAAATGATTACCAGTTTTTCAGGTAGAAGTGTTTTCACTACTACTGATATGCTGAAAAAGTCTAGAAAATATTTAATGGAAATTTGCGTGTGCTTATTAATTATCCTTTCATTGAAAGATATCTAATTTTTAGTTAATTTGTCAAAAAATATCAGAATCATATTTCAAAGTACGAAAAAAAATAGATTTCCAGTTTTCTTTAAAACGCAAAATTTATGCATTTATAATATGTTTAAATACCCCATTTTTACTATCTTTTATGAAAGGAGAAAATTCTCATTTTACTTATCAGCTATATATGGCCCAATAAATTATGCAAATGGGAATAAACGTATAGACAATTTAGATATGCAAAGAGTCATTGTTTGTTAAATTTGATATTAATTAGCTTTCCATTAACGTTCTATTATATTTTACACTCTTATAGTCTTGTCTTTCATACATAAAGGAATATCTTCTCCTTTATTTTATTACAGATATATACAGTGTTATTCTATATAGTATAATCCAAGAATAATTAATGGTAATCGTTTTTAATTATGCTACATTCTCCAATTTTGTCATTATCTGTATAGTATCTAGATTTTTGTAACTATGTTTAACAAAGAAAATCTTTCGGCAGGAATTATTTAAGGACGCACTTCTCTTCAAAAATTAAGAACCCTCAAAATTTCTAAAAATGGGGCTGCATCATCTTAGTTTTGTTAAAAATATTTTATAGATTTATGTATAGTATCTACATCTTTGTAACTATGTTTAACAAAGAAAATTTTTCTAAAGGAATTATTTAAGCATGTATTTCCCTTCAAAATTTAAGACGGACCCTCAAAATTACTAAAAATGGGGCTCTATCATATTACTTTAGTTAAAAATATTTTATAGATTTCTGTATAGTATCTAGATTTTTGTAACTATATTTAACAAAGAAAATCTTTCGGCAGGAATTATTTAAGCACTTTCCCTTCAAAACGTTCTCTTCCCTTCAAAATTTAAGAACGACCCTCAAAATTACTAAAAATGGGGCTATATCATCTTGGTTTAGTTAAAAATAATTTATAGATTTCAACCCAGTGAAAGTTTCCTAAAATGCTTATGTGCTTCCGAAAATTTTAGAAATTAATCGAACACTGTCATTATACTCTGCGTCTAATTTTCTGTTAGATATCTTTAGATTAAGAATGCTACTGAAATTTTGATACTCCTTCTAAAAAGGTTTTGGTTAAAAACTGCTATTGAAATTTCGATACTCCTACTAAAATATTTTTTGGTTAAAAACAACTACTGAAATCTCTATACTTCTGCTTTAGACTTTACTTTGTAATAGCCTTTCAACGCAAACGAGTCTTCAAATTAAGATTCCGAGAGCGACTGATGAGATGAAAAAAGCTACGCATCAAGCAGGCGATAAGATTGTTTTCAAAAATAAAACGAAAATATCTTCTGGAATATCTTTGCAGAATCCCTAGTTATGCGGAAGTCCTTTTTAAAAATCCAGCTACCTGAATAGCTGTATTATATCTGGAATTTTTAGTAGCTTATTTGTAGGTAGAAATGATTACTGCTTTTTCAGCTAGAAATGCTTTCTCTACTGTTGATATTCTTGAAAAGGGTAGTAAATAACGCAATTTTACCGGTACTTATTTTGTCATTGAAAGATATTAATTTCTATTTAATTTTTGAAAAACAATATCAGAATCTCAGCTTAAAGTGTGGATGAAACAGATTGGCAGTTTACTTTGACTCACAAAATTTATGCTTTAAAAATATATTTAAAATTTCCAATTTTACCATCTTATAGGAAAATAGGAAATTATCATTTTATTTATTTGAAATAGATGTTCTAATAAACTATGCAAGTGTGAAAAGACAGACATACTTTAGATACGAAAAGATTCATTGCTTGTAAAATTTAGTATAAGTTTTTATTCATTTTTTATGAAGATTTACACTTTTATAGTGTTATTTTTTTAATAAATAAAGGAGTATCTTCTATTATATTTTATTAAAAATCAATAAAGTGTTGATTAGTACCCTATAATTCGACAATATTAAATAATAAAAATTTCACTTATGTTTGATCATTTAATTTTGGCATTAGTACTGGAATATCTAGATTCAGTAGCTGTTTTCACCTTTTGGTAAAGGTAATCAGAGCTGTTGAAAAGACTTTTCTTTTAGATGTAGGTACTACTGACAATTATCTTTTGTAAAATACAGCAAATGAGATGTTGGTACTTCTACTAACAACCTTTAAATCCCTATTAACATTCCAAATGCCTGAAAAGATATGACATATTCAGCATATTTAGTAGCTTGTTCGCAAGTAAAAATCATTGTCAGTTTTCTTAGCTTTTTTTTCCTCATTACTAATGTAAAAGGGTATAAAGGATGCTTTAAAAATATTTAACGAAATTCTAAACCTGCTTATTAATTCAAGGCTAGATTATGATTAGAATTTGGATTTTTGATATTTTTTTGAAAAATAAATAAAAATTAATTATTTTTAGTTAATTTTTAAAAAATATTAAAAATTATATTTGAAATTATGGGATAAATAGCTTTACAGATTTCTTTTAATCACAAAAAATTCTATGTATATATTTAAACTAAAATTTTCTTGTTATTTATAAAAAGGATAAAATTATCATTTTACTTATCAGCAATAGGCGGCTCAATAAATTATCTAGAAGAGAATATACGAAGAGAAACTTTATATATTCAAAGATTTATTACTTATTTAACTTGTTAATTAGGTTTCCATTAATATTTTCATTAAGATTTAGACTCTTGTAGTCTTCTCTTTTATAAAAATAATAGTACCTTCATTTATATATTATTACAAATCCATACAGTAATGATCTATAAAGTATAGATCAATATATATAATATGATAGAATCTTTCAGGTATGTCTTATCAGTAAAACGTGTCTTAAATTGTGTATTACAGAAAAATAACATTTCTTTAAAATTGCTAAATCATTTGAGTTACATGAAAATCCTCAAAAGGAGAGGCCAAATGTATCAGTTACTCATCGTTTCCCTTGTGATAAAGTAGGCGAGATCAAGTAAAATAAATAAGGAAAAATATTTTTGATCACACACAATCTGCAAGTAATGATCTTAATTCTTAAAGTCAAATTATAATTTCTACATATAAAAATTGCCAAATTAAGATTTCTTTCCATTACAATTTTCAAGTTTTGTTCAAAAAAACCAAATATAATAGATTAGAAATTTTGAAGCTTTTTTAAAACAAAACAAAACAAGAAAAAATTGCTTTTTCCAAAAGATTAGAAAGGGCACTAAGAGCTGAATAGAAAACCATCCACCGTGCAGAAAAGCTTTGCTAGTCCCCATGACTGATAAGCTTGGAGAAAAGTGCCTCACCTAGATAATACATTTAAACAAAAAGGTGAAGTAAAAAAACAGCGGAAAGGACTTAAAGAGGAAAGATGCAAAAAAAAAGAGGATAAACAATAAAAATGACAATCAGAAAATACTGAGAAATAAAATAAAATATAACGACTGAATAAATGGGGTCACTTAATTATGAAGTATTTATTATATGACGCTTAATTTTTTGGTATGAATCTCATTAGTGAGAAGCTGTTTTTAAGGTATGCATTTTTCTATAACGGTAACTTGCGTTAACTGTTAATTATAAATCTGTGACTATTCTTTCCTTTTTTCTTCCAATTTTTATAAATCTTCTCTACAGTTTAGATCCTTTATGTTTTTTCCTCTTTGTGCACACCATAACTTTATGTTAAAGGTGATATAAATTTAGAAATATATTTTTTAAATCGTAACACAAAAGTTTTATTGCTATATTTAATTACTATAGATTTTAATATAAAGCAATATATATATATTGCTTTTATTTAAAAATAGCAATATATATATTACTATATATATTGCTATTTTTAAATACTATATATATTATTTTTAATTAATATTCACTGTAGTTATATGGTTCTTAAGTAAAGAGCACTATTTAGTTTTAATAAAACACCATAGAATTGACATCAATTTTAATTTTCATTTTAGATCCCTTACACTAATTTATAAGTGAATGTGTATATATACACCTAGGCAAAACACACATATATACACAGCAAAATGCATATACATATGCTTATACACACCCTTTTTCTACACATGGTTCCCGTACAAATCGAACTTACAAATTAGGAAATAGTATAGTTTGAAATAACTAGTCAAAATTATTAGTTTTTTTATTAAACTATCAAGATAAGAAGGAACCAAATATTTTCTGGTAATAATTTAGCCACAATATCAAAGGTGAAAACTGCCCAACTTATTACAAAAAAAAAACTTTTTCTTAAATGACTAAAAACTAACGACTTGGTGTAGATATCTTAATATATGCAATTAGGTTAATATCTAATTTATTTTTACTTGTGCGTCAATGATTTACATTTTTAAACTTGTCTGTATGACAGCATTCACCTATAAATTTGAAATGCTCTCACACAAAAATTATTATATACATATATATATATATATATATATATATATATATATATATATATATATATATATATATATATATATATATATATGTATGTGTGTGTGTGTGTGTCTATGTATGTATACATTTTATATATATATATATATATATATATATATATATATATATATATATATATATATATATATATATATATTATGATACGAAACCAAATTTTTTATATAATGCATATTACATTCCGCAACAAATGTCAGTGAATTTTTAGAAACATAAACTTTTATGACATTTTTCAAAATTTCAAAATACTTTCTTAAACAAGCAAAAAAATTAGATACTATCAATTTTCAGTTCGTACATTATGTAGCTATGTATTTATTTAAAAAGCTTTTCGACACGAGCTATTTGATATTTTCAAGACATAATGCAGCTTGATTTCTTCTTTTCAGATGAAAGAACGTTTTAAATTTAACAAGCATAAAATTTAAGTAATACGAGAACGCGTCTTCAGTCGAGATTGAAAGAATTTCAGAAAACTAGATAGATTTCAAAATATATGTGTATGAAGAGAAACTTATTACCAAATATACACAAATTTAGATACTGATAAATGATTGAATTTTCAATAAAAAATTATCTACAAATCTTTGCGTACTCAACATAAGTACTCCAAATAAATAATCATGTCATGTCAGCTCTTAAAAAGGTTTTATTTTGTAGTATCAAATACTGTTTAAAAAGTATAGTCTGTGTTCTAATTAATTTTTTTCTATAAGGAATTTTAAACTAAGCTATATATTAGTTTCAATCAAGTTTTATATTAATGAATTTTAAATTTTAAATGAGACTTATAGCCTAATATTTAAAGATACAAAGAGTGAACAATACGAAATATTTTAACTTATTAAATTATGAAGCCTGCATATACACCGAAGAGAAACTAAATCACATTAAATCTTATGAAATTCAGTTCCATACTTTTTATTTTTCATAGATTTCCACGGAAAAAATACCCTAATAAACATTAAAACATACCAGTGTACACATTTTATGGCTCCACTATTTTAAATTTTTAAAACGGAATCTAAATGAAGAGAAGTAATTTGTGAGGGAATTTCTTTGCATACACATACAAATATTTCCTACAAATTAACTATTACATCAATAAACATAACTGTATATACTTTTTACTAAGGAAAAAGAAGAAGAAAAAACAGTGAAGTGCAAAAAAATAAATAAAAAAAATTAACAAAATATTTCAAAATAATGCACATTTAATACATCGATATTCAAAATAGCTATATCGATATTAAATTTAGCTGAAATTTTAATTTGTAGCATAAAATGTATTTTAATAATTTACAAAAAATTTTCTAACTTCCCCCATCTCCTTAACCCTTTGTTATCTCCGTGCTATAGATCTGCTGAATATCTTAAAATTTATTTCATTTATCTGAGAAAGGTTTTAAATGCTAGTTTCATTTATTTATATCTTGTAATGATGTATTTAACACAATTTACTTTTGAAATTTTTTATTAAATTTTCCGACTAAGCTTAATTTTCATGCCAATGTTCCATTCTTCGTTTAATCAGATACACATGATTACTAAAAACTTGGTTTATTATTTTTTTAGGTTCAGTAATCGATATCTAAACGAAAAATATGACGTCATTTGCAACACAGCAGACTCCCCGATATACGCCCATCCCTTTGCTTAACGTATCATGTAAATCATTGCGCCTGCAATGATTTACATGCAAAGCATCTTTCAGTCAATGCCACGGTGTGTCACAGAAGTTATTAACGTAAAAGGAAGAATCAACCATTACTGGTTTTCTTGTCTTCCTTACTTGAAAAGAAGAATATATTTCCAATAAATTATCATTAATGCTATCTGTAAATTATCTATTACATTTGGGTAGGATATCTGTTATTCTTCTTTGGATGTCCAGCATGCATTTTCTTTAAATTAATTTAAATTAATTTTAAAGAATACAACGTGAATTTCCTTAATAATCTTGAATATCTAATTTAAGAATTACTGAAACATGATACGAAAATCAAATTTAGTATCCCCATTTCGTACGGATTCTACGAGCAAACGATTGTTTATTTTACTGTTGTATAATATTAACAATAAACAAAACCATTTTTGTAGATCTACACCATGGTGATGCAAACGGTTAACATTATGTTCAATCATAAATCTGATACCCTAGTAGACCATTTGTTGAAAATATTACTGAAATTTGGCAGCACTAGACAATTTTTAATAAATGTAATAAATATTTCTAAATCCGTTTCTTTGTTTCATCAATAAGCTTCAAAGGCATGTTGCTAGAAAATCAACATTTTCAACGCAGTTAAATTGAGACTTTTAATTATGAAATATCCAAACTATTTTTACCGGATAAACTACTAATTATACACCTTCTAAAAACATGAATTATTTCTTAGTACTTTTGTTTATGCTAGGGTACTCTGAAATTTTTGAGATACAACTAGGTTTTTAAAGTTATACTTACAAAATTTTAGGTGGGTTCAAAGTAATCTCCTCCAGTATCAATGCACATATGTAGACGAATTTTCCACAGATTAAATGCTTCAAGCCATTCATTTCTTGGAATATATGAAAAAATAAATTTATAGCCACATCAATCTCTACTTCTGGATGAAAAAGGCGTTCACGCAAGTTCTTTTTTAGATTAAAGAATAACCAAAAGTCACACATAGCTAGATCAGGATAATACGACAGATGTTATATCACTTTAATTTGTTTTTGTTTAAGAAACTCAACTGTTAATCCGGCTGTATGTGACGATCCCTTGTCATGGTGAAGCATTAGTCGCCTAAAATTCACTTCTTGTAGAATTTGTGGAAGACATTTAGAGGTATACAGGTTTGCTATTGCTGTCTTCTGTCCTTCTTGATGGCTTTGACCAATCCCGTACATCTAAAGAAAACGGCATACATCACTTTTTTCAGTTCGCGTTGTCTTTTCACCATTTTCGGAAGTAGGATCATCTTCAAAGACCCATACTTTGCTTTCTTGGTGTGTTGGAACGTCAAAAAGCGGTATGTACGTTTCATCACCAGTTACAGTTTTAGAAATGATGCGGTGTCCACCAACATTTAATAATTTAAAAGTTTCTTTACTGATTCAGACACGCTCCCCTTTTTGGTGCTCAGTTAGATTATGGGGAACCCAACAGCAAACTACTTTTTTCATATGTAATTCTTCATTAATAATTTTATGTGTCGCTGTGGATCCAATGCTAAGTTCCTTCTGCATAATTTGATAGGTACGGCGATTATCATCCATTAACATTTTTCGTATGGCAGACACATTATCCGGGATTACTGCCGACGGCAGCCTTCCTGAGTGTTCTTCATCCTGAAGAAAACAGCTACCTCTGCTAAATTCTTTAAACCATCTGAATACAGTAGCACAATCTGGAGATTCATCACCAAATACCAATTGAACCGTTGAAAGCATTTTTCTTGATTTAATCCAGCTTTAAAATCATAGAAAATCATAGCGCGAAAATGTTTTTGAGTCAACTCCATTTTCTCTTCTGTTTAAAATTTATTCTACTCTAAACAAGTTGAAGTAAGTCAGTAAAAAATTGTCTACTGTGTTAAAATACTTTGTATTCTAAAATTAAACCATTATTTTTATTTTGTGAATTTTTGTCTACGCGTAGCTCAAAAATTTCAGAGTAACCCTCGTATCATAAAAATATCCTTTATGAATAATAATTCTTTACACCCTCATTCTTAATAAAAAAATTTAAAAAATGTTAGTAATATTTTATAATAGTCGTACTTTCAACATGTGTATAGAGATTCTTTTTAATAAAAAATATTTAGAATTACTCCTTTAAAATATAAAATATCAAACCAAAATACATCTACTTCTAGAGATAAAATTCATTTTTAGTAGCTTTATGAAATGCAATTAAATACATCTTCGTTTATTTTAAAAATTCTGAAATACATAACTTTTAAAACAAATGTGGTAAAATACGAGAAAATAGACTCTCATTTAATCAAAAGCTTCTTTTTTAATGCTCGTAAAAATATATATTTCTTTGGTTTGATTGTGCTCACAAAAAACTCACCATTTATGTACCAAGAATTTCTTTTCAAATATATGCATGACTCAAAATGTTTATTTTGAAGGAATTTCTTTCAGCTTCGAACCAATTTTTCAATTCTGAAAAGACCGAAAAATTTAATTAAAACCAAATATTATTGTAAAATGCATTCTAAATACGTATTACCTGTTTCACAGAGTAAGACAATTTTTTTGCGGTAGATTGAAACTTATAATTACCATCCCCTACAATTAATACAGAAAACTTCAGTAAACAAGAGCTTAGTAAAAACGCCTTAGAAATGTTTATTTAAGAGGACATTCTACCTTTCATTTCAGAAAAGTCATAAATAAAATATTTTATGTTTGATTCAATGTAAAATAAGAAGTTCTGTTTAGAATAACATTAATACATAGTTTAAATTATAAGGGTCTAACTTTATAAAAATTAATTAATTTTCATATATGAAACATTGTGATTTTTAAAAAGAATAAGATAAGTTATATATGGTTATTATGCATAAGATATATATATATAATAACCGAGTGAAGAAAAAATAGATAGTGTGTGACTAACAGGATGATCTCAGTGCAAATTTTAGCTTGCTTGGACTTTAAACAGGACGAGGTTTCTTGAGATCCTCTATTGTTTTTGGACTTTTGTGTATTTTTGGATTTATAGACACAATCTGAGATTAGTAAAAACAACAACAGAAAAAATAGAAATCCTCTTACCCACAAAACAACATTCTGGATTAGTAAATCAAACTAAGATATCTAATCAAATTGAAGCTAATTATTATTTTTTTATTTTGTGAACCTAAACCTAACCTCACCTATATAAATAAAAGTAATATAGTTAATTCTACAGTACGATGAAAGGTATATTATTTTCAATTTTTTAAAAGTATTAAAAAATTAAACATTAAAATACCAGATACCTCTAAAGTTTTGGTTTACAGAGTTAAACAGAAATTGTATCTTAATTTGACATAAAAGTTTAATTTTTACTATACATATACTAAAAGTTACCTTGCAGGTAAATTAATTTTATATTTTTTGTTTGGATTTTGTTTTTTTATGTTGTTATATAAAAATATGTTTCTTTAAATAGCAAAATTAAATAACTGTTCTGAACTAGGATGTTTTTATAGAAGTTGTACAATATTTATTAAAACACAGCAGAAGATTTAATTTTATTAAAAATTAAAAAAGACATACAATGAAGATTTTATGTCTCAAAAAGCACTATGTTCCCTTAATATACAATCGTATTCGAGATTGCATGAATTCTGTATATTTACAGCATATAATCTATAGTGTGTAGTGTGGTGTGTGTGTGTGTGTGTATAATGTGAATATATATATTATATATATATTATATATATATATATAATATATATTATATATCTATATATATATATATATGTATATATAATATATATATAATATGTATATAATATATATAGGGTATCTATATATATATATATATCTAGTATGTATATATCTATGTCTGTGTGTGTGTGTATGTATATACTGTATGTATCTATGTGTGTGTGTGTGTGTGTGTATGTATATATGTATATATCTATGTGTGTGTGTGTGTGTGTGTATGTATGTATATATCTATGTGTGTGTGTGTATGTATGTATGTATGTGTATGTATATATCTATGTATGTATGTGTATGTATATATCTATGTATGTATGTGTATGTATATATCTATGTATGTATGTGTATGTATATATCTATGTATGTATGTGTATGTATATATCTATGTATGTATGTGTATGTATATATCTATGTATGTATGTGTATGTATATATCTATGTATATATGTGTATGTATATATCTATGTATGTATGTATATATCTATGTATGTATGTATGTATATATGTATATATCTATGTATGTATGTATATATGTATATATCTATGTATCTATGTATGTATGTATGTATATATCTATGTATGTATATATCTATGTATGTATATATGTATGTATATATGTATGTATATATGTATGTATATATGTATGTATATATGTATGTATATATGTGTATATGTGTGTATGTATATATATATATGTGTGTGTGTGTATATATATATATATATATATATTTATATGTATATATAATTATATACAATAGTTTATATATATATATATATATATATATATATATAAACTAATATATATATATATATATATATATATTTATATTTATATGTATATAAAATATATATATGTGTTATATTATATATATATATATATATATATTTATATTTATATGTATATAAAATATATATATGTGTATATATATATATATATATATATATATGTATGTGTGTGTATATATATGTATATATATATGTATATATACATACATACACACATATATTATATATATATACATATATATACATATATAATATATATATATATATTAAAGAATTAAATCCCAATAATACAACAATAAATGTTATTTTTCAAGTAAATAATAAATTACATCAAAAAAGGAATACATGAAAAATAGCATTTTTCGTTGCTTGATATTCCCTTATTCATACTTCTTTTTATCGGTAATAGACACGTAACGTTAATAGTGTCATCAGTCTGCTTACATGAACGTGAGCACGCATAAATAAGGCCCATCTTTAGGAAATATTTTTCTTCGCGACATATTGAGGCTTTCAGGAAAATAGACGTAAATATAATAGCATGTAATATAAGAACAACTCCAAGCATAAATTATACACGGGGAAGTGTTGATTAAGATCAATATTAATTTATTAAGACATGTCACTTCTGTGTTATTATCACATTGTCATCACGATGTACACATTAAAGACGTCCATCAATGCATATTATCTAAAAAAAACTTTTTTGGTCTGTAAACGGATTACATATTTGTTCACAAAAATCTTTCAAATGTGGATTCGGAATATTTTAGTTTATTTTAAATTGAAGAAAAAGACAACAATTGCATTTATTTGCAAACAATCCAATTGAAATCATAAAATCCAATCAATCACAGATTTAAAAATTTATGTCTTTGAAAGAAACTTATACAGCTTTCAATATTATGTAGACCATAATTACAAATTGTAATACATACATAAAATGTTTATATTTTGTTTATGGAATTATAATCTACCTTGCCTCAAAAAGTTATTCTAGGAAAATAAAAATTTTATGCATTATTTTTATTTGTCTCCAAAAAGGGACACTAGGTTTTAATGGGTTGATTATAAAACCTTCTATCGAACTATAACCGATTTTAGATATTACTATACCTTAAAAAAACTGAATAAATAGCATATCAAAATATCCACCGTTATAGCATGACGAGATTTCTTTTTGGTGAAATCAAACCAAAAAGCTTTTCTACCTGAAAAAGGAAGTATGAAATTTCCGTTTGGAATTTTGAAAACATCTCGGATTGGAAGTTCAAGAACCGAGTGGACGGAAATTTATTCCAGTCCTTTATTCCAATTTTAATACTTTATTATTTAACATTAGATATAAGCAGTTATGTATTAATAAAATTCTTTCAATTACATAAAATGTATTTTAGAAACATCATAATTTATAAAATATTTACTCTAATGCCCATAAGGAAAAAAATACACTTCATCTATTAGTGATAGTCTTTAATCTTTTTCTCAATTATCTTTCCAAAATTTTTGATTTGAAAGTATTTATAAAATTAACAGAGTTTAAGATTTGGGAAATAACATACTGAGTAATTCTGACACAGATTTAAATACTTTAATATTGAAGGTAAAAATCTTTAGTAATGTATTTAGAACAATATTTAAATGGGAGGGTCAAAACTATTTAGGTATAATTTGTCAAAAGTTAATAAATTTAAAACTTGAGACAAAAGCTAAAAATCCCCAACTTGTATTGATGAAAATACTTTCATTGTATATCACCTTTATATTATATTTTCTATTTAATATACATACATATGCATAACTTCTTTTAACTGGAGGAGAGTTAAAATTATTCAATTAAAACTATAACTTTCAAAAGCAAGAAAACACATCTTTTTCCAGTGTTAAGTGAATTGCATTTTCACAATTTCTAACTGAACACTATAAATAAGGTTCTTTTCAAACCATACTGAACTTTAATAACTATCTTAAAATTGCCACAATTTAATATATATAGTTTTTAATATGCAAAATAATCTAAAAAAGAGGTAAAAAATATTCTTATCGTGATTTATACTATCCATACACAGAATGAACGTATGAATAAAATATGTTTGCAAAAGGCACACTAGAGACGTTTTTTTATTCAAGTAACGTCAGACACATGATTGACACGTGGTAGTACACCGATATAAATCATTACCTTTATGTACCCGGACAAAAGTTGGGTGGCAGGAGATCCAGTCACCTGGGACACATAATTGACTTACAAAAAGGAAAAAATCTTATATCTTTCTATTAAGCTTCAACGTTTGTTAAGAGTGAATGGGTACATCCTTTTATATGAAGTATATTTATAGAAAGGAAGACTTATAGAAAGGTGTATAGAACTTCTCAGCTAGATAGATATGTCAACAACCCAGTAACGACAACTTACATGTCTTGTAAGGAAGAGAATGCACCTTAGAAGGAGTACAAGGGTTTGTAAATAACCCTTAGAGCAATACTCTATTCTGTTCTCATTTTTTTAAGTAAAAAAATTCAGGCTCAGATTCAACGATCTGGGATACAGTGTTATTGAGCTTGCAATAGCGGGAGGAAGATAAAGTGATCGGATGCCACAATGTTACTTCACACTTCCGTTACTAACAACAGAGGAAAAACTCGATGCAATCCTCTTGTCAGTTTTGAATATCTGAAATGTTTGCCAAGGTGTGAGTTTGGGTGTTTTTATTTTTTGGCATCTCAAAGTGATCAAATGACACTTTAAGATTATTTAAATATTTTCAAATGAGGTACATCTATCACTTTGGATAATAGTTATGTTATTCATCATTCAAACATAATCCAACAGAATCTCAATGAGAAAGAGGCTTTATTCAGCTATCTATTTTCACTATTAAAAAATCTGTATGTGTTGGAAATTGTCTACCGTGTACCAGCTTCTCTGCCATAATATATATCCTTATGATCTTTTACTGTCAATATTCTACTAAAAATTTGTTAAGGCATTAGTTTGTTTTACATTTTATATTATAATACAGAAATAAACATAAAGAATAATGAATATATATATATATATATATATATATATATATATATATATATATATATATATATATATATGAATATGATATATTTAGTCGGTTGGTTTGGTGGTGTGTCCAATGTGACATGATAAATAAGCCAAGTGAATCATCTTCAGATCTATTAAAGGATTTTTTATTCTGAACTCACAGCTAAATACACATTGATACTTATAAACACTATATATCGAGAACATTGCTGGGATAAGCATGAAAAATAAGTGGATATATTCCGAGAATGCACTATCACCGTAGACGTGAGACCTGCGTACCATCCGAAAAATAACGTCCTTGGGCGAAAACACAACTAAAGCGAATCCCCAGTCTCTATCCTCTCTCCCGTTAGACTATTTCCATTTCACAACTCCCACGAAAATAGGAATTATGGATCTCCCCTCATTTCGGATATGGTTCAAGCACAAGCTGCAACAGGTGCACCAAACTTTGGATAGCTTTGGTGTAAAATATTGCATATTGTCCCACTATCTAGACGTCATACGATTTCTCATGGAAAAATGGTTGCACTTGCCGCAAAAAATCTGACATCAAAGTGTGGGTTTTCGTAATTTTGAAACCAGGAAACAAACGGAAAACAACCAGGCTTGGTATGACTCCTCCTGAGGTATCGTTTCAACTTTGAAGACATTGCAACTACAAACATATTTTATTTAAAACTGACTCGGCTCCCCAATTAACAACCCTCTGATTACAACCCCGACGCTTTCACCGACTGAGCTACTTTTTCTGAACATAATTCTTAAATTAAAACAAAATTTTAATGTATCTCAGTACTGCTATATTATTAATCATTGAATACTAAAACAAAATAGTTGAGAACCTTCCAATATAAAAGCATAAAACAATTACGTTAAATGCATGCAGTTCTTTAAATATAATATAATATATTTTTTAAAAATAGGAAAAACTGCTGACATTAAGTTGGATTAAATTTTTTTACGTTCATGCAAGAAATATACACTTGTTTTGTTAAACGTCCAGATCAGAGGCTGAGAAGTTTATCCCGTTCCAGTTATTCTGCCTGAGAAGAATATCCAGTCTGTCTAGAAAAGCTAAAATTATAAGCAAAACTTTAGGGGAATACTACAATCGAAATTCTTGAATCCAGTTAAAAATTGCATCAAAATATAAACTAGTAACAAGAAACAAATCCCTTACTTTAAATTGTTCCAAGAAATTGTTATTTTCGATTTTTCTCACAAATAAATCGAATTCCAGAATGGAAAGAAAAGAAATCGATTATAAAGCATTAGAGATAGTCTTCCATCTGTTTATGGCATAATTAATTGTTAAATCTAATAGAATTTCATTTTCTAACGAAATTCTTATCCGCAGCAGAAAATTAAAATATATTAATTGGAATTAATTTACATTGCGAGAAGACTGAATTTTCATCAAATTATCTTTTAGAATGTATATAAAAGTTTAAATAATGATTTCTTTTTCTTAATTTATAACATTTCAAAGTTAAAATAATCTTAACTATTTTGTTATATAATACAAATATACTAACATAATATTTAGTATTTGTTCAAGGTTTTTGGTTTGGTGTTTTTCCTTTAAGAAATAAACATCAAAGTTTTAGAGTATAATATATGGGGCTGTTATTTTATCTTCAGACTTTAAAATATTTTAAGGGAAAAATTGGTACATTCTCCGGTTAGGAAATATTTCTTTAGAGCTAAACTGGTAAAAAGATAACGCTAAACTATCCAATTTCTTTTCCTAAAAGGACAAAATATATACTGAAAGACTTTTAAAAAAATCAAATTCTTACAAAGAATACCGTAAAATAAATTTACAAGAAAATAAATATATATCTCAGTTAATTTATAGTTTAAAATATTTCCCTAACATTTTATAATCAATAATCACTATGAAATATGATAAATTATGCAATACTTTACTGTAAGTTTTCAACTCATGAAAAGTTTGTCGTTCGCATCAATTAAAATACTTCAAAAAACAAAGACTGAACTTATCCGTAAAATTGGCCGATGATGGACTTATTTCTGGTATAACCTATTTAAAGATAATCATTCTTTAAATCCCTGTGCATTAATTATTATAATAATGATTAATATTTGGAGTCTTAATATAAATGAACAATTGTTTAATAGCACTTATACATAATTTTGTAAAACCTATTCAATGAACAATTTGAATAGAAAATATAGCACTATTGCACTAAATATTTGGATTAAGTATTAATAAAAGTATAAATACATAATTAAATTATAAATACATAATTTTGTAAAACCTATGCAATGAACAAATTTAATAGAAAATATAGCACTATTGCATTATATATTTGGGTTAAGTATAAATATTTTTTGTTAAGTAACTGTAACCACACAAAAATATATGAACAGAAATATACTGAATTTCAATGTTAAATCACCTTGTCTTGTAAACGAAATTAGCATTGCATAAAGTTGCATTCCGTCTACTTATACTAGCAAGAATTATTTTTTAGTTCAACTATAGATTCGCTTAAATTACCATGTAAAATTTAAGGTTTTAAATTACAGCAATTAAATATTTTTGTTAAAATGTAAACCATGTTAGCATATGACTTTACAGAAACATCTGACTAAAATGAAATAATTAAGGTGCATTCATAATACAAATCAAGTATACTACATTGACTTGCTTAAATATATAGACATTATGCATACAACGAACTAAAAACATAATTCTCTAAGGTTGACTGACAAGACAATTGAGTAATTTAAGAGAAATGAAAGTAAATATTTTGTTTAATAAATAAACAGGAACAACTCTTCTCTTGTTGCCTATGATTTAAGCCTTTTAGTTCAACTGTTACATAATATTAAAAATATTCAATTAAAGAAACTGAAATTTAATAAACTGTTGGTTGAATTTCAAGTTTTTAACCACTATACACTGCTTTATTTTTTTATCATTTTGATCCAAAATATGTATTTCCTTTTATTGAATTAAAAAAAATTTCTATATGTAAGTAAGAAAGTGTTATTTTCATATTAGCATGTCTGTTTCCAAAATATGTAAGCATTTATAACATATTTTATTCCAATCAAAATATTTCCCTTTAAATTTCTTGTAAGAAAAGAAAGTTGCATGAGTAATTCTGAATATTACAAAAGTCAATTATTTTTCAATCATTTACAAATGCAACGATTAGTTTTACTTACCTAATTTTTGAAGGATCTGTCAAAAGGTTTAACATCATTTATAACACGCTTTACAATTTAAAAAAAAAACACGAACACATAACAAAGACGTTTTTAAAATATGATAAAAAGCAGCCAAAACATTAGACAAAAAATAACAGACTATAAACAAATACTAAAATTTATTACTAGAAATATGAATTGCTCACTTTACACATATATCCAGCTATTAAGTAGCATTGAGATAAATAAAATAATCGACAGTTTCTAACTTCATTTCTTTCCGATGTGCTACTGGATATTCTCGCCACTACAGATTTGCTACAGATTACCCTAAAATTTACATGAAAAATGTATGCTCTACAAAAAGGTAGAATACATGAGTTAAAGGAGTTCTCCGTTGAGCAGGTAAATCAACAAAGAAATGAGCAAGTCAGTCTACTAAAATCAAAACAGCGCTCATATTGTACAAAAAAACCCGGAAAAAGATTAATGTATAAATACAATGCCTCAAGTCTACACTGAAGAACTTTTTGTTGGTAAAATTTAGCTCATTTAATATTATTGTCTCATTGAATTGGGAAACATGCGAAATCGGTCTGATAATCTTTTTTGTAAGGTAAGTAATGTACCTTTATAAATGCATTCCAATCATTCTGCATAGGTGCTTCTAGATGCGGTCTTGAGATTTGGTAGTTTTGACTGTCTATGCTTCAAAAGAGTTTACATTTTTTACAGAAAACGAAAGCTATAAATTTTTATTTCATGAGTTAAAATGCTTTAAAACCGTATATTACAGCTCATTTTAAAATTATCATTTCACTATTAATTTACCTATAATTTAAAACTTCTTTATTTTGTTATTTTCAAAAGGTTTAAAGTATATGTACAGTTTAAAAAAAACTGAAGATGTATGGACAAAGAAATGGGAGAAACAAGTACGAATTTATTTTTTTTTGTAAGGTAAGAATTTAAAGATTGTATAATTAGCATTCGGGTACATCGGTTGATATTTAATAATCCGATACTGAGTAAATAACATTTGCCGAGAATGATTGTTTAAAAATGCCCGACCTATTTCAGGAATTTGCTAAGGTTAATCAGTATATAAGCATACACACATGTATTCCTAAAAATTGCTTTACGTGAATATATAAAATAATACTCATGACAGATGTACAGATACCATATACATGTGTATAAGGAATACACACAACGTACATAAACATTCAAGTGTATGTATACGTATTAACAATGTAATATTTATATATATATATATATATATATATATATATATATATATATATATATATATATATATATATATATTAATGTATATATTTACTAGATAGTCCTATTTTAAGCAGCTCTAAAGACATGGATGAAAGTTTGCAGACTACTGCAATAAATCAAAACTACAGCTATAAAAGTTTCTTAGAGGTTATTTTAAATAGATTGCACTGTATTATTTGCAAACTCAGTGTACACACTGTACATTCTCAAATATTTTTCATTATGTTACTCTTCTAAAATATTATGAAATCAAAAGAAGTGTAGTAAAATCTCTCATGAAATACAAGTAAATTTTCTCATGAATTTTAATTTGAATACATGCATTTCGTTTCAATTTAAAAAAAAATATTTATATTACATTCTTATGATATCAATTTTTCATATAATTTTTTATACTGAATATTTATATTTAGAATCTTCAGTGAAGCGTGCATATTCTTACTAAATTCATAAAGAAGCATTTATAGTAAAAGAATGTCTTACCTTTTTCTCGAATACAAATGTTCAGAATTCAAAAATAGTGACACATTACGAAACACTTCTTGAATATATATTGTTTTTACTTTCTTCATGCAACAACAAAAGAAACTACCACAATTTTTCAAAAAGAAAAAAAAGAAACAAACAACACCTAACAACGAAGTCAAATACAATCATTTTGTAGCTGACGGAGGCAGTTTTCACAAAACGTTTACTAAAGTTTCGGCCCTCCGTCCTCCTTTTTTTAACATAAAAACAAATAACAGACTTTTATAAAGATATAGCTGAAAAACAAACTCCATCAAGAGTTTGATTTTCGAATCTAAAAACAAATAAGCAAAAACGTGAACACTTGCATGGAACAAAAAAAGCACAAAAGCGAAAACAGTATAGAACTTACCCTGAGCTTTGGGATATTGGCTTTTAAATATTCATAAGCTCAGAGTTGCTTCTCATGTAAAGAAACTCATAAAGGCTCGTCTAAGAAAGAGTCCTTTCTTTAAGAAAAACACCTGGGCCCTTGTGGCTCAAAAGTGCTATTTACTGATATCCAAATGAGCGAAATTCGTAACAAATTCTGCACGTCTCTTGTGTCAAATGTATGTCTGACAGAGAAGACATGAGTCAGATACATCAGCATCAGAAATTCATAGAATGTTATCTCATCAAGTTAAAGTAAATTAAAGAGCAGGGAAATAAAGGTAAAGATTTGATATAATTATAGCATGATTGTCACCTGCAGAATGAATATTTTACAAAATCAAAATCAGGTAAATATCAAAAAGAAATTATCTTATATAGTTTATACGGGCTTCTGTTTTCTAAGCCAAATTTGCATGTTTGTTATTGTATAGTTTGTAATGTGACTTTTGTCAGTTTACAAATTATGCAATTCTCAATCATTTCAATCAATTCTCAAGTATTAAGAAGTTAAAATAAGTTATCTCAAACCATGGTTTATTTCATAATATATTAACTTTTCTTATAATTTTCGCTGGAGTGCCTAAAACAAGTTTGTTTCCTGTAGTTTAAATTACAGTTAAGATAGTTGTGAAATGGAAAGGATGAGTAATAACTGAGGACTAATACTAATTTATACCTTATAAGTTAGATACTCAGGACAAGAAATTGAAAATTTCTGTATTTTAAGTTTCTACTCCCCACCCCCGTGATAATATTTCTCAACTAAAAGAAAGAATCAATATAAAAAAAGAACTAAGCATTTATTTACTTTTAAAAGTAATTTATATATTTTCTTCTATGTACTGCGGGTGATTAAATAATCATTCTCGGAAAATGTTATTTGCTCAGTATCGGATTATTAAATATCAACTTATATACCTGAATGCTAATCATACAATCTATTCTTACCTTACAAAAAATATAAATTCGTACTTGTTTCTCGCATTTCTTTGTCCATACATCTTCAATTTTTTAACTTTACATATACTTTAAACCTTTTGAAAATGACAAAATAAAGGAGTTCTTTTAAATTACAGGTAAATTTGTTGTGACATGATAATTTTTAAATGGGCTGCAATTTAAGGTTTTAATGCATTTTAACTCATATTAGAGTGGAATAAAAATTTATAGCATTCATTTTCTCTGAAAAATGTAAACTTTTTTGAAGCATAGAGAGTCAAAACTACCAAATCTCAAGACTGCATCTAAAAACACCTATGCAGATGGCTTGGAATGCACTTCACATGCTACAATAATTTTTTCAAATATCATTCTTTGTAATAAATAAGATAAAAAGGGACCTTGATTATTAGCTTTTAAAATATACAAATTTTAAACGTGATTATATATTGAGTATAAATTTTATTTCACGGCTTCAGAATGCCTCAACTATCTCCTTCTTGAAGCATAGACAGTCAAAACTACCAAATCTCAAGACCGCATCTAGAAACACCTATGCAGAATGCTTGGAATGCATTTCAGATGCTACGATAATTTAATCAAACATCATTCTTTGTAATAAATAAGATAACAAGGGACCTTGATTATTAGCTTGTAAAATATACAAATTTTACATATTGAGTATAAATTTTACTTCACGACTTCAGAATGCTTCAAATTTCTCCTTCAAGGCTATCTTGTCTAACTATTAAAAGTAATCTATCTTCGAAATTCATAATAAATTTAATATCACACTGTTGTGCAACGGTTCTACAAAACATTCTAGACTATTCAAATTTCAAATGTTCAAAAAGTATCAATGCTTGTAACATTTTTTATAATGAACCCTCCCCCCATATTTTAATACATCACTTGATAAACATTGTTCCCATTTAAAATTCCCTCTATCTCCTTAGGGGTCGGCCGAATACGTTGAGAGCACTGGATATCGTTTATTCTATTTAATAATATGTTTCAAAACAACTTTACAAAACGTTTTCAATTTCTTTATAGAAAATTATAACCCATTATAGACATCTAAAAACATAAAATGATTTTCAAAAATAAATCTCTATAATATCTTTAGAATGCCTTGTGTTACAGGAGAGCATTATAAATAACAATATTTAAGGTTATCGCTAATTAACCCAAAAAACGAAATTAATGTTTTGCGATAAATTTTTAGAGTCATTAATTCAGGTACTCTTATGCAATAGTACTTTAAATTGCACAGTGTAGTAGTTAGTTGTTAAATACATGTTGGACACAGTAACGTAATTGGCTATTCGAGTGTAATTTCTTATCCTCAATAAGAGCTTCCTATTTGGTTTTATTAATTATTTTCCTTGTTATCCAAAATCATTTTTATGGAGATAAGTAAATGAAAGAGAGTTCTTATTAATTGAACCGGAAATTAAACGACTTGAAAAAGGGAAGAGAAGGTAGCTGACAACTTTTATACTTGCGGAAGCTTTCGAGCATAGTGAGATGAAATTTTTTTTAAATTCTGAACCATTTGTCAGTATTTGCAGGAAACATTTTATCCTCTAAGTGCCTTTACGTTCATAAGGTTTCTTTTCGTCTAAAAAATTATATTCTTTTCCCTTATTTTATAATTACTTCTACGTAATTTTTTTAATTAGTTCAAGTATAATAATTACTATTCTCGGGGGAAAAATTAAAAAAAAAAGGAATTTCAAAAGTAATATAATTGAAAATCAAAATGATTTTGAGACTCCTTTAAGAATGTTTTTCGTTTTAATCATGATGATTTAGACAAATTATTTGAAATTAAGAGTATAGAGGTTTAACTTAGCAAAATGCGCTTGGAAATCCGACATTTCTTATTGAACTGTGAAATGTGTCTAAGATATAAAGATATTTTACCATGTGTAAACTTAAATTATAAATATAACCCCAACAGACAATTCAGTTATTTTTAATAATTACGTTAAACAGTTTGTGAAACAAAATATTCAAATTTTATAAGTATTTGGAATATTTTAAGTTCATTTCTAGGCTTCGTATATCTCCGTCATTTATCGACCATTTGCTTGACAAGTGTTTTTAAATTAATTCCTTTTTAAAATCATAATTCTATTCTTTATGAAATTAAAAAATTTATCATACAAGACACTATAATAAAATGTGTGTCCATCAACCTTCCAAAAATCTAGGAGACTAATCTAGATAGAAAGACAGAACAATTAGAAACAGTGTGGATGGTTAATGTTTGTGTGAAAATCAAGTCACCTCAACCATATGAAATAAAATCTGGGGAGAAACAATATATTCAAATTTTTTAAGTATTCGGAATATTTTAAGATCATTCCTAGGCTTCATATATCTCCCTCATTTATTGACCATTTGCCTTGACAAGTTTTTTAAAATTAATTCCTTTTTAAAATCGTAAATCTATCTTTTATGAAATTAAAAGTTTTATCGTACAAGACACTACAATAAAATGTTTGTCCATCAACCTGCCAAAAATCTAGGAGACAAATCTAGATAGAAAATAGAAGAATTAGAAACAGTGTGGATGGGTAATGTTTGTGTGAGAATCAAGTCATCTCCACCATATGAAATAAAATCTGGGAAGAAGGGGAAATATTAGAACTTATCCGACTATTAAAATTAAATGACATATATGTTAAATATGAAAATCAACAATTCAGAATCTTATATAAGATATGGAGCGGTGTATCTTTCTCCGAACAAAGTTTATAAATGTAATATGACGTTGTACGTTGCAGGCTTTCACATTTAATTTTTTTTCCTAATAATTGAATAAAACCGAAAAAGCTTTGTACATGATTATACTTAGCAAAGGTCTATTTTTGTGTAAAACTGAGTGACTTAATTTGCTTCTTTATGTCGAAAGTCTAATTACAAACGTAAACACTATATCTTTTATATAATTTTTGAGGGGAAATTAGTATATTTGAATAATCCGTCCGTACAAATTTTAGAAATATACTACCCAAATTGGAGATTAACACTAAACATACCAACACTTAATACATACCTATTTCTACCACAGCCGGTCAAATGACCGGACTTTATTTTTTCTAATTATAAATGTATGAAATATGAAACTTGGAAGGAAATAGACAAATAAACTTTATTATAATTAAACAGAATTCTATATTGTCAATTTTTATGTATTGCAAACACAAAGAATAAGAATTTTTAATTCATTTCCCATCTCATTTTTTACATAAACCTTATGGGTCATTTGACCCGTTATATGGTATGTTTAGTGTTAAAAATAATTGGGTTTTAATAATAAATATAAGGGGCATGTCTTTCTTCTTGAGAAATATGTAACTGTCTTTTTATATCTATATTTTAACTGTTTCTTTTAATAAAAGAAAGATATTTTTGCATTAAAACAAGGTTATTTAGAAACAAAAATGAGGTACTTCAAATTTATTACTGATTCGGTAATAGTTTAATTAGATGACTCTATATATCAAAAATACTCCATCAACAATCCTCTTTTGTTATAATATGACAAAATCTAGAGAACAAAATGTATATTTCTCTTACAGTAAATGCACCCATTTTACCGAAATTTACGTGAATAGGATCTCCAAAAAAAGACGAAGTAAACAACTGGAAAAGTCTATAATGTACCATATATAATCAAAGAGTTTCCCGTTTCATTTGTACTCCCAATAAAAAAAAGAAAGGGGGAAATACCGTTGAAGATTGTAAGGTGAGAACAAATATTCAGACAGAAATCCATTAAAGTCTTAAAAATGTTTCGATCCTAAATGGAATCTCTCACGTATACTGTACGTGCATTAGGTTTCTTCTCTGGAAAATTATCTAAAAAAGAGTGTATTTAAGTTTGTTAGAGAGTTTTGTAGTCTTTTACACAAGCAAAAAAGAATACTCAATTCCTAACATATATATTCACATGAAATATATGTTGAAGTATGTCTAGATAATACCACATTTACGCTCTAAAAAGAGATTTTTTATAGATAGCTTAAGATAGTTTACATGCAGATAAACAGTTTAAATTTCAACTTAATATATACTGTCTATTAATCTTGGTTGTTTAAATAAAAAGATGAACTGTTCAAAGAAATTAATATACTTCTTAAATTACTCAGCACTTGAAGCTAATCCATTATTCTTGAGAGGCTTAAGAGGTTAAAACTCTTAGAAAATTGAATAGTTTCATCTAATTCTTAGTTCTAACTTACACTGTTTTCTTTGATTCCTAATGTATGTACATCTGTCATCAAATTTTATAACCGATATTTTGCTAAATTTCAATTAACTTGCATTTCCGCTTCTAATGTAACATTTCTGGCAATATATGAATTATTCACAACTGAATTTTTTTACAGAAAAATGTGTTATAATTTAAAAAAAAAGCAATCCAGTGGCACCACTTGTTGTGTATATGAAATTTAAAAGATGCATTAAATTATACAGGAAGTATGAGGATTAAGAATTTCACTGCAAGATTCTACAAAGGATTAAAATAGTGAAATAAAAGTAAGTTAAATATATTCTTTTTAAAAAACACGCTTTCATTTTAACAATGAGCTAAATAGTATAAAATCAATGTCTTCCCTGCTACCTAGGAAAATTGAAAATTTTTAATAATAAATGTAAAAGATGGACACGATAATAATATATTCCATATCTATAATAAATACATTAAATGCCATTTTTATATGAAAGCTGGTTTATTTTTAATTATTTTCTCCTTTATCGTATGAACGTAAAGGTCACATTTCACGTAAAATGCTTAACAAAAATTATTTTGAGTAAAAGGATTAATTCTGCTTAAGTTTTAGAAATAAAACAATATATATATATATATATATATATATATATATATATATATATATATATATATATATATATATATATATATATATATATATATATCTCAAAAGAACTAAAATTTAAGCTGACATTTTGCTTACATTAAATGTTGAAACCGAAAGTTTTCGATGTTCATATAAACGATTAGTTTATATGAACGTATGTATCATATGTCTTTTGGATATTATTTATTCCAACATAGAAACTTATTGCTTAAATTCCTTATATTTCATTTTACATACTTAGGAAATTACCTGTAAATCTTACATCTAATCGCAAAGACATGTATGTTAATTCATACCTATTTTCATCAAAAATTGGCTGATTAATTCAAGCTCAACCGTTCCAACATTTTGGAAGGTTTGCAAGTATGAAATTATTGATTGAAGTCTGTTTCAAATGTTTAACATTTATACAAAAAAGTATAGAGTCAAATCCATCGACACCTAGACCAAAAGATAGAACCTTGTGTAATCGGACAGTATCATCTGATTATCTTTCGTATATGAACTGTAGACTTTATACTAATAACCCCTTGCCTGAGGAATGTATTTCAGAAAAGCGTGTCAAAGATAAAACAAAATTCTCTTAAATTGTATTCTTTATTATCATCAAAAGGTTATAAATAGATTATTTAAAAAAAGCAAAATTTTAAACGAAATAACTACTATTGTCAATATTTTTGCATATATGGGAAATGTGAAGTGATAACAGTAATTTTTCTCAAATTACAGCAAAATGAATGAAATGAAATAATTTTCTGGATAAATATAATAAACTAATACAACAATATTATAATCTATATCAATTGTTATGAATTCCATGTCCCTCAGATTCCTTTGAATTGCACAAATCCTTTTCAGTATCCAATAAATAGCAACAAATGGTACGAAACTGCCAAACTTTTCGAGGAAAAGTATCTCTATTGGGAAAATGGTAAATTAAATATAATGCATTAAACGAACCGATTTAGGGCATCACAGATTTGAAATACCAGTTTTTTTTTCTTGTGACAGAACTCATTTTGGGCTTTTCAGAATTGGTTTATTTGAGTTGCCCGAACTGAGCTCGGCCATCACAATCAAGGATTTTTTCTGCTAATGTACGTCAAGTGTTATCACTTGATTTATAAATGTAGTAAAATTTTTTTAAATTTACATTTTCAAGCCTTTAATACCGTATTCTGGAACTAACCAACAGCACTTTGTATTGAGTCACTATCTGGTATTTATTTCTGAAAATCAAATCTTCAAACATTACAATTTAATATTTTTTATTACGTAAAATAATAAACTTGAGAAAGTAACCTGCCTCCAACAGTTGTTATATATTTTGAAGTTTATAGATACAGAATGTATAGTCACATCCTCTACAAGCTTTTTTTTCCTCAACCTTTGGAGGAAGAATTACATAATTATAAATGGGAGTATATATATATATATATATATATATATATATATATATATATATATATATATATATATATATATATATATATATATATATATATATATATATATATATGTATATGTATGTATGTATGTATATGTATGTATATGTATGTATGTATGTATATGTATGTGTATATATGTATATGTATATGTGTATATGTGTATATGTATATATATATATATGTATATATGTATATGTATATATATATATATATATATATATATATATATATATGAAATATGGGCAAGATTCATCAAAAAGAACAACACATTTTATTTCTGATGACGATACATCGTATCAGTTCAACAATCAAAAACTTCGAGACCATAGTGCATACACACATTTTATATTTAGGGATTTCTCAGGTAAAAAGACTACGAATAATCCCTAAGCACATTTTATCATGTGATAAAAATACCCATGTCTAAGATGGACGAGTTTACTATTGGTCAAAGAAGTACAGACAGAGGTTGGATTAAGTCTAAAGCGTGTCTGGACGGAAAAATCAGAATTACGATGCAAACCCCAACGTAATTTATGAACAAGAGTTATTAAACTAATATTAGAATGTGTAAATAAGGGATTTTAATATTACATGTATATATATAGTAAATTGGATACATAATTTATTTTCTAGTAAAATAAACTCTGAATTCTATTGTCTCCCTTTTCGTCCTTTTTATCCCAAAAAGGGACTTTGCATCCGAATTTCAACATTGATTTACTGTAATTAATCAAGCGATCCCCAAAGAAAGATGAAAAATATATTTTCGAAAATTTGATTTTAAACATTGCAGTCAATTTTTGTTCCAGAAAAATTAAAATTGTTTGGGCTACTGTTGTTACTACGAGTTTCAAGTTTACTTAATATAATGATTGAGAACTGGGTAACACGTAAAAATGCAAATCTGGAAATATCCTCACAAATTAAGTTTTTGTATTTAAAAATATTATATAATGAATGAGTATCGTGTTTAAACACATTTTTAATCAGAAGTTAGTTGTGGGGGGGGGAAGGCTGGACAAGTATATATATGCATTATACACAGTGTATGTATAAAAATATAAAGTATTCCTCTAATCTGCAATTGTATTGTTCATAAAATAAAGGCTTGGAATTTTAAAGATATTTCTCTTTTAAGAACATTTTTATTTAATATTCAAGACAAATTTCTTGTTTTATGAGATTCCGAATAAAATTTCTTTTTTGCAAATTAAAGAAGATAGTTAATATTTATGTATTAAAACATCTTTTTCCTAAAGGTCTAAGGTGATATGTTACCCTATACAGCAGCAGTCGTCTCTCTCTTATTTCCACCATTAGTAATGAAAAATAGAAATTTTGAATGTATCTTGTTTAATGATGCGTATGGTCTCTCACGTAAACTTTTTTTTTCTTATTAAGTTCTCCCATTCCCAATAAGAATCACGAAACACCTTACGAATTTGAGATATCGGATCGGATATAAGGCTGTCTCGTTGCCTAAGCAACCGTAAAAAATCGCTAGGATTACCTGTAGCGAATCATCAGAACTTAGTCTCAAATAACAGTTTTTTTGCGCTTGATTAAAGCTACAAATTTTGCTCCAAAATTTATCTGTTTTGTGAAACTTTTGTAGAAACTTTTAACGTATTTTCTGCTCAGGTAATCGCATTCTTAGCCTTTCAAGACGCAATCTTTAATGGCTATGTTTCTCCAAAGAACACAATGGGGCGATAAAACTATTTAATAAATGCTATGATAGAATTCTTAGTAGATTGAGAGTATAAGGAAATAGGAATATAAAAGCTACAGGAAGACAAACTTAATATTTAAGCACGCTTTTACAAAAAACATTCTAATAACACATAACATTAATACGTTTCTTATATGTTAATCTATTTGCTAATAGTATTTAATCCAATAACTTGAAATTATTTTAAATTATCTTATCTGCCCAAACTTACAAGGAATAAGAAAGGAATTTTTAAAATGACAGAGTTTGATCAAATATACGGAATCAGTTTTTGCTACTAAGAAGAATACAACTAAGAGAACCAAATAAGAATTTAAATTGATATAATCGCATTTAACATCAAATATTACTTAATCGAGTTTAACTTTTTGTAATAGAAAACTTTATTTCATTCAAATATGCTTTTTATCATACGTGTCTGTTTCAAAATTTAAACTCTTTTTTTAAGGTTATAATTTTTTATATTTTTTGCGGTGACCTCAAAATTTTATAGAGGTATTACTTTTGTTGGAATCTGATATTGTTGTGGGATTGTCTATAATTATGTTTAAAAGCATGATTTTTTAATTGCAATAAATTATTTTTATTTCATATTTAAATATAAACAATTGAAAATAGATATTACATCAAACATTTAGTTTTTTAAAGCTGTCAAATCATTTAGTTTTACCATCATTTTACTCTCCTGAGTTACCTTGAGCAAATGGAAGAAGTTAAAGAGTAGTCTTTGTAAGATAGTTTTTGAAAGAAGGGACAATACAAAGGGATGCTTGGCATTTGATACTCTATTATCTGACTTGTTTCTCATTGGTTTATCTCTGGAATTGTTTTTAGGGTATATAGAGACAACTAGCCCACTGTTTTCGTTGGATTTGATTTTTCTCAATATAGCTGTAATAGCATCAGAAAATACCCTGAATGGGGAAAGACTAATGCTGGGTCTTATTAATGGAGCAAAAACTTAGTCCAAATAGTTTTCAGTAATCAGTTTTCACCATGCAAGTCTTAATTAGGCAAGGAATCTTGAACCTTCTGATTTCCATTATAAAATGGTTGAAATTCCATACAGCTAAATCTAAGAAGTGGAAGATAAACTGTTATAGTTTTTCTTACACTTTTTCAATATAATTACCCCAATTTAACCAATGAGTAAAAACAATATAAAACATACCGTAATTGCAAATCCTCCTACAACGAAGGTTTCTTGAGACCATAATTAATTGTATACATAGAGAAGATACTTCGTAATAACCAGGGAAATAAAAAAATGGCAATGCTTTAAAATAAAGAATTTTGCCGAGTTAGATGGTATAATATTGGGAGACAACAAAGAAATTGTTAAAACACTTCACTAGTTGTAATTTTTATACACTGGGATCAATATAAGTGAAAATTGATAATATTGTTTCTATGTACAAGCTAAATATATAGTAAAAAACTGAAAATAATTTGATAATTTGCAGTCCACTGGAGTATTTTTAATAAATGTTGATCTATTCAATTTTATGAAAAAGTACGTACTGCAGAAGGCAACTATTCTACAAGAGAAACATCTTAGTCTATGAAGAAAAAAATTGTGTAAAAGCAAATATTCCGATAGACTAGCGAAAACTGTCGTAACTATCCTGTTTGATCTAAAGAAAGATCATGAAAATATGATTATCCTTTCACAAAACAGGGATAGTGTGAAAGCGAGAGTTGCAATGCAGTTAATTAAAATGAATACTTAACTTATGAATAAATGACTTATTTCGGATAGAAACATTTTTTGCACCAAAATATGTCTAGAATAATGAAGATTATGTTTAACATTTTAATAATTACATAATTGCACAAGAAGCAACATTCTTGATATGAAATAAGTTAGTCACCCTATATTAGCAACCCTATTTTCAGCAATAACTGGAAGAAGTGAAAACTGAAGCGTCCATGCAGCTAGGTTTTTCCACTTTCAAAAGCTTTTCTACGTAATAACAGCTTTAATAATAATAAAAAATATTTCTCATGGAGATTTTAATACTTTATTTGTTTAATGCAACAGATAGGTGATATTTTATGGTAGGATACATATTTAATATTTTAGGACAATGTAGACATAAATGAAAATAGGTTTCTTTTATGCAAATTCTAGGCAATTTAAGGATAAAATTTTATATAAATCCCCAAAAAATTAAAACGGTTTAAAACAAAAGGGAAAATTCTGGCGCTTTAAAAGGTATAATACTGGATTATTCTTATGAATGTTATCAGAAACATTTGAATACAACCCCTAATGTGATAAAGATATCTTTCTTTTGGAAAGTAGCAAACTAAAATTCGGATATTTTCTTCTCAAATGTCACCTATTTTCATATTCTTTTAACCTAATAAGTGGCAGGCTTTCCATAAACATCTCGTCTCCATGCGCTAAATTGTAGTTTTCTAAGCCGACAGCGAACCAAGACAAAATTTAATTCTCACGCTTGGCAGAATTTAATTCCCGCATTCTTCGATAACAGCACCCCATTTGATGTTTCTTTTAGTTCGAGGGAAAAAATGTTAATCGGAGAAAGAAAGGGCTTCAAGCGCACTATTTAAAGGGGATACGGGAATAAAAAGGGTAAATAAGTTTGGGATGAAACATTCTAAATAAAATGAACTTTCAAATTAACTTTCAAGTTATACTCATTTCAAAATGTTACCCACTTTCCGTCAAGAGAAATTTACTGATTCCCATAATCTGTTCAAGAAAGAAAGTGCAATTGTTACCAAATACTTTTAGCAATAAATATTGGGTTTAGAACTATTCAGTTTTTAATGGCACAAATAGAGAAAAACTTCAAGAGATTTGGAGAATTTATTTAATTTAGAAATAAAATTAAAAATGTGTAAAATAGGCCTTGTTTAGAGTCACCTTACACCATACAGTCAAATCCTGTGATAGTGAAATTAGACATCAACAAACTCCCGGATAAAACAAAAAATAACGTTTTAGTCCCGTTTTCTGCGTATTATTTTTTAATCCCATTCTAATCTTTTATAATGAACCTCCGACATCTTATACATCATATATAAAGAACCATTCAGCCTTTTTTGTTTAGAAACTTTTCTACATTTATGTAAAAACTACACCGTTTCCAAAATATGTGAAAAGCAAACTCCTGTTCACATAGAAGAATATTTTTTTTAACAAAAGTAATGAGCTAGGCTTATATGATTTATTCACTTGTCTATATGTTTAGTCAATTTAACAGACATTTGGTCAGTTATATATAGTAAAATTTAGTCAATTATTAAATTTATTCAAAGAGGGCTTGTTGGCATATTTTTTGCAACGGACAAATTTCTATTCAGTTAATATTTTGATTATCAACAATAGAAAAAGATTTTCCTTGTGGGTACTTCGGAGTTTCTACAAGCCATAAGGTTTTTCATTTTTTCTTATTATTTTTCGATTATTTTGTTTTATTTTTTTAAAGATTATTTCTAAATTATGTTTTCTGCTAATTCTATTTTGCCATAAAAAGCTTTACTAATTTTCCGTTTGTTTTTTTTTTTTTTTTTTTTTTTTGTTTGCTATTTTAAAATTTTTTTTATTAGTCGCTTTAGATCAATTATTAAATTCATTAAAAGATATTTTATTAAAGTTAATATTTTTTTGCAACACGGACAAATTAGACCATATCCAGTTAATATTCGATTATCAACAACTAGAAAGATTCGTACCTTCGGAGTTGGGTACCTACAAGTAAGGCCCTACTAAATTAGCCATTGTACAGATAACTCATTATAGACTATTTTAAAAATTATTTAAAAATTATTTTTGTAGAGATAACTCATTAAAGATTATTTTAAATTATTTTACAGCTAATACTATTTAGAATTGATAAAAAGCATACCCTTTATTTCCGTTTTCTTTTTACCTGTCGCTATGCATTTACATAAAAACGGATATTTAGACAAATCCATAAAAGTACAAAATTTAATATATTTCATACACATCTATGTAGTTAAATGCACATACATAAATATATGATGTACATCTGTTAAACATTTTGCATTGCATATATACATTTAAGTATACTTTTTTCAAACAAGCCAGCAAGTTTTGAATCTGACAAACAGAAAATCTACATCAAATTTTACTCTAAATTTAAGATTGTGTCGTTTCACAAATGCTATTTTCTTAAAGCAAATCCTGTTTCTGGGGCTCCATATGGCACAGCCAGATTACTTCACAGAATTCAAAATTTGGTTGGATTTTTTTTAAATGAAAGATAAATATCCAAGCATCCATCACGAGTTTTCTTTTCTGATATAAGAGTCATACGCATTTTATAAACATTTCATACTACTGAATTTTAACTCTGTATTTTTCCTCTGTCGACAAACTGCAGTCCTTGTCAAGATAAAATTTAATTCTCACGTCATTTTTAAAACAGTAATATCTTACATTTTTCTAAAACTTGGAAAAAAACAGGTAATTCCATCTCCAAGAAACTTGTCAGTTTACGATTTTTTTCCTCCGAGGGTAATACGGAAGAATAGAAAAGTATAAGAACTAAAGAATCGTTTTGTGGAAAACTGTTTTTATAGAATAAAAACTAGAAAATAAGAACTTATACCTCCGCATTTAAATTAATGGCAATGACGTATGTCCTCAATAATTGCAGTTTATGGCAGTAATGGCATTTATTAAACATGTATATCGAAATCATCATATTTAATTTCTCACTGTGTTTAAAATACCCAAAACCTTAAATAACAGTTTGAAAAATCTATAGTTAATATCACGTCTGATTTCTACAAACTTTGGACAAAACTGCAACTTTATTTTAAAATCTTTATTTTCATTTTCTTTAGACTAACCTTTTTGATTCTGTGAATATTAGTATAAGTAAAGAAAACTGCTATGTAATAGTAGACATACAACTGAAAGTAAAGAGTAGGGTGATTTACCCTTCATCTTGGGGGAAATTCTAAATTTACAACAGTATTTTAGTTAGAAGTAATTTATGTACCCAGACGGTAACTAAAATTATATTAAGTAAATTCTTCTTAACTGATATAATTAGCTAGACTTTAATAACTAGTTATTTCAGCAACTTATACTATGTGCATTTCAGTGTCATGTATACATGATTTCTTTGAATAAATGTTATTGTGGTCTTTTTAAAACCACAGAAGTACATCTAAGTTTCCTTGGATTTTTCTTCTATCGATAGACTGAATATATTAGAACCGGTGTGTATGTGTGTGAGAGAGAGAGAAACGTAGAATTAGCGATGAATTCAGACGTAATAAGTCGTCGACAACAAAAAAACTATGGCAATCAAATTTCGGGAGCAGTACTTTACCTAAAAATTAAAAAGAAACTGGCCCAAATTTAGTTTGCTGACAGTCTCAACAAAATGATTCAGTCGACGAACTATAACAAGTACTTTAAATCTTTATTATATTGACTTTGAATATTAGAAAAAAAGAGCAGCTCATCTGCATACATTGTACAGCTTGGTCGGCTAGCAGAAATATGATAAGAACCTTCACTCCCTCAAGAGAGACAGCGTGCATCTTCAACATTTCTGTGGTTCGCTAACGGGCATGTTGGCCATTTAAAATTGCAAAATCAGCATCAGGTCAAAATTCCGGGAGGCTTTAAATGAGCAAAAGAGTTAAAGTTGAAAGTTAAGATTTTCCTGATAGAGACAGAAATGAGATAAAGAGATAGAGAGAGACATAGTGAATCGGGTGCAGTCGAGTGGCAGAAAAATGAAAAAAGGGGAAATTTGTAAATAAAAATGGGAGTTTATTTTAGCACCTCATTTCTAGGTCTTCTGCGTGAAAAAAAATGTACATGTCGTTAAATAGAGGCGTTATCCAGCTAATCAGTGTGTTAATATCCATGTGATGTCACAGATGAAGCGGCGAATGATTGCTGAGGCAAACAGAAATTAATTTTGGTGCATGCGAGTCACAAATTTTCCAGAATGAGAAAGGGTGTACAAAATAGCTTCTCTAAAGGTTTCAATTTAAAGGTAGGAATTGCTAAAAATTTATTTTAAAATACAATTTCAACTAGGTGGGTTGGTTTTAGCTTAAAATATCAGTATATATAATTCATTGATAAAAATAAACTAGCTTAAATTACAGTTCAAAATAAATTTGTATTCATAGAACACATTCATCTGTACATAGAACGTAAAAATTCAGGTAAAAGAAAAATATATCAAAACTTTCAGGAAATAAAACTTTGTTTGTAAACTGCAAAGAAAGGTATTTTATTTTATGGAGAGTTTATTTTAACTTCTATAAATGACCATTTGGCTGTGCCGGTCGTGTTTAAAAAATATTTCAGATGGTCCTGTCTGAATTATTTTGAACTTTTCTACATTTTAGGTATTGTGGTAAATCTTCAAACTTTATATGCATATGGGAAAAATTTGTAAAACTTAGTTAAAAAGAGACTTTTTGTTAGGAGCTAGAATCGTCGTCTCTTTGTTACAAGAGAGAAAATATGTCCAAGATATTTTTATGAAAAATTAATTAAATTAGTTTTTATTACTATTAAGAGTGAATATAAAATCAATTTAAGTATAAAAGTATCTGCAACAAGAATCTTTGCATTGCATCTAACTGACAAGACATCCTTTATATAGAATGTGGCTCTTAAACAAAATAAGACTTCAAAACTACAATGCTTTCTATATATAAAATTAAATAAATAATGGTTTGTTGTGTTTCATCAAACTGTACATAGATGTACGCTTAACTTTTTCAACAGAAATGATAAGTCTAACTCGTAAAAAATTTTCAAGCAAACTTTCAGCGACAACCTACTAGACGGATCAAACTTATCATAAGAAAAGTATAGGTAAATCATAAATTTATGTCTCTGATTAATTTGTTTTAAAACTTAATAATAGTTTGAACATAATTTGAAAGAGATAATAGTGTTGTGCTGAATGAATATGGCTTGGAGCACAACAGACGATTGTTTGCTAGAATAGCGGTAATTATTACATGGAGAGCAACCTGGGTGAATGAGTGAATATCAACAGTCATATGAAAAATTCCATACTAATATTTATTTTTACGAAAAGCCTAGAAGGTTAGGTTACAGAGCAAATATCTATAACATTGGTCAACATGTTTATAACTTTTCAAAGAACCATAGAGGTTGAGAAAAAAATCCCAACCACCACACAGCTATATCATAACCTGGAACATTGAGCCACTCTTCAAAATTTTGCAGCACTAAGTCTAATTTTTTGCTACACGAGCGCTACTTTTTAAAACTGATTTCTAACGGCTACGATTATCTGTGTCAGCAGCAGGATTCAACCCTTTGAACTAAAGTACTGAAAAGTAGCGCCCTAAATCTCCAGTCCCCTTTCGGCTAAAAATCGGTAAGGAAAGAGTAAGTTATGTATGATAACGATAGCATGGTTGTAGTTGCATCTAATAAAAAACAAGTGAAATGATAAATATGAATAATAAATATGATAAACTATTAATGTAAGAACGTCATCAGTAGGCATGGGTTTAAAGCCCATTAGTTTCTATACCAATCCTTCCATTTTAAACGTAAGAAAAAATCTCTGCCTAAGCAAATTGCAATTTAAGGGTTTAATAATCAGTTAGACTGATTCTATTAAAAGACATTTTTGTCGTATATATTAGTTTCAAATCTATGTCTTACAACTGTGATGAAGGGGACTAGTACGGGCGATGTCAAAATAAGTCAAGTGCCTTATGATTTTCTAAATTTCTCTAAATTTATGAGTCTATTAAAGCATTTGAAATAAAACTGAGAATTTTTTTAAACTTAAATATTTTGTTTGTTATACTCCGCAGGACCAAAAAGAAATGCTAAAGCAGTACACAGATATAAATATTTAGTGAATATACATTGTGTTTAACAAAGGAATTTCCATCCTCATATTTTCTCTTCTAAATGCTAAACGAACAGCATTTCACAACTATTTAACAGTAATAATTTAATATGCAATACACTAAGAATATTTTTAAAATCTGCCTATTACATTCTTTATTCTTTCTAGCATTTTATTTTTATCAAAACTATCTTGGTGTTGATTTTAGTATCTTACACATTTAGTGTATCATGTATTTTTAATATTTTTTACTATTTAAAAAAAAGAGTTTTAAAATGGAGATTTGAGGTCTCTTCTCCCTTTAACATCTTGCAAAAGACAACTTGATCAATATGAAAAAAAATGGATTCATAAAATTAGATGCAAAGCAGAATGATTATAAAAAGGCAAAAATATATCACACCTGTCCTTAAGAGATTTTAAAATTCATATACTTTATAGCATATTTATTCATTTAGTAAAAGCTAAGAATTTCTTCAACCCGCCTGACATGAATTTAAAATGCCAATATCTGTCAGGACAAAATCATGCATGAACGAAATCTAATTTCCGTGTCATTTCTATATCAACGCCGTATCACGCGCAACTGCACGTGCTGCAAAAGAAAGTAAATACAATTCTTGGAGAAAAATGAAAGATAAGATTCTGACCAATTGATACGTTTGATTCAGAAGCTGTTTAGCCGTTAAACGAAACTAATCTGTAGGTATATCGTGTCATGCCAGTAATTTTAATACATATAAAAAGAGTGCTTTATATAAAAGACCTGTTAATGAAAACCGACTTATTGTATATTTTAAGTTACCACAATACTGGAAATTATGGGGCTTTTGCTTGCTATAGTAGGAAAAGTTTAAAATTAGAAAAGAAAAGATGCATATATTGAGTACCCACAACATTAAGTTGGCGAGATAAATTATACTTTATAAATTTGGATATTACAGTTATTTCATCATTAATTTAATATCTAAAATTGAACAGAAAAAAACCAGTGTACAAGTTTTACTTTTCCTGACCGTTACTTTTTGGTTACTTTTTTAAAACTTATCGGTCATCTAAATTAATATATGTTATGCATCTTTTCATTCCGATCGGCTAAGAATATTAATTAGCAGTAATAATTTAAATCTGAATTGCAGTTAACAAAAGGGGAGCCTTACTCATTGGGTCATTGCTAACTACCTTACACTGAAACAAAACTGGCAATTTAGAAATGGTAAAACGCCAAATCCGGTTTTTCTTTACTGAGATGACTCTTAAATATAAAACACTTGACAATTGGTACTTTGAATACCAGCACCCTTTTTAAAGAAGGTGCACTGAAAAACGTATATTAACACATTGTATGCGGGACACGTACTAGTACGTTTTCTGACGATTGATACTTCAGCGTAGGTCACGTACTAATATGGGTTAGTGTAACAACATTATTTGTTTGTGGATACAAAAATAACGATATATACAGGAAAGTGAAGCTGAATGTACTTCTCTACTACATAGATTCTGGAACAATTTAGACAAATAATAACTAGTTTTTACATCAGTCGATGCGGAACCATAGAACGGGAAGGTTGATTAAAAAAATCAAAAATGATTATTGTGATAGAATTTAGCGCAAAATGCCCACTCCCGATAGAATTCCACTGCAAAATGTAACTGCACTCAATGTGTTAAAAGACTTTGAAATCAAAGCTTCAGAGAAGAGTAACTGCAGATAGAAGTCGCTGGAGAGAAGCGCGTGGTTAAGGCAGCGAAGACAATATTGTACTTTTGAAGCAGAAGAAAAAATTATGTGTATCACAGTCTCGAAGTAACTATTAACTGCTTTTTAATATTTAAAATTAAAAGATTAAAATACATTGATACTTTAAAATACATTGATTTGATTTCAACATTGTTCTTTCATCAAAATACATTGCATGTAAAAAAATTCTGAGTCATAAAAAAACAGTTGCGAGTAAGTTAATTTTAATTTCTTATATGGAAGTAATACTATTGGGTAATATTAAATACATGTATTCCGTATTCACAGATTTTGTGTTATTGATTATTTAGATCTATCTAAATAAATTTTGCATTTTACAACAAGATAAAAAAATGTTGAAATGTATATACAGTCTGACTCTCAATATACTTATTTTATCACTAAATTATTTTACATTTTTCAACTTCCAGATGAACTAGTATAATTTTTTGTAGCCATCTACTCACTGTCTAATACAAAAATAGATCCTACTTATGTTTTCATTATTAAATAAAAACTTTAATTGAATTAAAACACCATAAATTCGTTAAAAGTTTTCATTTAATAAAACTAGGCATTTTTAGAACATTAAATATTAGGCTGAAAATATTTATTTAAAAATTCTTGAAAAAACAGTTTTAACCTAAGATCAATAGATTTCGGGGTTAAAGAAACATTTAGGAGCAGTAACATATTTAATTTATTTACACATTTTAATTAACACTTTGTTTAATTTAATTTGCTGTTAAAGTATTTAATATGTTTCTAATTCTGAATAATCGCTATCATTCATTTTATTAAATATTGGAATCTTTCGTTTCATGATAATATGAGTCTTATGAAGTAGTTTTATTTCTAAATGTATTTTGAAAACTTATACTATAATTAACAATGTTAAAGTACATAGCTTCTAGAGGATTACTTAATTTTGTGTATTACAATTTTATATTAGATCTGACATTATTCCTATACCGCAAAAATTTTAGAGTCATTCGAAACAACGTCGAACGCTGCCTGAATGACAGAACGCTGCTCTTTAGTCCCGGGGTTCGCAGGTTTGAATCCCGCTGCTGGTATAGATGATCGTAGCCGTTCATAATCGACTTTAAGTAGTAGGTACCGGTCTCATTAGACTTCGTAAGCAAAGTAGTAGACCGTAGGGCAAGAAACTAAACCATTCGAATCTACAATAAGTTTTAACTGTACGGCTTTTCTATCAAGTAAAGAAAGTTTTGTATATATAACTCTTTAATACCCGAGTCATTTTTGCCGATTAAATATCAATGCATATATTAAATGTAAGTTATTATGGACTGCAAAAAATAAGTATGAAGTTAAACAACTTACTACATGAAAAAGGAAAAATCATGAAAAAATATATATTTGGTATTATACTGTCCGCGGAGACAAAAAAAAAAAAAAAAAAAAAAAAAAAAGTCCACTCCAGAACGGCGTGAGGGGGGGGGCGTAAAAATTCCCCAAATTGATACCTCTATTGGCTGGGAGAAGTCGGAAGTCGCTCTGCATTCAAACCGGTCCTGCCCCGGCATGTCCCTGAAGACCCACGGGGTGATCCGAATGTAACTTATTGTTACAGTAGTGTAAAATAGAGTTTTATATTAGATAAAGTAATTTGTCGTGATTTCATATTATGCATCTGCCGAAAAAAGTAAATTTTTGTGCACTGTTCAAAAAATCACTCAGTGTCGATCAAAATAGAAAATTTATCTTCCACCTACATTCAAAAGATAAACTCAATCTAAAATACAAAAATTGTACAAGTTAATTTTCAGCGGTATCAAAAATGAGACACTAATCATTATAGAGATGATAAAGATTAATCCTTTAATGCACATTTTTTTTTAATGTAAAAACACAATTTAGAACGTTATCTTGCCAAAAAAAATTACAAAAATAAAAAAATAATCAAAACCTTTATTGCAATTTTGGGTTTTGATAACATTGCAGAAAATAGTCGAATATTGTAATATTACACGAACATCGACTTTTTTTACATTGTTATTTTCAAATCTCGAGTGCATTCGAGTGTGAAAAGTTATAGCAACACAAAATACAACGCCGCTTGAATGATCTGGAGTGTGCAGTTTGGCTAGTTTAGCGCGCTCTAGTTAACTGGAGTTTGCACATTAAGGGGTTAATTTAAATAAAAAAAATTGTATGTTTTAGATTATAATGGCTGCATTAGTGAAAATCGCTCATTTCAAAATTTTATATTTAAAGAAAGGTTGCCACATCTAGTAACACGAGATTTGCACTTGTGTTTAAAGTATTAATTTTGACATTAATCCAATACATCTTATTAACCGCAATTAAAAAATTAAAAGTATAAAATAATAAACTTAAAATTCTTCTAAACGCACAAGTACTTAGAACAAGCTTTAATATTTAGTTAATCTCTGAATACAGCTCTATATCATAAAAACTTGCTATCATAATAAGTCAACATAAATTTACATGAATGCAATCATCTTTGCTGCATAAAGGTTTTATTAAGAATGTTCTAGATGATTGATTGCCACAAGAAGTTGTACAGATCGATAGGACTTGCCGAAAAAAAGTTACTAGATATTAGTTTCCTTGATAACCACGACACAAACGAGTAGGTCAATATGATTTTCATTTATACGTTGGCACGGAAGATAAACTTATATTGAGAAATAACTATTGCTGGTTGTATGATTAGAAATTACCTTACGTCATATTATATTAAGGATTAAATATTTCTTTCCAATAGTTTGCCTTATTTAGGAAAGTTTTTTTAATATTTCGAAAACCCAGAATAAAATATCTATTTCACTTAAAAACTAAAATTTTAATTAAAATCTAAAAAAGACGGCAGGTTTCTGTGTATAATATTAGGTTTCACGAACTATTATGGAAATAATCACAGCATTAATAAAAGAATTAAAAGAAGAATAAAACTGGCGTAGATAAGCATGTTTGTACCAAATTTTACCAAAATTAAATTAAAATTAATTTTGAAATCAAATACGTAATTTTAGACATAATTCACAAGTTTCTAAACCAGGCTAACAGTGTGATTTTTAACATGAACTCACTCGGAATTATACAGAAAATGGGAAAAGCCAAATTTAGAATTGATAAATTAAAACCAATCTCAATATCTTGAAACCCTTTACCTTTCTATTCAACCTTTGAGTGACTGAAGTAAAGTCAGTTGAGACAGGGGAAAAAGTTAGGCTTGACATTTATTAATGTTTAGAAACACTTTTCGTTGATTTTCTGTCACTCTGGAGTAATTGCTCCCATAACCAATTTATTAAATACTACATTATTTTGTACACACACTACATTATTTTGTACCTTATTTTTAGGTTTTGGCATTACGGAAATTCATAAACGCTTCTTTCAATATATACCAAAAACACAAAATATTCAAAGCAAAAAACTACCACAACCGAAAACAATATTCGTCGAACGAAAATAAACTTGGATTAAAACTACATTAAAACAAAATATTCGTAAATTTTCTACATATGTTCTCTTGATTTCACAATAAAAATGACTTTCATGGATGGATTTTACATATTCTAAATAGAAAAGTTGCTTCGTTGCTTAATATCTTAGTCCCATAAACAAAGAGAAAATACTGAAAACAATGGGAAATGCTTTCACGTTCCATCTAAATAATTAGAAATCTGCAGAATGAATATTTTTGAAAGGTTTCTTTGAATACAACAGTGAAACGATATCGAAAAGATTTTCTTTAAAAGTTTCGAAACTTTGAAATACTGCAAACAGTAATTAGAAAATTTTAAGCTCCCTTTAATTCAGCTATAGTTTTCATTCAGAGGCAAATTCGATTTGTCACACGCTTAGATAATTTTAAAAATTAAGTATATAGTTATAAACGTATAAAAAACTGAGCATATTTAAAAAAAAATTTAAGATGCTTATCGTCTTCCTATACCTTTGTTGCACGATTTCTTGTAAAGAAATTATTTTCAGGTTTTACAGTTTATATTACAATTACAATTTTGTTTTCCATTATATTACAATTTGCAGTTAACATCTTTAACTTTATACTTTAAATTAAAAATATCTCGATAAACAGGTAAATATTTTTATGAAGGTCAGATCTATAAACTTCCTAATCTTTTATCTGTACCCTTTTATTTAAATTCTGTTCGTACACACTACGTAAATTTTTTTAAAGTGAAAATGTGTCATAATTTATCAGTTTCAATTTATCAAACATGTAGAAAACTGTTTTCAGCTGCATACATTATACATATAATTAAATTCTGAATTCATTCAGTTCTTTGAAATATGTTACAAACTTATGTTTTACGTAGCTCTAAAGAAATATATACGCTCATGATAATAAATCAAGGTTAATGACAGTTTGTAGAAATAAGAAATAACAAACTAATATGAGGTTAAAATACAGTCTGTTTAATAAACAAATGAAATATAAAAAGGGAATGGGTATGTGTACCTTAGTACTAATAAAAATAAAAGGCATGCTCTCTAAGATAATTGGAGAAGATATCTCGAAAAAATTAACAGTATGAACTTTATATGGCGGTTAACATGCAATAGGCGCCGAACGATGACCGATTGGTTAGGGTGCTGGCCTTCGGTACCGGAGTTCGTGGGTTCGAATTCCACAGTGGAATGGTTGTTCGTAGCCGTTCGGAATCGGCTTTAAGCTCTAGATCCGGGTCTCATTATTCCTCGTGTTGTAAAAGTAGACCGTAGCACTCCAAACCAAACATGCAATAGGTTTGTTGTTATGCTATTATTTTTTGGACTTTTTGTGTATTTTTGGATTTATGGAGATTGTCTGGGATTAGTAACAGGTTTGTTATCAAGTGCAACATAATCAGTACATTGTCGAGTATATATGCAGAAATTATAAGTTTAAAAAAATTTTTTAATTAGTATTTTCGCTTAAATTTAAACAATTTTTTCGGGATTACAACACTTTCCTTTTTTTGTACAAATAAACAAAAATAATTTTTATAGAGCTAGTAGATTTTA
>CM063502.1:53598916-53833916 GCA_032207245.1 Pardosa pseudoannulata | reverse complement strand
GTCATTTACTATCAATCTTTAAAGTACTTTAATTGAACGAGTATTCTATATATCCTAAGTCCTAAAAGATTAAACTGCATTTCCGTTCATTCGCAACTCCTCATTTCGTGACAGTAAATCAATGAGTTATTAAATATTTGGTGAATAGAATTATTGCCTCATAAACTCAAATTCAACTGCATTGCATTCAGTTAGCGTTTGCTTTTATAAATTACACTATTCGCCGAGCGATGTCACAGTTCAATATTCTAAATGACATTGAATATTGATTAAAATGCCATACATTAAATAAGCGCTAATTATTTACTGAATGCAGCAAATTGCATTATTCTATGCATATTAATAACAAATCCGATGCATCAAATACAGCATTTCGATGCGTGTTCAATATAACGCAGATACCAGTCAGGCAAAAACTTTTAGTTTTGTTCAAATTTTTCAGTTCATGCAATATAATAATTGTTAAAATACAAATTTAAAATTTCTGAAATTACAAAAGAGATTTATTCTTTGAGCCAAGCAGGTTTTTAATTTATCTACTATAAAAATGCACAAATTTATAATTATTAATTTGTATCTCTAATTAAATTCTTGAACGGTAATTTAGAAAACTGAGTAAATCGAAGTTTTCGAAGTAAAACTAATAAAATATATTTAATACATTAACAAAGAAAAATTATAATAAATTGCAGTGATTACTTTTATTTTAAAAATAATTTTGTATGGATAATAAATACAATTATTGTCAACTACCTATAAGCATTTATCCAGGTTTGTAACTTTTAATTGTTTAGCTACTCATTATGTTTACTCATCTAAGAACCACTCATATTCAACAGAATGAACAATTTATTCCCCATTTATCACAGTTGAAGTGTAACTCAACTTGCCATTTCAAAAAAATTTTATTTAAAGTCTTGATACTTTATAACGTTTACCAACTTGAAAATCAAACATGGATAAATTGCTTAAAGTCTATTCTAAATGACTTCAGTTAACCATATCTTATAGGACTCGAAATAGTTCAGAATGCTACTGTTTTAGCTATATTATTATTACCTTATTAATAATAAAACATAGAATAAATTTTTTGGTGCCATATTTAATAAATATCTTAGTAGCAGAGTAAAGGCTACATACATATCAAAGCCAATTAGTTGCAGTTAAAAATAAGTTAAAAACTCACACATATCAGAGTCAGCAGATAGCCGTAATGTTTTCACAGTATACCTCCCAAACGAAAAAACATTTAATATCGATTGTAAATAACTTCAAATATTATATATCATAATGGCTTTCCTATGCATTTCTTAATACATTTAATATGAACACATCCTATCTTAACCCATTTAGTGAAGACTAAAAGTATCGTGCTTATTCAAAGAATGCTAGGCTTATTTCACGAAGGTTTTGGAAAAAACTCATACAAAATTTCTCCACTGCTAGTAAGTGTATCAAAAACAAGTATGCTGGATAAAGTATAAAACAACAGCAACAACAAATGTGAAGATTTTCAGCGAACACTGACTGTGAAGAAATAGATAAGATCTTTACAAATGTCGGAGGAAAGATTAAAAAAAGTTTACTCCCACATGCCGATGCAACATTCTTTCTTGAAATATTAGAAGATACTCTATGCTAACCTCTATCTAAATCTAGAATTATGGTCTGCATTAGAAAAGTCCTCGTGTCCAATTTTCCTAGTGTCGCTCCAACATATATACTGTATCTGCCTCAACCGGCATGGAATAGAATAAAAAGTTAAATTTAAAAACATTTTATCCACTCGAGAAGAGACTAAATCTCTTCAATCTTTATAACTTTATTATTAGATTAGTTCTTTCGCGAAGCGCCGAACGATGGCCGATTGGTTAGGGTGCTGGCCTTCGGTGCCGGAGTTCGTGGGTTCGAATCCCACAGTGGCATGTAGGTCCCGGCATGTAGCTCTCGTGTTGTAAAAAGTAGACCGTAGCACTCCAAACCAAACCAAACCTTTCGTGAAGCAAATAGGAAGGCGCTATCTCGTACGCTACACAACTACACAACTATATATCTTTGTTGGCATTACATGCAACTGTTTCGAAAGACGATTTCGTCAATCGGCAGTAAAAAGTGTTAGTATTGACTGTAGTTTCAGAAACTTAAAATCGTGCCTTAAAATTTGTTTCATATGTAATAAATAACCGTACAATAAAGAATACAGATTAGTAAGACAGCTGGGTGTCGTATTATTTAATATGAATTACCAGCTTGTCATATACCATAATTTATTAAATATACCTTTATTAATGTTTTACCATACCGGCATTGGAATAATTTCTGCTCAATAATATATTCGTTGAAAATTTTAATTTAATACTTTTCAAGCAAAGAATTGAAACATTTTAAAATATTACTTAAATTGTAACTGAAAACTTGCCAAATTACTAAGTCCTCAGTAATAATTGGTGGAATCGTTCTTCTAAATTCTTCTAAGGTTTAAATAGCTAATATATACACTTAAGTCTTTCATTTTATTTTGATGCCTGTATAATTCTTTATCGCAGTTGTTTACAACTACCGCACATTCATTTTGAGTTTTTATAATGGCATAAAATTCATTAACGCATTCTGGCGTTAACTTTAAAAATGCTTTTAATTTCCCCCCGCCCAAGAAATTCCTTTTCCTCAACAGCACAGAGAAATTATTTTGAAAGCATTTTTTTCCACTCATCTTGTATCAAATGTACCAACTTTACTTCTAAAATGTCAGTTACTTAAGATCAATTACATTCAATTACAGGGCTGAAAAGGCAGAATGAATGGAGTGGCAATGTTTGACTATATTCCGCACGCGTCACCTTTAATAAGATTTCCTGCGACGGATTTCTTTCGCAGCTTTACCGGCAGATAATTTGTTCATAGATGCTAGACGCAACCCACACTAATTCGTTTTACGTAAGAATTGCAGGTTAAAGGTGGGACGATTTATTTCGCCAACTGAAGGAGCTTAATTCAATCTTTTTTAGAGACAGGTAAAAATAAAATGCACCAAACAGTTCTCGTGGAAATACATCATCTTCATTTTCGCTTTATCTTCTGTCATACGAGGCTGCATTTTGATGTTTTTGCTTTTGGTTGATGATCTAATTTCTCTACACATGGTTTCATTTTTCAGAGACATGAGTGAATTTGCTCTAAAAATTCTTATTTTCCCATTTATCAAATGCTTAGCATCATCATGGCAGTTCTTTCGCAGTAAATTTAGTGGTAAAAAAATTTTATCATTTAAAAGGGATGTGGACATTACAAAGCGGTTGTGGAAATTATTAACTTTAAAAAAATTTTATACATTTTTTCACACCCATTAAAGTATAACCAAATCCCATTATAAAGTTTAAAATAAGTTACAATTTTGTAAAAATTCAGTTTCATGAAATTTAATTTTTAAAACTGTTTCTCGAAATTTAATTTTTGATTTTTTTACTTAAAAGAGTATTGTGAACAAATCTGGGTATAATTTTGTTGATTTATTGAATAGTTAATATACAAAATAAAATATTTATAACTGTAAGTTAATTTATAAAAAATCTAGGGCTTTTCAAATTTAAATCAGTTTTAATATTTATATAAAAACGAAACATAAAATGCATAAACTGATCATTTGTAAGGAGTGTTTAGATACTAAAAATTAGTATGAAACTGAAAAAAATATGTATTGAATAAGTTTACTAAAACACTTTGTATCGTACATCAATTCCTTATATATTGATACTTACATTTCGATATATTTGAAGTGGAACTAGGTACATTTCGGAAGTTGTTTTTATAAATGATGGTATTTTACATAACAATTTATATTGATTCATCTAATATCTATATAGGTACTAAATCTTAGAAAAATACGCTGTAAGTAATAATTTGAAGTCAGCTAAAAACAATTCAAGGAAAGTTCAGCAGCTTTCTATCTATCTCAAAAGCAGTAAAGATACCAAATACAGTTGTACTCGTAAAATCCAGTTTGTGTATTTAAGTATAACAACCACATTTCCTTTTTTTATCGGAAAAAAATACTTGTGATAAATGTGATTTAGCTCTACTTCAATATATATGTCTTCAAAATTTCATAACTAAGTTCATCCATTTATGTGTAACTTTCTTATTAGAAACAGTTAAAAGGTTTTTAGAATTTTTCTTTTCAGAGAACAAGTTTTCATTTACTGCAAAAGTAGAGGACAATCCTATAAATAACCTCTACGAATTGCTAAATATATGCTATTTATAATTTTGTCTTTTAAATGAACATGGAATTCTTGGATCCTCGGGTAGGAATTCCAATTTTCCAGCTGATACATTAATTGGAATCAGGAAAAAGAGCTATATCTGCTATAAAACCACACTTTACAATTTTCATGATGCTTTAAATTATTTTTTATGATGTTTAAAATTGACTGTTTAAATGACTAATGAAGAATGAGCAACCTTTGAAACGTGCCATCGAAGATATATCATTGCACATATACGGTTGTGTCTTCCTGTTCGCATCGAGAGACCACTGTCTCAAATAATATTTATAAAACATCATAAATGGTTTAATTTCTTTTATAAAGCATTTTTGTGTTTGATTCATTAAACAGCAGAGAATTAATTTATCAGCTTTATCCCAAACCTAAGCAAATTCCCAAAATTGGTTCTGCATTCCTCGCATACGTATAATAATGGTCTTACCAGAAATGCTTCAGTAATTAATCAGCAAATAATTTACACAAAATCTTAGCAACGTCAACTCTCCTTAAAAGTTGAAATTTTACATAAATCACATTTTCGTAATTACAATGCTACCCAAGCTTTATCTAGACGTACTTTTGATATTAAACACTGAACGTAATTCAGTGGCGTTCTCCCCTGGGAGAGATTTTTTTCTTTTTTTTATGTATTTGAGAAGAAACGTTGCTTCTTTTTCATGAGGCTGGTCAGCTCTTTTACAGATACAAATTGTCTTGATATATCCAAGTTGTGATAAATCACAATAATACCAATTACTTTTGTTTATATTGTGTCTAGTATCAGTTGAATAACTATGGCGATTGCCATTGTTTTGCTTTAACAATAACTAGATAAAAATGTTTAATTTCCTAAATTTTTTTTTCTTTTCACACAAATTCAACATGTCATGGTATATTGTTTTATTATTTTCTAGAATCTTAAAACTTAGCAACACTAGTGCTAAGTTAAATCTAATTAATCTTTGAAACAAAGCTTAAAATCCAAACTTTTATCATCCTAATCATACGCAACGTTTCTAATTTGTTCCTAGGAAAATGCACAATTATTTTTATTTACATAAGAACAATAATCTGTACTATTCAACTAATATACTGTAAAATAAATATAAGTCTCATAAGATATACATATTGTGACAAATTTTAAACTTTAGCAGCAATTTACAAGTTGAGCATGACGTTAGACCCTCGGGACTAAAGTGGACTTATGAAAGTTTGTCAGTTTTAAGGGACTGACGTCATTCAAAACAAAAATCTACTGGCAGTCCCCAAGAACTGACGCCGCCCAAACAAATAGTCTAATGTAAATCTCCCTTGGTCAGACGGTCCCTTGGCAGAAATGCTACGGTAATAATTGAGCAAATAATTTACACAAAAGCTTAGCAACGTCAACTCTCCTTAAAAGTTGAAATTTTACATAAATCCCATTTTCGTAATTACAATACTACCCTAGCTTTATCTAGAAGTACTTTTGATATTGAACATTGAAAGTAACTCAGTAGCGTTGTACCCTGGGAGAGAGTTTTTTTCTTTTTTTATGTTGTAAGTATTTGAGAAGAAACGTTGCTTCTTTTTCACGAGGTTGGTCAGCTCTTTTACAGATACAAATTGTCTTGATGTACCCAAGTTGTGATAAATCACAATAATACCAGTTACTTTTGTTTATATTGTGTCTAAAATCAGTTGAATGACTATGGCGATTGCCATTGTTTTGCTTTAACAATGGCTAGATAAAAATGTTTAATTTCCTAATTTTTTTTTCTCACAAATGCAACATGTCACGGTATATTATTTTATTTAATATTTTCAAGAATCTTAAAACTTAGCAACACTAGTGCTAAGTTAAATCTAATTAATCTTTGAAACAAAGCTTAAAAGCCCTAATTTTATCATCCTATTCATACGCAACGTTTCTAATTTGTTCCTAGGAAAATTCACAACTATTTTTATTTACATAAGAACAATATTCTGTACTTTTCAACTAATAAACTGTAAAACAAATATAAATCTCAAAAGATATAAATATTGTGATAAACTTTAAAATTTAGCAGAAATTTACATGTTGAAGCATGACGTCAGACCCTTGGGACTGAAGTGGACTTTTGAAAGTTTATCAGTTTTAAGGAACTGACGCCATTCAAACAAAAATTTACTGCCAGTCCCCAGGAACTGGCACTACCCAAACAAATTATCTAATGTATATCTCCCTTGGTCAGACGTCGCGCTCAAAGCTTTGAACTGATAAGTTTAGCTGCAGTTAAAAGTATTTCCACTAAAATATTTAGTGCAATACCTAAATTAGTTAGTGTCTTTTTATTTCAATAATTTAAGCTTTTTAATAATATTTAGAAATGTTTTATCACGCAAGTAAAGAGAAGGGTAGTTTAGGTTTTAGGTAAAATTTAGCTTTTAGTTTTACTTTTCTAACTAAAGTCTGTTTTGATTTATTAAACTTTGAATATAAAGTTGTTTTCTTTCCACCATGGCAGCAGTTAAAAAGAAAGATAACAAAATTCAAAAGAATATATAAGATAAAATAACAGATAAATTTTGTAAGGATTCCATAGCAGAAAACCCCAATTCTTTTCGGTAGTATCTATGGGAAAATTAAGAAAACTTATTAAAGCTATTAAAACTGCACATGCTGCAATAAGGCTTCAGACTCTGTAGAGGAAGATGGATTTTAATCTTTATCAACATGTAAAACAGTCTTAAATTTATATCTAACACTACAGTCAGAAATAAGTGATTGAAAAAATACCATTTTTTACTATATCTAATAACTTAGTTTTTTCTACCTTAAAAATATTGTTTTCAAAGAAATCTACATCTCTATAATGTCTTATACCCTCTTATCTCGTTTGCATTAACTTTTTAAACATGATTTTAAAAAAGAATTTTGAGACAATTTAGTATGATAATAATTGATTTTATTAGTACTTGGGTAAATTAATTATACAGAGTTATATTTCTTAAATCCGATTCCAAACTCATACAATTATTGATTATAGCAATGGGATTTGAATCAGTGGGCTCCAGTACCATAATCAGAGTTTTGCCTGTTCGATTATCGGTCGACTAAGAATAATTAAGATTGTCAGACATGCAGTAGAAGCATAGTTCAAGCATAGTTCAAGTTCAATTGCATAGTTCAAGTTAACTAGACAATGGACTTCTATATGAGCGATATGCTGTGAAATTTATTATTATTACTACTATTAAGTGTATTATTATTGCTACTATTATCTATCTCAGAGAATTAAGAAAAAAAAGAGTTAGATGCAAAAACATTTTTTTATATGATTATTATCCTATAAATAATGTAACTGCTTCCACAACTTACAATTCGACTATTACTATTTATTTAAAGTTTTCTTAAAACAAAAGACTTTGTAATTTATGAATATTTCAAGCATTCCATGCGAGTTTCTAACTATGGCTAAATTTTTCAACTATTTACCTTGTGTATTTTATAATGAACATTAATTAGAATTAATATATTTCAAAACTTATTATGCATACGCCACTAAAAAGTACGGCTATAAACACTTTGTACAAGAGAAACCGATTCTTTACTTTTTATATTTATCTCGAATGCTTGTAATAAGAACTTAATATTACCATCTAAAATGTATGTTTCAAAAATGGTTCTATTTCTAAAGAAATCCACATACATTTTTTCAGCGGTATATATATATATATATATATATATATATATATATATATATATATATATATATATATATATATATATATATGGCACGGACGAGTGGTTAAGGCATGAAAGACACATTTGATTTCATATATAAAAACTTCTTTATTGTAACCCTTCTCTCCATAGATATGACATTTAGATATCCTTTGTTCTCATATTTTGCCACTACAAGCGTGGAGGATGTTATCAGCCCGAGTTCCTGCTCAAAACTGTCTCTTTTGTCGTTGCTACCTAAGCAAAATTCCTATGTCTACTTCCGTGTCAGCTTTTTTACTCTGTATAGTTCCGCTCGAGGGTGTGTCTTTCCCACATTACGTTACCGTTAATGAGTTCTAATTATTTTTAATTATAACTAGCTCAATTTTTGACTTCCATTTTAAAACCTAACATATATATATATATATATATATATATATATATATATATATATATATATATATATATATATATATATATATATATATATATATTCAACTACAAGTTACATTTTTAAGTTTGGTTTGGAGTGCTGTAGGCTACAGTTTTGCTACACCAAGGCAAATGAGGCCGGGACCTACTGCCTAAAGCCGATTCCGAACGGCTACGAACACCCATGCCAGTATCGGATTCAAACCCGCGACTTCCAGTACTAAACAGCAGCACTATTTTTTAGGGAAATACTTCAAAGACTTAATTTTCAGAGTACACAGTCACACTTTTTATCATTGCACATTCATTTTATGGACATGTAAATCCTTCTATATTGTTATATAATGCTTACGATTTTGTACAACTGAGGCAGTAGAATACGTTTCTTAGTTTCATTAAACTATATTTCGAGATTAGTAAACAGTTAAAAAGAGCCCTTCTTTACCATACTGTTACCTGTATTAGTATTCTGTTTATTTTATGTTTGTTTTGTATAGCGAAGCTTAGTGACTATAATAACAAAAGTGGTTGGAAATTGTTCCGTTTAAAAAGTCTACACCAGATGTCATTCTTACCGTGATACAGATGGCTTTAATGGAACATTTCTTTATTCAAATTTCCCCTTTCTAAAATTTCTGCTGAATAGTGGAAGCTATTGTTCAGCCAATAACCTTACCAATTATTTTAGTCCTGCTGTAAAATCGCTAGTACAGAAGTCAGTAACAAAAGTTCTATTTTAATTCAAATACATTAATACCACAAAGAAATTCACCATAACAGGCAAAATGCATTTATATTATTTAAAACCGTCAAATAAAGAAAAACTGAAGTATTTTGTAGAAACATTTGATTTTTATGCAGCGTGCAAGAGATGTTTTTTTCAATTGAATTTTCTAATATAATGCTGTGGTTTTTTATTCTTAAAAATGAAAGAGGAAACTGCGCATTTTTGAAACAATTTGGTTAGAAACCGATTTAGATGTTTTTTTCATTGTGATCCGTATACGACTTTGCATTGTTACTAAAACTCTTCAACGAAATATCAAATGATACAGCCAAAAAAAACTTCTCGTAATGGGCGGGCTATTGCTTTTCGTAAAACGGTTTGTATATAATATTCGATATTGAAAAACACATATACCTTAAATAAAAATGTTATGCAAGTTTATGCAAGGTTTTGAAATTTGAGACAACTGATAAAAAAAAGCTTTTCTTTTTACGGAAATATAATTGGTTGAATTATATGACATTCTAAACGTTTATAGTTCTTTTAAGAATACTAAAGTCTTATTTAAATGGTTTAAAAAGTATTGTATGACATTTTACACAAAACTGCTGATGTTTTCAAAGAGACTAAAGCCTTTTCTATTGCGATTTAATATAAATATATCTAATATTACATTTTTTTACAAAAATAGAATACATTTTATTTTATTAATCATCCGTGATCGTGAAATATTTCCCATAATTCTCACAAAATTCATATCTAACTTTTTTTAAGCATAGATGTAGTTTTTTCCATATTACAGATAGCATGATTTTTACATGAAAATAAAGCTTAAGAGTTTACAGCGAATTTTTAAACTTATTTTTAAACTAAAATTTTTTCTTATAATAGTAAATCAGTCAATAAAAGAAAATGATTGAAGTCTAAAAACTAATAAAAAGAAAATATATAAATAATCGTATATAAGTAAGTATTAGACAATATACAGCTTTACATATTTAATTTTCATTTAAGTATAAAACCCCTTTTTCATCATTTATCAAGATAATTTAGAGAACCAATGTATTTGCAAAATCAATAATTTCGACAAATAAAATGTTAAATACTTAGTTTTGTTTGTTACGTAGAATTAAATTCCTTATATTGAGCGATAATGACGCCACCATAAGAGAATAACCATTTATTGATGCATACTGAACAATGGGTATTTTTGAATTGGAGTTAAAACAAAAAATTAGCTTGTGTGAAAAAATTAGTTTATTTTCCGTGTATTCTCAGAATCTAAAAAACGGCTGCTCGAAATTGAACCAAATTTTAAGATGTGATCAACGACATGCTGGAAGAGTGTGACAAAGTTGGTATTAAATGGTGCAGGTATGCGAAATTCTGCAGATATAACGCGTGAAAAACTTAAAAATAGCTCAAAAATTAAATAACAAAACTAGTTCTAATTTAGAAAGATGGGCTTTCAGAAGTTTCGCATGAAGTATCCTTGCACTAAATTTTGTACTGGTAGCTTTCCCCGTTTCCACTGACTCATGTATATGTCAGGTTTAAAAATGGGGGTTAAGAATTAAGAGAGTTATAATTCCTTAATGACTACGTAATAGGAAAAAGACACACCCTCGAGAGGAACTATACAGAGTGAAGAAGCCGACACGGAAATAGACATAGGAAATTTGCTTAGGTAGCAACGCCAAAAGAATCAGTTCTTATCGGGAGCCATTAGTTCTGATCGGGCTGATAACATCCTCTACGTTTGTTGTGGCATAGTATGAGAATAAACGATTTATAAATGGCATAGCTATGGATCGAAGAATTAGAATAAAGAAACTTTTATATATGAAATGAAATGTGCACTCGGCCATGTCATATATATACAGAAAGAGAGATATATATATACATATATATAGATATATATATATATATATATATATGTGTATATATATACACACATATATATGTAATAACATCAATATCTAAGCCTCTAAAGTTTAATCAAATATATCCTTTTTCCTCATTCTTTATTCTAAATCTGAATTTCTGTTCTTTATATTAATCCTATTTTCCTAGCGATTAAATTCGAACGAGGAAGTTTTGTATTCCTTCAGCCGACCCCGAAATTCTTTCTCTGATTCTCAAAGCTAAAAATGATATTGCTGGTATTTTAATAAGAAAGTCATGACTCTCCCAGGAAAAATCTGTAACGATCAGCAATACTAGTCATCCTGAACGCAACACTTTGGCAGACGTAATTAGTCAAAATCTCTCTTTTAATAAAATTAATTGTTGTCTCAGCACTTTCCCACCAGACTTAAACAACACGTGGTACTTGGTTTTCTCTCGCTCAAGGTTGGCTTTGAGAGATCCATTCAGAAAGCATTCTGGCACTGTCCGGTTCAGATTTTCTCTGGATTTTATTCTAATTTCGATAAGATAAAATAAAAATTACGTTTGGTCAAGACGAGTGATGTAGTTATTAATGACAGAAGTTTAACGGGATAAGCAGCCCAGTATACTCTGGCTGGGGAAAATAATAGCAGAAATTCAAAGCGATTTTCCCTTATAAATAATGTAGGTTCCATTTGCCCGTCATTATATATACATACATATATATATATATATATATATATATATATATATATATATATATACAATTTTTTTTATCTACAAAGTTTACTTTACCTGCCATATTGTATTATTTTTAATTTATATTTCACAAAACTATATTTATATGCAATTTAAATTAACGATGTTTGGTTAGGCGACAAAAATCAGCAACTACAAAATGTGGTCAGTGAGGTCCTATATCAATCCTTTTCTTAAAATACCTTTAATTTAAATAGTATATATGTATAATATAGCTGATGTTAAAATACAAAACATGGCTATAAAAAATTTTAAGTTTTTTAAATAATAAACTAATTTAAATGTAGGCAATCTTAAAGTTTCTTACAGTACATTGACAAAAACAGTATAAGGACATTTACAGTACAAGGACAAAAAGATGTAGTTTAATTACTATTAAATTATTCACCATTTTATATTACTTTTTTTGTAATGTATTATATTTTTAATATGAAATTGGTTTCACTTTGCCACAGTTTTAAAGAAGAATGCCATCAATAAGGAACCTTCAGACAGTTTGGATTTTCACTATCAGGGGATTGCATAAAAATACCTTTATTTTGCTATGAAATCAAACCTTTGTCCACTGCATTGAAACTAACTTATATATAAAGCTAAAGAATGATGATTCCTTAGTACAAAAAAGAACGTCCAACTAAATTTCTAAGAAACGAAATCTTTCTTCACATATCTTAATTGAAACACACATATATAAATCAAAATATCACAAGCTTTAACAAATTAATTTTCGATTGTCTTCACAACGCACGAAATTAATTTTTGAACTGAAAATTTCTCTGATAAATATCCAGCACATTCTCAATAATACTATCGAAACAAGTTAAAAGGTACTTGGACATTCCATCAAACCTTTTTTGCTCTAAAATAACATCAATCAAGCATTAATGATAATCTTTCCGTTCTCTGAATTAAATCAGCCTATTGTATTCCGTCCTAATCCCTGTAATAAATTTCGTAACTCTTGTGTATAATGGAAGTACATCTAATACTCATTTCATCCATGCAAGCCTCCTTTGTTCAAGCAACCCATCACCAAATGGCATTTGAGCCAGTTCGAGGAATCATTTTACACTGAAATGATTTGCGAACTTGGCTGTTCTCTATCCCACCCATTCCTTCTCATGTCTCGATTCTTCCATGCAAATACAATCCCCAAAAATCGGGCGACTCTTCCGCTTTAATTCTTCGTTCATCTCACGCCAAAGTGCTTCGTAATATCTTTGGTTCAACAGTTTTCCTTTCTATTTTTAAGTCAAATAAATCTCAATCATGTTTTAAGGGATATAAAATGCTTTGTTCTCGTTTATATATCTAGACGCTAATTTAGATTTAGATTATTACGGAAATCACGAACTAAACATATACTGATAATTCAAAATGAAAATCAAAATATTTTTAGTTAATTATTAAACAAACGATGATACATAGGCGTTTGCAACACTTGCGACTAGTGACAACGATATATCGATACGCAGGAGATGACGCCTTACATACTGGCATAGATTAGATTATTACGGAAATCACGAATTAAACATATACTGCTAATTTAAAATGAAAATCAAAACATAGGATATAATTTTTCATAGTTTTAATATTTTTAATTAATTATTAAACAAACAATTATACATAGGCGTTTGCAACACTTGCAACAAGTCACAACGATATATCGATACACAGGTGATGACGCCTTACATACTGGCATACATTAGATTATTACGGAAATCCCGAACTAAGCATATACTGCAAATTTAAAATGAAAATAAAAACTTAGGTTATAATTTTTTATTGTTTTAATATTTTTAGTTAATTATTAAACAAACAATGATACATAGTCAAATAAATCTCAATCATGTTTTAAGGAATATAAAATGCTTTGTTCTCGTTTATATATCTAGAAGCTAGTTTAGATTTAGATTATTACGGAAATCACAAACTAAACATATACTGCTAATTTAAAATGAAAATCAAAACATAGGATATAATTTTTTATAGTTTTAATATTTTTAGTTAATTATTAAACAAACAATGATACATAGGAGTTTGCAATACTTGATACAAGTGACAACGATATATCGTTACGCAGGCGATGACGCCTTACATACTGGTATAGATTAGATTATTACTGAAATCATGAACTAAACATACACAGCTAATTTAAAATGAAAATCTAAAGTTATAATTTTTTACAGTTTTAATATTTTAATTAATTATTAAACAAACAATTATACGTAGGCGTTTGCTACACTTGCGACAAGTGACAACGATATATCGTTACGCAGGTGATGACGCCTTACATACTGGTATAGATTAGATTATTACGGAAATCACGAACTAAACATATACTGCTAATTTAAAATGAAAATCAAAACATAGGTTATAATTTTTATAATTTTAATATTTTTAATTAAATACTAAACAAACAATGATACATACCCTTTTGCAACACTTGTGACAAATGACAAAGATATGTCGTTATGCAGGCGATACATATTGGCATTGCTAGAGAATCGCAATTCAAATATAAATGTATAAAACATTGGAAATGTTTAAATTTCTCTGAAATAAATTGATAATTGAAAAACTTAAATATATTTTTTTCTATATATCTTGCTGAGTTTTGCTAAGATTTCATAGACATTAAATCGGTGAGAAAAATATCACACGGATCATTTTAAAATCGTAAATACAATATTTATACTTCAAACTACGTGATCTATACAAAACTGTGACCAGACGGTTATTTTTCTCAAGTGTAAATACTGCTTGTAAAACTGAAGAATTTTTTGGTTTTTCATAATGGTTTAAATTTTTATTTATTTCAATTAAAAAATATTGGAATTCAGTTGGTATTTTATATTCCCTTCATTCTGTAACATGCTCCTTTGAGAATTTGTAAACATTTTTTGTCTTTATGAGCGTTTAGCAAATTCGTCAAATTGGTCAGGCATTCTTTGCATAGGTACTGTACTTTCGGACTGAAGTAAAAGAGTTAAGATTACTTAAAACTTTTACTACGTAAAGCATACTTTTAACAATTTACAAGCATGGAATCTAAACAAATATTTCAGGTATAAATTTTAAAATTCGTATGAATATTTCATCTAAACTAATAATAAAACTTACGAAAAATCTTAGAAAATATCAGTATTTACATGCTTTAATATCGTAGGTTAATTAAAAAACTATGAATTTTTTCTTTAAAATGAAAAACTTAAAAAGTTAGAAAACATTTATTTGATTTTTCTTAATTATTATTGTCTCGCCATATTTAAAGTGTCTGAACTGTAGAGTTAAATTATTTTACAGAAATTATTAATTTCTGACCGCCAGTAAAAAGCACCATTAATAATTATGATTTGTGACTAATTTTTAAATAAGCCATTTTGTTAATTGAAATATGGATTTATTTTGAACACTACAAAAATTTAAATATATTGTATGATAGTTAATGTTTAATTAAGTCTAAACATATTTACATTTCGAACTGTACTTTTAAACGATCAAAAATGTTGCGTGTCTCATTAAGGAATCTGTCAGATTTGAGCTGAACTAAATTGAGGTAAAAATTTGATATTTTTATATCACTTATTTGGTAATAATAATTATGAACAAGAAGCGAAAGAAATATTAATATCTATCAACTTGAGATGAACATTAACTATACATAATATATCAATATTTAAAAATGAAATATATATTACGTAAAATAAATTATATTAATAATTTATATAACTACTTTAAAAATACTTTAGAAGTCTGGAATGTTAAGAATATTTGAAAAGCTTCAGGTGTATATATGTAAATAGCATATAAATTAAAAGTTTAACGACTATTTACCTCGGTGACTATAAAATAAAATAAGTATAAATATTAATTTTAACGAACAAAAAAAAAAACAGAACATGATGTATTTTAAAAGAACTATATAGATATTTTGTACATAATAAATGTATATTTTAAATATTGTTTGTTATTTTTCTTTTCTAAAATGCTTATAAAAACAGCTAAGATATAGTCTAAAAGTAAAGAGTATAGTATAATTGAAACATAACCATATTAATCATAAAAACGATGTTCACTGAACATTTTCAATAAATCCTTTGAAAACACAACTTTAAATTTACTATTTTTCTTAAAATTTTAACTTACTTTAGGCATATTTATATACTTTACAAATAGTATAAAAACGGCATTGAATACAAAAATTTGATCTTATAACCCATTGTTGCCTTAATCGATTTTCAGAAGCAATTAATTTATACATCGACTTGAAACAAGAATTCAAATGGAAATTGATCATATTTGAAAATATATAATTTTTCCTGCCATCGTAATCTACAATATGTTATAATTATTCGAAATTATATGCATATCTCCATCACAATTGAAAGATTTTTCAATGTTTTTATGTGGTGTTAAAGTAAGTCTAGAAATTGCTGAAATAAATCGAATATTTTAATCTAACTTGAAGTGGAAGAATGTTATTCAAAATTATTGTTTAATTACTTTATAATAAGTAAATTAAATTTATTTTTCCAGTTTCTCGAATATCCCTAAGTACAACTGTGTTAAAAAAATTAAAAGTATTATTCAGAAAATAGCTAGAATAAAAAGAATTTGGTAAAACTTAAGTCCTTTGGATTCCATAATTACAAAGGGACTTATGTGCAGTGGACCGCTTTACTCATTTCATGCATAAAATTCGTAAAGCTTTAAAAACTAATATAAGGTTATACATATAAAAAATTAACAACACATAAAAAAGTAGAAACAAAGCTAAACTTTAAAGGTTAAGTATTACTAAAACAGCACTTTATATAATACAATAAATATTTTTAAAAATGAAAATTTTTTCACCAATTATTTTATTTTTTGCTACTAGAAAAAAGTTATCGTTATTAATATCATTGAATTTCATATCCATGTAATGCTTAGTTAATCTCAAAGCTGTATTTTCTTGTCTGTAAAAACAGTTTATTTAGTGATGTGATATTGCAGTTAAGAAAAAAAAATCTAATATTTTTCTCCTAGGGTGAACAGAAGATTTAAAGAGAAGAAAGTCATTGTTTGGATCGTATACATTTTCGCTTTCAGTTACATTTTACAAACCTTCTTTTCAACCAGATATTTTCCCGCTGCTGGCATGGATGTTGTAGCCGTTCGGAATCGGCTTTAAACTGTAGGTCCCGGTCTCATTAGCCCTCGTGTGCAAAACAGTAGACCGTAGCGCTCCAAACCAAACCAAACCAAACCAACCAGATATTTTGCACAGACATCAGGCATTCTCTCTCTCTCTCTATCTATCTCTATCTATCTATCTATCTATCTATCTATCTATCTATCTATCTATCTATCTATATCTATCTATCTATCTATCTATCTATCTCTATCTCTATCTCTATCTCTATCTCTCTATCTCTATCTATCTCTCTATCTCTCTCTCTATCTGTATCTCTCCAGACAATTTGTGTAAAGCTATCTAATTAAAAAGACGTATAATTATTTGACCTTATCTCTTTTATCCTCTTTAGATCGTCTTACGTCATTGAGTCATATATTGACGCATACAAACGTCATAAAACTAAGGGTTAATGAATAAAACAACCAGGCTATCTTATTTTTCAAATAAAAACCATGCATTTTTAAAATACTTAATGGGGAAATTAGTACTCATTTGTTCTCAGTCTAGCTATATCATCCTGATTTAAATTATGATACTGAGTTCTTTGAAAATAAACGTTAAATTAATAATTTACTTATGGCGAATTATTAATTTAAAGTTTATTCATTACAAGTCAATTATTTTTACATGATAAATGAGTTTATCGATGCGTAGTCTAATCACTGATATTCTTACCAATTTATTGATTTAGCTTTAAAAAAAGGGTTCATGTTAATGACGAAAAAATTAAAAATATAAAATTATAACATCTGGGATTAGATGATAATCAGACATTTCTGTTTGATTGTGCGGATGCTGTCAAAAAATCAAAATCACATAGCAAAACTTACTTAAAAACATTTTCCACTTTTAGTGAAGAATATTTTCCAATTATGCAGACCAAAAAATGACTTAAACCCACATAATGAAATCTTACAGTAATGATATTCTCTGCAATCAGCCATATTTTTTCCCTTTATCATTAAAAATTAATTTTCCCCAGTTATTGGGTGTATTTCTTTCGGATCTATAACTGAAAGCAGAATTTTACTTATTTTATAAGCAATTACAATAAATATTAACAACCATGACTCATTAATACACTAATTAAGAACAGTTTTTTCAATTTAGTTTTTTAATTCTCTTAATAGTTAATCGTATTACTTATTTCAAAGTTCATTGTCTTTATTCATTAAAAAATCCTAAACTTTACAAAGATGAGCATTTACTTCAATATTTTTTTCTGCAACTAAACTTATGTACAGATACCATTATTTTTGCTTTTATTAAGTTCCTCTTTAAACGTTTGAACCTTGTTTTGGCATTCTTTATTTCTACAATAATTATTTTTATTCCTAAGAGATATATTCTTTTTTTAAAAGACATTTCCAAATGGAAGAGTTTTTCTTTAAACTATGGTAATTGAAATAAAAAGCTAATTAGTACCTAAAAATTAAAGCTTTTAAGACTCAAATTTCTTAAAAAGTATATTTCTCGTTGAAAATTTTTAATTTACATTTTCATATTTAATTACATCACATTTTCAAGCGTTAATAACTTCATCTGGGTTCAGAAAAGTTGAAATAACTTCGGTAATAGCTGATAAATACCTTCCAAATAGATAACAATTTTAGGAGATTTATCACTCAAAATTTTTTAATTAGACTTATTAGTTGTGTTTAAAGAAATCTTAATTAACTGAATAAGTGAATGTAATTTTGCCCAGAATAATTTGAAAAAGGTGAAACAAAATAGGAAATACATAAAGAAAGTATTAACGTGCTTCCAATAATCACTAATTTTGTAAATATTTGTTGAAGAAAGATTCTTTTAGCTTCTTAAAAACATTTACCTGTCTATGAAATCCAATTTAATTCTGCTGGATTCTATGAGCATAGACCACTGTTTATCTTATTTTTTCATTTGTATTTTCTAGGGAAAGAATCTTAAATATGCACTAACATCAATTTTCTCAATTAGTGGAAAAGTGGATTATTTTGATTGAGGTTTAATACAAATAAAAAGATTAAATACACAATGTTCTTCCAAAAAATTATTAATGAATAAATGTTATGAAAGTGTAGCTTTCTCTCCTCGTAAATTTTTAATATAAAGTTAATAGTGTTTTTATTTTATATTAACTTTAAACCAAAGGGGAAATAAGTACTTTATTTTTCGCATTGCATAATTCTATTAGAAGCTCAAAGACTTTCACAATAAAAACTGTTAAGAATAATAGAATGTATTTGATTACTGATTTATCATCTCCCAAAATTATTAAATTCGGAAAGTAAAATAAGGAAAAAAAACAATGAAGATTTTTGGACTTTGAAAATATTTTTCCACCTATGCGTTTTCATTTTTCCGCCGTAAAATTAATATTTTAATTTGTGTTGGAGATATGAACAAGCTAAGCCTCTTAAGTGTAATCGATATGTCTTGTTTTTGAAGCGTCAATAATTAGAAATCTCTCTCAAATAATGAAAGAAGTGGCACATGTACTTTCTGAGAAGAGTATATTTAAATCGCAACTTTCATAATTTATCGACCTTTTTTTTTAATAATTGAAATCAGCAGTTTCAAGAAACGAAATACAAGTAAATTTAAAGCTTAAGAGATTAATGTCAAAGCTGTTAATTTTTTGGAGGATAAGTAATTCATTAAGAAATAAATTCATTGTGTGGTAGAGAATTTTTAATCTGATTTTTCCTCCCTTTCCAATTTCTTTCATCCTTATTTCCAATTGTGTATAATATTATATAACTGTAATTTATAAGATTCTTATACTTACTCTTTCTTAAATGAATTTAAAATAAATAATTCAGGGTAAGAATCCGGGGTGCAAAGCAAAGACATTAAGCTGCCTTTTATACCTAAACCGTTAGCCTACAACTGACTTTTAATTAATGTTTTAAGATAAATCCGAACGACTACGAAATCCTTCCTACGGTGGGTTTGGAACCTACGAACTTCGGCACCGGAGAAACATAGGTTACCTTACATAAAATTGTATTTAACATAAATAAAATTTGATAGTTATTTGTTAATATATTACGCTAAATATACAAAAAAATAAGGTTGTTATTTAATATGCCCTTTGTTATTCAATATATATTTTCATAATTGTTAGAAATGATGAGCCAATTTTTTTAAAAATTCTCACTTTTTTTCTTTAGTTTTAATGTGAATTTAAAAAACAGCAGTAGTTTACAAAATATAGATAAAATTTGACCCTTTCGTAATTTGAGTTGCCTTGTATCCGTAAATGTCGCAGTTCATGTATGTAAACCATTTTTTTTGTATGTGGCAAATTGTACATTTAAAAAAAACAGTAAAAATATGGAACACACGTGTAGTTCAATCTTGTATACAATTCCTTTCTTCAATATGCTCCACTGAAGCAAATATGCTGCGAATACTTCACTTCTATTGAGAAAAAATGTCCCTATTGGAAAAAAAAGATTTACTCTTCCGAGTTGAATATTTTTCTTTGTAAATTTGGATAAAATATTTTGATAATGTAATACTTGCAAAAATTATAAGTTTATTTTGTTCAGTCACAAAACAAATCATGAAAAATAATTACGTAAAAACTTACATTATTTGCACATTAAATTGCTCAATAAAAGTCATAAAACTTTCTCCTTTTTTAACACACTATGTCTGCACACACAAAGTTAAATTTGAAACTAACATCCCCAAAGGCACACTTTTACCTCACTTTCGTTCACTAGTTGTTAAATAATCGTGTATTTATCATACATTTTTTATATCTTGCAGTTTATTTACTTAAGAGTAATGCTCATTTAAATTCTGCGAGTAAAGTGCTAAAAAGGTGGCAAAATATTTCAGCTTCAGTTCTAGTTCCTAATTTCAAAAAGAAATATAAAAGGGAATAATGGTTTTAGGGATTCCTTTCGACAGGTAGGTACAAAAATTGTAAAGTTAAACATTTTTTAATTACCTTGGGATTAAAAGGAAAAATACCTTTATTGTAAAGTTACATTGCTGGATTTTGAATTTGCTTTTTACAGGTATTTATGATGTTTACAATACAGATTTTTTACTTAAATTGAATAAACATTATCCGTGACATCTAGTAACAGATTTGAAACTTAATTCATTACACGTTTATGAAGAGAGTGAAATAAATGGGAAAAAAGTTAATTATTGGTTTAAACTTTAAAAACTTAAATAAAGCAATTTTATCGAAAGTATAAATGCGTGAAAAGTTAGACTTCTTTCTGTTTAACTTGATGTAACTCATTTCAGCACATGTAAAATATTTTTGAGTTCCCAAATGTGTCAAAAGCTTTTACCGGTTTATAGATTTTTGCTGAAAAAAGTATGTTTTAATATAACCTTTATTTATAAAAAAAATATTGCATCGAATATAAGTGATTAGAGAATAAAAGTGTTTAATTCCAATTTGGATTTATCACTATAATTTAAGAATTAATGCCACTTTCAGTAAAATAACAATATGTGTATTAATTAGCAAAAGGTTTTTTTGGGTTTTTTGTTTAAAAACATTCTCTATACTGTATTTCCATTATTATTATTATTACTTAATTTTTAATGTTTAAAATAACTGAAAATTTGGATTATGAGTCTTTAAAATGTTTAAAAGGACATCATAAAAGGAATGTCCTTTGTTTTTCGTATGATTGAAAGATTGAGATTTCCAAGTTTAAATTAATAAAAAAATAAGAAAAATATCTCTAATTAAAAATTTTCTCACTAAAGAAATTCCTATAATTGTTCGTGTTTGAGGCATTTTATATTGTTTAAATTTCAACTAAAATAATTTTAAGAATAAAATTGTAACGTTATGTGCAAATACGTGAATGTATAGAAAATAGTTAGTAAAATTTCCTTTCTTTTCAAACATTTTGTTCTATCGGAATGTTTAGTGGCAACTAAACAGCTAATGTAGCTCGCATTTACACAGAATTTCATTTTTCTAATTAAATGCGTACAGAAAATTGACACATCAAGATAGTTTTGGCAACTTTTCAAGCAGTTAAAACGTATCAGATCCCTGAACCCATTAATGCTGAACATCTTTTTTATAAACGGTTAAAACAAATTTCTAAGGGGCAGTTACTAAAAATTCCGAACCTTTTTCTTGTTCTTCAAAAAATGCATTACAGAGCTTAAATTATATATATTAACCAATAAACATAAACAGTAACTACTTATAAACGCACAAAATGTATACACAAATAAAACATTTCCTTAAATTTACACAAATAATAGCTGTTTCAGAAAAAATTCTAAGCAAAATTTTACACAATATAGAAACAGAGCTCTGAACTAGTTTATAAAAGAAAGAGAAATTGCCAAAAGCAATAAAATATGTACTTCTTAATCAAGCTTGAATTTCCTGGCGAAAAAGGAAGAAAAAAAAATAGTTCGCCAAATCGTACTTTCCTACTGCAAATGGGAGAGAAAAAATAAACACAACAACATCAAGACAGCGGTTCAAAAGTTCAATCAAGACAGAGAGCGACATGGTACAGAGAAACAAGGAGAAAACGACCAAAGGAGAGAGATTTCTCCTCTTTCGTTTATTCTTTAGACTATAACTAAGGAGTCTAACGACCAGTCAAACCTCAAGTTAGGATAAAAATGAAAAAAACTATAGTCACAAATAAGATGAAATACTGGAATTCCAATCAGCACTAAAGAAAGGTCTTCTGCATCTTTTATACATTCTTTGATCGCTATCCGAAACTAAATTAAAATAAAAGGCAATCAATTCGTGTTACCTAGAGGTTTGCAATAAGACAAAAATACAATATCTAAGTACGGAGTACGTTCTGTGTCAAAAAGAATAATGAAAGAAAATAACCATAGGTAGGTATGCAAAAGTAGGGATTTTAATATTGTTTTTTTTTAATTTAAAAACGTATATATTTAAAGAATCTAAATTTTTCTTATTCATTCAAAATAGCTTTTAGTAAAGCAAAAAAGACTCTACATGCTGCATATTGTTTTTAAAACAGCGATTATAAATGAATGGTTTAATTAATAGTTGATTAGTAAGTTAAAAATACCAATAGACATCGTGCATTAATAATAATTCAGTAACATAAGTGCCACATATGTATGCTAAGCTTTAAATGTCAATTTTATGTATGAACAGTTACAAAATTAACAAATGTAATATATAAGATCAAACTATAATTAATATAAGCTTAGTTGTTATATCAGGGCAATATTTTGATTAAAATTAGGTTTGGTTTTGGAGTGCTACGGTCTACTTTTTGCAAAACGAGGGCTAATGAGACCGGGACCTACTGCTTAAAGCCCTGTGCTACCTGTAACCAGCCACCCACCCGAAGTCGAGTGTAGGGTGTTGAATTGCTAGTTCGGTCTGGCAACAATGCGTTACGCAGGGTCCAAGTCAGCATTAAGTCAAGCAAGCAAGCCCATAATATTTAAAATAACAAAAGAAAATACATACATATATATATATATATATATATATATATATATATATATATATATATATATATATATATAAACATATAAATGTAGAAAATCTAGACTAAAAGGTACAATTAATGCAGTTTACGAAAGTGCGGGGGATACTCCGCAGGAGTCCTGCCCAGGTAAAAGTCCGGTGTACTACATGATACTTTCTGAAATGAGAGCAGGTGTTTGCGAGGGAAGCAATATCTGCACAGGGCAGTTGTGATGGCCATTCGTGAAGGGGTACTTTGACCCTGGCGGTGTGGTATAAGGTTAAATTCATGACCGCACGATGGCGCCTTGGTGAGCGGTGAGCCAGTCAACCAGGCTCCCGGCCTTCCTTATCAGTACCACTGCTTAAAGCCGATTCCGAACGGCTACGAACATCTATGTCATAGTGGGATTCGAACCCACGAACTTCAGTTCCGAAGGCCAGCACCTTAACCATTCGGCCATCGTTCGGCTGATAAAATTAGGGAGATTATACTTTTATTTAGATTTTAGTGTAAACTACGTTAGTGACTAAATTAAACTGCTTCTTCTTTTGATTTTCTACTAATTTCTCGTTTAGTTAACTAGTAAATGAATACTAAACTATATACTATATTTTTTTATGAATGTCCTTTTGGAGTGACAAGTGTTTAAATCAAAACATAAGTTTGACATGTTTTGAGACAATAAGCTAGACAAAATGCTAACGAGGTAGAGTCAATTTTTTAAATATTCCATTCATTTCTTTCTTTTTCATTTTTAATATTCCATTTAAAAATTAATTTAAATTTTATTATCATATAATAAAGTGATTATAATACTGTGATTAAAAAATCTTCTTTGAAGCACTTATAAATCATAGAATCAATATAAAAATAAGTAATTTAAGACAAAATTATGACAAATCGTTATGCATCATCTAAGACCTAGATGATGTACTAGCAAATATCAATGATCTAGCATTATTTCATTATATTTTCCATTACTTCACCTTTTTACTGAATTACAATTTTCATGCATTAATATTCGGTAAGTTCTTATACAAAAATGCTTTGGTAACTGCCCCGAACTGTAATTCTTCTGGTATAATTAGAAAACTGTTAATACTGCGTTGAATATATCATAACAGTAAGCGTTTTGATAACGTAAAATATTTCAAGAACTTTTAGAAAATAAGGAAGTGCAATCAAAATATAACTATTTCAGGGCTAAAATATTCATATTTATTAATAGATTTGTATATACTGCATTAATTTTAAATGAAATGTTATAAAATCTTTTGTTTATCTTTATAACAAAATCATTAATGTATAAAAGAGGTAAAATGGAACTATACAAAATATTTAAATTTTTTAAAGAATCCTATTGAAATACGAGATTAAAATTTACTTCGAGAAGCGGAGAGAATAATTGCTTGTCAGAACAATATTTGTTATTGGAGATTTAGATATCAGCCAAAAAGAAATATAGTAAATGAAAGTGACACTTTGTAATGACGCCATTTCTTGTGAATTTCTTGTCAAATTTCAGAAATTCCCCTTTCTGTGTATATGAGCTGAAACTTCCGCAAATAGAGGCTAGGAGTTCCTTAAAATGAACTTCAATTATACAACTATCAAAACTTACAACCCCATAAGGCAAATAGGGAAACTGAGATTCGTTTAATAGAAATAAAGCAAAAGAATAAAAAAGTAATTTTATTCTTAGAAAATTGATTTTAAACATGATTATTCTATAAAAATTGTATGACTGCTTGAGGATATTTATTTAAAAAATAAGGCAGTAAGATTATTTTGCTTTATAGGTTATCGTTTTCTGTTGTTTTTTTTCTTATAGTGGTAGAAAAATTAAAGTATCAAGTAATTTTGGATGCATTTATTTACAAATTACCTAAAAACATCGCCAAAAAATTAGAAACAAAATATAAAGCACTAAACATATTTATCAACCATATATAGAGATTTGATTTTTAATAGGTTAAAAATTATCTAATTTCGTATTTTTAAGTAAAATTTTGTCATTTTTAACTACTGTTAAACAACTAATACTTCAAATACTGATTTAAATCAATCAATCTTGGGAACTTTAAAAAATATTTTTTTTAATTAACAGTATATCCCAATTAAGAGAACAAAATTACTTTTACTGAAAAACTTACGTTTACTTTCAAACTTATTAGCTTTTCAAAATTAGGTTTGGTAATTCGTAAATTTAAAGTACAAATATCTGTGCCGAATGGCAGCAGCCTACAAATTCGTTACCATCCAAGATATGAATTTCAAATCAGAAATTTCCTTTACAGAAAGCTTTCTTGGGTTGAACAGTTAATTGAATTTTGATCTTATAGCAGAATTTTAGAAAGCTGTAAACGAAAAGAAAGAGCAAAATTATTTTTATGACTTTCAGGATAAAATTCATTTATGAGTTTAGTTCTATCCAGTAAGTTTTGATAGACATATGAAGGGTCTTTTCATGAAACATGGCGGGGGCTAAAAATAAAAGTGACAGTAGAATGTAAACAAATATTATTGAATTTAACTATTCATTCGAAAAAACTGTGCACAAAACAACCCAATTCATTTAAAGCAACACATACGATCTGAAGAAGATTTCCGCATATATTCAGTTAAACATTTCGGTTGATCCAAATGTCAGGACGAACTTTAAAAAGGAATAATTCGAAAATAAATGAAGATACAAAGATACGGTTTCACCAAAAATACGGATAAAAAAGACACCGGAGTTTGTGTGGTAATGAAAAAAATAGTTGTGTTAGCGACGAACAGATGGCGCTATAGTGTTTTATAGCACCAAAAGATGATGTAAAAATGAAGAAATGTTGACAACTTACAAGTCAACTTAATTACAGTTAATTAGTACTACAGTAAATGCTCAATGTGCTGTCCTTCATTCAGAACTACAGCTGTGAGACGAGTCAGCACACTCTTCACAGCATTTAGTATCATTTCTTGCGTTATGCAGACACATTTTGGTAGATGACATCTTTAATGCTGCTAGCGCCATCTGTTGTTAGATAAAGGAATTATTTTCGTAGTTGCCACACAAAATCCGGCTTCTTTTCCATTCGTTTGGTGCAAAGCGCATCTTTTTATCTTTATTAGTTTTCGAATTATCCACTTTTTTAAAGTTTGTTCTGACTTCTGGATCACCTGGTATTTATACACAGTTAAATCAAGAATGCAACACAAAATTAAGATCGATCGAACCTGTAAACAAAGATAAACAAGTTAACTCAACCTTATGTGATTAATTATGAATATGGAAGTATTATCCGAATGTGATTTTAATTTCACAACTCTAACAAATTTTCGTTTAATGCTAAAATTAAACATTATTCATAAAATATCATTTACACAACAGAACTCATTTTTCCCAAATTCAGTCTTGATTATAATAGATTACTCCCGAATAATTTGTTTTATTATACTACTGAGCCATAAATCAAATATATTTAAATGGAATACATACTTGAAGGCTTAAAATATTGAGGTAAAGAACATAAAATTCAACTCTTGTATAGTCTATTCTTCACTGTACAGAAAATCCATTTAGCATTGTATCGTACACTATAGTATAACCCTGTGTACTCTGTTTAGTGTATATAGTCATGAAATTTCAAAAAATTAATCATTAATTTTCAGACCTCAACCTTCATTTTAACAAGCGATAAAAACACTGTGCATAAAATACGCATTCATAACTCCTTACTAAACACTTAAATATAATTTCTTATGAATCACATCGATGTGCTAATTAAAATTGGAGAGTTGTGAGTTTTATTAAGATTTTTAATGAACATAATTATGTTTCTATATTCGACCTGTGAGACTAAAAGAAATCTTTTCCTTAAAAGTTTTGATCTGCATGTTATTATAATAAACATTCACTATCAAATGAAACTAACTTTCATTAATAATTACATTTTTCTGTAAAGGTAGACACATAATGATGTGATCCCATATGGTACAGATCCCAAAACTAACGCAAATCTTTCTTCCAAACACTTTAAAAGTTTCATTTAGATATCTCTGGTGATTTCTTCTTCGAGTGTACGAGAATTATACTACTGAGTCATAAATCAAATATATTTAAATGGAATACATACTTGAAGGCTTAAAATATTGAGGTAAAGAACATAAAATTCAACTCTTGTATAGTCTATTCTTCACTGTACAGAAAATCCATTTAGCATTGTATCGTACACTATAGTATAACCCTGTGTACTCTGTTTAGTGTATATAGTCATGAAATTTCAAAAAATTAATCATTAATTTTCAGACCTCAACCTTCATTTTAACAAGCGATAAAAACACTGTGCATAAAATACGCATTCATAACTCCTTACTAAACACTTAAATATAATTTCTTATGAATCACATCGATGTGCTAATTAAAATTGGAGAGTTGTGAGTTTTATTAAGATTTTTAATGAACATAATTATGTTTCTATATTCGACCTGTGAGACTAAAAGAAATCTTTTCCTTAAAAGTTTTGATCTGCATGTTATTATAATAAACATTCACTATCAAATGAAACTAACTTTCATTAATAATTACATTTTTCTGTAAAGGTAGACACATAATGATGTGATCCCATATGGTACAGATCCCAAAACTAACGCAAATCTTTCTTCCAAGCACTTTAAAAGTTTCATTTAGATTTCTCTGGTGATTTCTTCTTCTAGTGTAATTAATATCTGTTACCTCATTTATTTTTTCCCTTCTACTTAAATCTAAATTACGAATTCAGTTTCTTAATTTCGTTTCAGCTTCCCGACTGAAAAATGCAACTAACTAAGCAATTACTGAAAGATTGCTTTGATATGACTCGATAAGGGGTTAGTAATTTCCAACTTTTTATTGAATAAAATTTTGTGAATTGTGATTTGCTGTAGCTAATAACTGAGAAAATTAGGAAAAAGTATTTCGCAGCATCTTTACATATGAACACTTTCTTAAATCATTTCCTGTGCTTAGGTGAGGAAAATTAAAATACTTATTACTCACTTAAGGTTGAATTGATCATTTCAGAATAAAAGTTCAGATATTATACAGTTTGGTTTGTTGTAATTGAAAAAAGATGTGGGGGAACAATCAAAATATCGGAAATAAAATCTACATCTCTAAAAGAAAAATAAAAGTTCTTAAATCCTTAAATTAATTCATCGCTATTAATTTAAGAACTTATATTACCCATTAAATTGAAAAAGTTTAATTACATGTAATTTTTAGAATAATCAGAAAAATCCCTATAGAATAAAAATGTCTTTAAAAATTTATATATGTAATTTAAAAAATATATTTTTAAAATACCAACAATAAAAAAGGGAGATACATTTAACCGTGAGATAATTTTTGAAATATTTAACAGAAATTCCTTTTCATTCTGAAATTTAAGATAAATAACTTTCTAATTCCCTTAACCTCAATTCTATTAAAATGAACAATATTTTATATTACCAGCATGATAAAAACTAAATTCATTTAATTTAAACCTTGTTTCCAAATTTTAAATGTTAGCTATCTATAAAGTCTTGTATACAAAATAAATGATAGATTCATGCTGATATAGAAATTTAGATTTTATTTATCTTTTATTTATTTATTTTTTAATCTAAATTAAGAATTAGGTTTTTTAATTTCGTTTCATCTTCCAGACTGAAAAATGCAACTAACTAAGCAATTACTGAAAGATTGCTTTGATATCATTCAATAAGGAGTTAGTAATTTCCAACGTTTTATTGAATAAAATTTTGTGAATTGTGATTTGCTGTAGCTAATAACTGAGAAAATTAGGAAAAAGCATTTTGCAGCATCTTTACATATGAACACTTTCTTAAATCATTTCCTTTGCTTAGGTGAGGAAAATTAAAATACTTATTACTCACTTAAGGTTGAATTGATCATTTCAGAATAAAAGTTCAGATATTATACAGTTTGGTTTGTTGTAATTGAAAAAAGATTTGGGGGAACAATCAAAAGTTCGAAAATAAAATTTACATCTCTAAAAGAAAAATAAAAGTTCTTAGATTCTTAAATTAAGTCATCGCTATTAATTTAAGAACTTATATTACCAGTTAAATTGAAAAAGTTTAATTACATGTATTTTTTAGAATATTCAGAAAAGTCCCTATAGAATAAAAATTTAGATATGTTATTTAAAAAATATATATTTAAAATATCAACAATAAAAAATTGAGATACATTTAACCATGAAATAAATTTAGAAATATTTAATAGAAATTCCTTTTCGTCCTGAAATTTAATGTAAATTACTTTCTAATTCCGTTAACCTCAATTCTATTAAAACGAACAATATTTTATATACCAACAAATTAAAAACTAAATTAATTTAATTAAAATATTGTTTCCAAATTTTGAAATGCTAGATATTTATAAAGTTTTGTATACAATATAAATCCTATATTCATTTTGATATAAAAATTTAAATTATATTCCAATGTAATATCCTAACTTAATAAATTAAAAGAATACAAAATTTTAAATGCTTCAATGCGCTAAGTAGCAATTAAAAATTTTCAAAAGTATAAAATACTATAAAAATAGATAAAACCAAAAAAAAAATAGAATCTATAAGATATACCAAAAACAACCAGTGAAATGATGTTTCGGAATGACTGGGGGAGTTAAGACCCCCCCCCCACTCTGGTTAAAAAAGTTTTTTATGCTGCAACAACTCTCTCAGACTTCGAAAACATCATACAACCCCTATTTTATACTTATTTTATACTTTTAATGTGGTTGTATGACGTTTCCGACGTCGGGGAGAGTTGTTGCAGCATAAAAACCGGTTTTAACCAGAGTGGGGGGTCTCAACTTCCCCTAGTCATTTTGAAACATCATTTCACTGGTTGTTTTTGGTCTATATTAAAGATTCTATTTTTTTTTATCTATTTTTTATCTATTAACCGGTTTTTATTCTGGAACAACTCACCGTACTAAAAAGTACGGTGAATTGTTGCAGCATAAAAACTGGTTTAAACCAGAGTAGGGATCTCAACCCCCACCCCAGTCATTTGGTTTTATCTATTTTATCATTTCACTAGTTGTTTTTGGTCTATATTAGAGATTCTATTTTTTTTTTGTTGTTTTATCTATTTTTATAGTACGGTTAGTTGTTGCAGCATAAAAACCGGTTTAAACTAGAGTGGGGGTCTCAACTCCCCTCAGGCATTTCGAAACATCGTTTCACTGGTTGTTTTTGGTCTATATTAAAGATTCTTTTTTTTTTGTATCTATTTTTAAAGTACGGTGAGTTGTTGCAGCATAAAAACCGGTTTTAACCAGAGTGGGGGTCTGAACCCCCCCAGTCATTTGGTTTTATCTAATTTATCATTTCACTAGTTTTTTTGTTTTTTTTTTTGGTCTATCTTAGAGTCTTTTTTTATCTATTTTTATAGTACGGTGAGTTGTTGCAGCATAAAAACCGGTTTAAACGAGAAGGGGGTCTCAACCCCCCCCCCCAGTCATTTCGGAACATCATTTCAGTGGTTATTTTTTGTCTGTCATAGAGATTCTATTTTTTGGGTTTATCTATTTTTATAGCATTATAAAATATATATATATATATATATATATATATATATATATATATATATATATATATATATATATATATATATATATATATATATATATATCCGCTATCTAGCGGGTAAGCAAAAGCATTTTTTTTTCTCATTAGGGTGTATATAATTTTTAATTACTTAACATAAAATTTCTCAAACTTAATCTTATTATAAATGTAGAATTTAATATAATACTTCATTTTATGATAAATAAAAAAGTCGTTAAAACGAAGATTTTTCGGGTGGAAAGGTTTTCTGTCCGCTTAATCCCAAGAGAAATTCTCATTAGTGTCTCAAAATTTTAATTAAGCTGGATAAAGGAACCAAAATTAATCTCCGAGGTTAGTCCCAATATCTGCACGTAGTTAATTCAAAATTATTGAAATTTTTCATAAATATGTATAAATTGCATTTACGTCAGTGGCCTTAGAAAAATAGGAGAAACATTCAAGCAATTATTATGGGTAGTGACTATACGAACTAGTTGAAATTTGTATTTATTTAGCTAATTATGCTCCGAATTCCTTTATTTGGTATTTTAAAACCATTTAGGATAGTTTTTCAGTATGTAAGAAGTTAATTTTTAAGTACCGATAGTTTTGGGAATCAGCAGCTTTGCAGCTGACAAATATATGCTGAATTTTTTTATACTTCCTAAATCGCTTAGTGAAATTCATGAAATTTTAAATATGAAGTACTGGAAGCGTTTAATAGTTTTTTAAATATAGTCGGGAAAAAAAGAAAATCAGAAAAAATTCTACACAAACATTAACAACTAGCATATAGCCCTTCATATGACGGAATAAGTAAAATTTTTAATTTTCCAGAATTGTAAAGTACCCTATGAGGCAGGTAAAAAAATAGTTTGCTTTTTGGCTGAGAATTAACTGGTACACGCTGTATAATTTCTTTATCTTCATACTCCTCTAAAGTCTCCCGATACTGTGAATGCAGTTTAGAATCACGTTGAATTCATTTAGAAAGATAATTCAAAGTATTCTTAGCTACCCTGAAATTATCATTAAGTTATTTTTGATACAGTAATTAATCGATACAGTAATAAAGGAATGAAACTATCATTTCCCCTACACCCTGGAGGTAGATAGAATTTATTTTTCATACCGGTGATAAAATTTTCATTGCAACAAAAAATAATCGTTGATTAAATTTAAAATTTTCACATATGTAACTAATCTATTATTTAAACCAAATATTATTTATGTAATATCTAATTTCAGTGATAAAACGTACGAAAATAATGGCAGACGATATTTAAATAATTTTAAATAAATGATAAAATGAGAGAGTTAAAGATATGACATGATAATGCTAGAAAAAATGTTAATTTTACCTGATTATTAAGTGATAAATTGATAAATTTAAGTGCCTACTCTTAACCGGGGAAAATGGTGCTTGAAATAATGGCATTAAATGCTAAAAAAGGGGGAAGGGGTGAATTTTTAATGTTTCTAACCCTAACTCATCAAAAATCCAATAAGAATGCTTCTATCCATTCCACATACAACCACTTTATAAATTCTAGGACGGGCGGACAGATAACTTAGAAATGCAGACGACACTGATATTACTATTGCGTAAAAATATTTTAGTTTTATAAAATTAAAACTACTTGATTTCTCTTGTGAAAAAAGCACGAGAAGTTTTGCTTAAAAAAAGCTTCCCTCTCAAATAGAAGCCTTATAAAAATCAAATAGAGGAATCCGCCGGAAAAATGAAATGGCAGAGTAAAGGTGAAACCGGAAAGAGTGCTGGTTACATCTCATTCTAATTATCTTCCTGATTCTTCTAAATAATATTAAGGAGGCTAAAAATGAGTGAATTTTTTTTATATAGTAGAAGGGCGACAATATGTAGAAGCGATAAAGTTACCTAATTTGAACATCGGAGAAACATCCTTTAGCTCTCACAACGTTCTCATGTTTGTGATGAGGCGATTTAGATCAGTAATATAATTGATTCGTTCATACAAGAAGTAAAATGCTCGGGATCTAAATCTGACCTCATCACATCTTTGTAAAAAGAGAGAGGACCATAAATTTATATTTTACGGATATTGTTGTCTTGTACGGTGGTGTCGGACGGGGTTCTGATTCCAATCCCAGATGAGAATCCCGTCTCCGTACTTGACATTAAATAAGAATGTACTTTTGTGGAGTATTTATGAGTCCCTAAGGGACAGTGCCCAATTAGAAGAGATAAGGTTTTTCACGTTGGCGGTCTCAAGACGGGGTTTAAGCAGACCAATGAGATTCTTACAACTATCCCGATTGGACGATAAGAAGGAAGAGGGGACAAGGTTGAAATAAATAAATATGAAAAATCTAAAAATTGAGAATATGTTCGGAAGTCCCAAAAAAAAGGTGTTTGATAGTCGAGACTAGAGGAGTCCGACAGAAGGTGTTCGATAGCCTAGACTAGGAGAGAGTCCGGGATGCTGTTAATTTAGCTTTTAGTTTATCTTCATATTTATGTCTGTAGTTTCTCAGAACCTGTGGTTAAATTTAGTACAAAAATACTTTTACACAACGCAATCAAAATAAAATCATCACTATACATTTGACACAGATTAATACTCAAATATAAACGAGGACTACACGACAATGTTCTCTCCCTGATCCATCAAAATAAAATGAGAAATTAATAAAAGTGTCACAATGTTGAGTTCTAGCTGATAAAATATACTACTTGCAGATAAAAAATACAAATATTGACCCATTCTATCTACATACCTAACTAGAGTTGAACAAAAGATGCTAATTCTTTATCTTTATATATAAAATTCTTCTGTCCGTGTGTTTGTAATAGAACTCTTCCTAAACGGCTGGACTGATTTTGATGAAATTTTGTGTATGTAATTAAGTTGATTCGAGAATGGTTTAGATTCACAATTTGATCCGATAGAAAAAATTTTTCATTAGAAATCCGAACTGCTCGTTGTTGAGGTTATTATAATAACGCTTGAAACCCTTCGCTGCCAACGTACCTGTGGCGCAGTGGTCAGCGAGACGACCTTTAGTACGAGAAATCCCTGGATCGAATCCTTGTATAGGCGATGTAATAATTTTAATTTAATCTAATGACTTTTGTGGTGACTGTAAGCGTGGTGGCGTCAAGAGTTTTTAAAATATTTTTCCTTACTTTTTTATCAAAACAGTCCAATTTGTAATTTATTTAAAAACATTTTACAATTTTTGGATTTACATCGTTAAAACAGAACGTCTGGCGGGTCGTTTAGTACTCTATAAACATAAAGACGACGAATGTGACCATATCATTTTTAAAAAATGTTATAGAAAAAGAAAGTGAACAAAATTCCATTACATGAAATCCCTACAGTTTCGTGACGTCAATTTTTCTAATTCAAACTTTAAGGGACAAAAGGCTTATCGCGTAAAACGTATAACAGAATCATGTAACGAAATTTTTACCATTACCTGTTGACTATTACCTTTTTTTATAATGAGAATCGATTAAAAACCTTTTCTAAACAAATTATAGGGAAAAAATCTGGAGTTAATAGGAATATTCCACCTGTCGTTCAGAGAGTGTATATATATGCGCACTTATGAAGTTTTATGAATAAGCAAGTATTCATTTGTGTATTTATGAATAATTTTAAATGAGATTTTCTTTAAAAAATAACATTTTTTCATTTCTTTTTGAGTTTCTATAACTCGACAAAATTCATAAAATTTTGATCAGTCAGAGTAAGAAGTTCAAAATCAATTTTTTCACGTAGTGTTGTAATATTTCAGAAGAGAAAGAAGATTGCAAAGAATTTAAGGTTGTGAAATCCTAAGAAAACTTATATTAGTACCAAGTAAAATGTTTTCGGTTTTTTTAAACAAATCAAAGTACTCGACTCCTATTTTAAAAAGAACACGAGAAATTTCTGTTTCAACAAGGCTTTACTTTCACGTAGAAACCTGATAAAGATCCATAAATTCAGGAACCCACCCATCAAATCGAAAACAGAATGGGTGAAACCAGATGAGGATGTATGACTTTCAATTAGACTTAGTCCCCTTTCTTGGTATTTAACCATTTGATTATGGCGAAGCGCTATCACTCTTCTCATATATTCTGTCAAAAATGCGTGGAAGTGCGATCGTGGTGCTGTATGTTACTATAATTTTCCCATTAATTGAGAGAAAAATAAGACTTAATCTCTAGTGTGAAAATTATAGTAAAATACAGCAGTGCGATCACACTTCTATGCATTTTTGACACAGCACAAGACAAGCGCGATAGCGCTTCGTAGCAGTCAGACCGTTGAATAATATTAGATCAAACGCGTGAAATTTTTGATATGGTAATAGGAAAAATACGTTGGGAAAGACTTTTCTTTAAGAAGTGTCCATTTCTATGATATTATCTTCTCTCTTACCCATTGATATACATAGGGCTAGTGAAACATTCTGACAGAATGTACACTTTAAGTTCAATAAATGGTCATAATTTCAGGTAAAAATACAAATACAAGTTTGTCCGTTTGAAATATATAACCTGCCTACAATGTAAACATGGAATTTAGTAGAAAACCACACATTAATTTATTTGCCAGAACTAAACAAATTATTCCACTGAGCATAAAACTTACGCACAAAGCTCCAGAAAACTGAAATCATTTCAAACTCCATTTAGTCTAATAATCTCAACTCTGAATAGTTCCTTTATACGAGGCGCATCCAGAAAGTAAGTTTCCCGATATTTTCCCCTTTAAAGTAAACGTAATTAATCTCTTCAATTGCGCATGCATAACAGATCTATGACGTATTAATCATATGCCAGCTGGACAAGTCCCGATTCATGCCAGTAGCGGGGTAGTAGTGGTCCGAAATGGAAGCACAAATTCCTTCTCCGACGCCTACAAGGCTCGATCGGTGATCTTGAATGCACAAAGCATTGCGCCAATTGAAATTCATTGTCAGCTCTGTGAGGTATATGAGCCGAAACTTTCATCCGAACACTAAATTCAACGCTTAGGAGTAGCACTGACATTTCTGCTACGGTATCACGATGACGGCGATGAGTTCCTCGACAGGATCGTCACAGGCAATGAGACTTAGATTTCGCACTTTACCCCGGAAACCAAGAAGCAGTCAATGTATTGGCATCATAGTGGATCCTCGGTCAGGACCAAATTCAAACAAACGCTATCAGTACGGAAAGAGGTGTGCACAGTGTTGTGGGACAGGAAGGCTGGTTCCATTCACAGGCGGTAGAGTTCTACGACAGAGGTATACAAAAGTTGAATCCACAATATGACAAGTGTCTCAAATATGGTGGTAGCTATGTTGAAAAATAGCTGAAACATTCTGTACTTGTTGCCAATAAATATGTCCGTGAAAGTGTGAGTTCTTTTTTTTAAATATTGGAACTTACTTTCTGAATGTGCCTCATACATCATTATACATACAAAGTTTGCCACAGCCATGCCGTTAGAATATGTTACCCAAGAAGGAAATCACTCCCCTCTCATGGGAACTTTGTGTTCCTGGACAGTTGGAAAACTGCAGCTTGTAGAAAAAGTCACCAAGTGGTCCGGAATCAACCAAATCCTTAATTTCTTGTATGAACCACAAAAAAAACATAGAAAGAATTGCTAGTTAATGGCAACTGTAATTAGTTTCCTCTCTGAATTGAGGACTTTATCATGAAATTGAATTTAAAATTTGGAAAAATAATTTTGTCTCGCACTACAAAACTTTTTTATGTATGACGCATGTGTATCAATTTTAAAAATACATTAATCCATACCCTCGAAAAAGATTAAACTATATTTAATGCTTTACAAACAAGGCGACTTGCTATTAAAAGAAATAAAATTCTATCTTAATCAAAAGAAAAGAGAGAGTAGAATATTTTTTGCGTATGATAGTTAAATTTTCCAGAGAACAAGAAATAAAAATCAACAAATGCATTCAGATCGTGAAATCCAGAGAAAACCGATATCACTACAACGAAAAACGCTTTCAGTTTTCTAAAAATAAAACAAAATACTTGACTCTTGCAGTAAAATGGACACGAGAAATATTTTTATTTCAACAAAGCTTTTCTTTCCAGTAGAAACCCGATAAAAGTTCAATAAATACAGGAATCCGCCAAGGGAAGGAAAGAGCAGAAAAAGGTGAAACCCTGAGAAGAGAGCAGAGGCTACCTCTCATTCCGATCCCCTCCACCCTTTTTTTATTTCTTTATTTTGTTTTTAAATATTAGAGAGTAACGAGAGTGAAATGGTAGAAGGAAAGAAACATCTGGGAGAGAAAAGGAAATCTAATCATCTTTCGGAATAAAGATATATTTGCATTAGATTTCTCATAATTTTACTCTTACCCATGGATGCACAATGGGTAAGGAATATAGTTAGCGTGTTTGTGTAAATATTTGTTTCTATATAATAAGAGACGGATTTAAACACCACGTCTTGTATGTACATTTAACTGATTTATACCCGGGTTTTGGTTTTCATTTGGAGTGCTACGGACAACTGTTTTACAACACTAGGACTAATGAGACGGGGACCTACAGCTTAAAGCTGATTACGAGCAGCTACGAACATTTATGCCAGGAGTAGGATTCAAGTCTGCGAACTCCGGTACTGAAGAGCAACGCCCAACACATTCGGCCATCTTTCGGCATTATACTCGAGTTATTTCTGCAAAATATCTATTCATTGATATCTTTAAGTTACTATGAATAGCAAAGCGGGAAACACTATGAAACTTTAAAAAACTTTCAATATTAATATCTGTTGCATTAGTAGAAAGTCGTTATTTTAAACATCATAAGATGACATTTATAAAAAAAATAATAAGAAATTTATTTGACATCACACACACAATAAACACAATACAGTAATGTAAAGTTTTATAATAGAAAAATTATCATGATTTCAACCAATATTCTTAGAAAAATGAATTTTTGTCTTGAAAAATCTTAATATGTTAATCCCAAAGAGAAAAATATAAAATATAGCAGACACTCGAAAATTTGATATATTTTGTTAGGATCGTCATTACCTTCGTTGAAAAGGAAAACTTTTTCTGGGGAAATAATTCTGAAAGCTATTATTTAGATGTCCCTAGAAAGGGAACAAGGTATTAATGGGCTAGGTACTATTTATAAAGGTAGCGGTTTTTAAAACTAAGTTTTATTATAAAATTCGATGTGTATGCTGTTTCTGCTCTTGATCATTGAGTATTTGTATCATTTGGCTAACCATAGACAACATTTGAGAAAAATTCTAAAGATGTGAGGTGCTTGTAAATAAAATGCCTCAGTCATTTGAAAATCCCGCCACCAGTGAAATACACTCGTTTATACGATATCTCAACACAAGAGTTGTCGAGGAGGCTGAAAATCTGAAGAAGATCAATGAAATGTGAAAAGAATACTAAGAGAAGGAATGCTAGGAGAACATGCACTAGGAGATGCAATAAGCACTAAGTAAAAGATGGCGTTACGGACGTTGAACTGGAATGAATAAACATTTTTTTGCAAGTATTGAAGATTTGGAGCAGAAACGGGAAGGGACACGTTTGAAGGAAGATACGTTTTACTATTTTCTCTTTATTGTTTAAGTTTTCTCAATATTTAACATATTTCTTACAAAAGTATGACTCAACACTTAAATTATCGTATGTTTGTCTGACGCTGTGAACCGAAAATAATTACTGTGTAGCACAAAGCCAAGAGTTTGTCCAGAACGCAGAATCCGACATGCAGTTGATTTCCGTGAGGACTGAATTCAATTGCGGATCCATGAAACCACAAGTGCCTTGATATTGGAGACATTAAAAGTTTGGACTTTAATGTAAAAAAAGTCTGATAGAAGAATATACTATTATTTTCAATTTCAAAACTGTATTAAAAAATTGCATCTCGTGAAAGGATTTCTAACGATAACTGAAATTCTTGATGTGGTAGAATAAGTAACACCAGTGAGAGAAAAATAAATGTAACCATATTCCCGAAGGAACACACATATGTGAAATTCTCAATGCTTTTGATTTTACCCATATAAAATGGACAGTAAATAAACTATTTAGAAACTAAATAAAGATTAAGTTCATAAACTCGTACTTAAACTCCAGATAAAATTGGAAATGCTTGATTGTCCATTTACAGTATTATGTACTGTAATATTAAGTATAAGATATATTTCATATATATTTACTCATGTACATACATGCTGCATGCAGTATAGAAAGAAAGCTTTTTGGCATACACCAGATTTTATTCCTATTCTCTCTAGAGAAAAGTGTTAATCTATTATCGTTTTCAACAAAGTAAGCAGTGAAAAGTCAACGACAAATATTTCGTTACAAATCATTTTTAAACGATTTCTTTAGAATACTTTCCTAATGCACATAAGTCTCTAAATAAATAATAGTCATTAATACACACACACACACACACACACATATATATATATATATATATATATATATAATATATATATATATATATATATATATATATATATATATATATATCAGAAAATTCCCCAAATCCATTCAAATAGTAAAACCCATAGAAAACTGATATTACTTTTAAAATGATAAAATGCTTTCCATTTTCAAAAAATAAAATATGACACCTGTTGTAAAAAGGGGACGGGTAATTTTTTTCTGCTACAAAGCTTTTCTTTCAAGTAGAAACCTGATAAAAGTTCAATAAATACAGGAATTCGCCGGAGGAAGAATAATGGAGATCAACCTCTTCTTTTATCTTTCCTAAATAATATGGACTCTGACAATGAGTGAAAATTTTTAAAAGGGTAGAAGGTAAAAAGCATGGAATATAGGAAAGTAAATCTAATCATCTTTTCAAAAAAAAAACATTCATTTTCAGGATTTTCTCATTTTTACTTATCAATGCAAAATAGATAGTGAAATAAATAATGCTACATTGTAGGGGTTAGGTTGAATCAGCCAACTAGTTCTATTGAGAATGCAAATCACAATTTATAAATAGCTTTAAACCATTTCTTTCAAACGTACTAATGTTGCGTCTGCATTGCAACCATGGGCAAACGAGCAGAGCAATAACTTCACGGTCTAGGGCCTTATAGAGATTTTTCGTAAAGGGTATTATAATTTTTACCTCTATGCACATTCTCAAGCAAAACCGCAGGCAAAAGTTAATAAAATTTTATGAAATGCTCAAGCGTTTTCTCTTTTTCGACTACAAATAAATTTTGAAGCTCATTTAAGATGAAACATGCATGTTAGAGCTTGATAATTTGTCTAAATGGTAAAGTATTTTTACTTAAGTTGTCGAGCAAAATCTATTCATGTAAATCTATGCTCAGATAACTTGGGAATTAAGCCTTACCATGTAGGATCTGACTCATGATTAGAGATAGTGGCATTTTTCTCACATTAGCAGATGGATTCGCATGGGAACTCTCTCGGACTTCATATCCTTGCTTGCTTATATCTTCATGTCAGTGAAATTGTTAAAAGAAATCAGAATAAGCTCTATATTTGCATGTTTAATCTATAAAAATATTTTAAAGAGAAAAGTATTTACTTTATTACAAAGCTGGAAAACCCGCGATTGTGTCAAGGGACTACATATATGCTGTACATAAAATTTTGAGGTGTTAATATATCTAGCATTTTTCAACGCTAGACCATTTAACATCATACATTCATAGTCTTTATGTGGTGAATAACAATGTGATTTTTTTTACTGGGGACACCAGATTTCAGCCTGCACTTCAGTTCTAAAACGTTAAGCAAAAATTTGCAAATTATAAACAGATATGTTTTATTTTTGTTTCATGTGTTTGCTCAATTGTCCCCGTTTTTGTAAGCTGAGAAATAGCCATTGTTTCTAATTTAATAATTACGAACGTTATTCAATGTGTAAGAAATTGCGCCAACTGCTGGGTACATATTAATTTGGATAAAACCTTAAAATATAGATAAAATTAGTATGTTTTCAATTAGAATTAGTACGTAACATTTGAATATGCCATTTAAAAACATTCAATTAAAGGTTAATTTTTTTAAACATTAAATATTTAGTTCTGTTCTCTTACACAAGGTAATGCTAATTAAAGCATACCTGTTCAGAAGAACACTGTAGAGAAGAAACTAATGTTTATAACATTATGAAAGCAGCGTATGCATTTCAGAACATGTTAAAATATATGAAACTTTAGCTCCAAAAATTATAATCATGGGTAAAGATGGGAGTAAAACAGTTGGTAACAAATACAGAATTAAATAAAAATGGCTTTGCATACGTGATGCATATTATGAGTTGTAAGTGATATCGACGTTCACAATAGTCACAATAAACTCGATGCAATTTTTTTCAAGATCATACGACAAAAAGACAAAACATTGTGAATGTTCAATGAATGCTAAGCAGAGAAGCTTCTAGTTTCCTTAACTTGTCGAACCATTCTTCATATGTCACATTTGGTCAAAGTAAAATATTAAGCCATGATTTCAAATGTGTTATTCATTATCTTCGTAAAATAGCTTTAAATATAATGCCCAGTCGAGAAATAATAGTAAAAATATAGCTAACAAATAATTCTCATACAACTTAAATTGGTCTTTTTGGTAAATTCTGTCCAAGCAAGTGAAATTTTTGCTTGTGACATATAACAATAGAAATTTACCTAAATTTCACTTGGATTCTATGACTGTTGACTTATAATTATTATATTAATCTTTACTTATAATTACTATAAATCACAACTCCAAAATGTTACATTATGTTTCTATAAGGAACTTACCGTAATTATAATAGCCCTGTAGTTTTGTACAAAGCCACATTATTAAGTGCATCTCAATGTTAAATGGCTGTATGTATTATATACAGATGTACAGCTAGATTATTGAATTAAACCTGAAGTTTGTGGTTCATTCTTCACATTTTTACAGCCATTAAAAATTTAATTTAAACAATAGAACTGGGACCGTAAGATCATAGCCCAAAATGGAGTTAATGATCCTAACTAAGGTTTTAATAAAGCTAAAATAGCAATATAAAAATAACTTTAAAAAACATGCGTTAAATAAACTTTTAAAGATAACAGAAAATAATTAAAAATTGTTTAAAAAAATTAAGCAAAGAATTCAAAATTACAAGAAATGTGTAAATTCCTGCACGTTGTATGGCTTAGGAAACTGTGGTAGATTAATTGATAAAAGAGTTGAGCTCATAACCGGAGGGTTGTGGGTTCGAGGTTTGTAGTCGTGTTCATTATTGACAGTTTGGGCACGTAAAATAGGTTCATGGTTGCAATGTCTTCAAAGTCCAAACGAAACCTTTGAGGTGTCAGGCCAAACTTGGGGCTTCTTCTTGGTTCTTGGTCTAATTTATGAGTACCCACTTTACGCGAGCAATGTTACTAGCGTCCGCAACATTTCTCAAGCTACACGTGGTCTCTCGATCGTGCTAAATAAGAACAGCTTCGAAGCTGTGATCATTTGTGTACGCATGGCTTTAGGATGGCTATCTATTCTGCCAGCAGCATTGGGGAAAATATTCCTCATAGGAATAAAAAGGTAGTCATGATGTTTCTCGATATCTATTAAACATTAACATTTAAATGTAACGTGTATAATTTATTAATGAAATATTATAAGCAATCAAAATTATCTTTACCTAAGTATTTTCATCATGAAAATAAGACTAATAGCCCTGTGTCTGTACAAAAGTTAGAAATGACGTAAAATAAGAAATGCAAAAGCTTGCATTTTAGACCAGAATACTTTGTAAAAAAATGCTAATTTATATTCAATATCTTTAAATACAAATACAAACTCTCCATAATCCTAATTTTTTCCTTAAATAAAAAATATATTTAATGTTAAATATTAACTAATAAATAAATGTACAAGAATTTCAACTTTTTTACATAATTAACCTTTTAATGCCTAATGTATAATTTTTATGTTATATATTATTATCTGCTAATATTTATAAGTTTGTCATTATCGGTACTAGGATATATCGAGAATTTCATGTATAACTTTACATTTTCGCAAATACATCGATTCTATCACGATAGATAGGTTTATCTGTTATAAATCTTCCATTAACCCTTTGACAGTTTCATTTTTTCCAGAATTCGATCAGAAAAATGTCACATTTTTTATTGAATTTTTTTGTTCATTTTACATTTTTAAGTAAAGATATGTTATTAAAATTAACATTTCTAATATTGTTAAGCATTTATTACAACTTTTTTTCTTTCTATGAAAGCATCATAAAACTGAAGTTTACCTTTAGTCTCATCGATATCCAAGTTAATTTTTGGAATACCATGAAAGCAAATCTATTAGGTGGATCCGAAGGATTATTACAATTAATTTTAAAAAATTGTCTTGCTTGACTGATTCCATCTGTACTACTACCAGAGTCACTACTATCCAGGTCATCTAGTAAACTTTCGCTACTATCATTTACAGATAATTCAGTTTCTGATACCTAGTCACAGTTCGAATCACAAGAAATTAGCTCCATACGCTCTGAATTATCCATTATTTAAAAATAAAAATATATTATTCAACTCTTACATCAATAAAATTATCAGGTGGTTAGTAAAATATAACCAGAAAGCTATACACTGAAAGATAACAATTCGTCTTCTGATACAAAACACGCAAAAAAACCCTTCGCTTTTGAACCAATCAGAGTAGAAAATACAATAAACTGCAAACTATCATTTACTGGCCATATTTATGAATAATTTGTTACTAAAATTGGAAAAAATACGGCCGAAACAGTGCAAGCGAAATAGAAATCAGATTACCCTTACGCCGTAGGGCAAATCAGTAAAGCGCCGAAAGCTGTGCCCGCACGGCGTACGGGCAAAACAGGGAAGGGGTTAATTGAGATATTTACATAAGGTACAAAATAAGTATTATTCCAAATGTTTTTTCAATAAATATTATTCTATAATATTTAAAACGGTAAGCGATTATTAATGAGAACATATTGTGTAATTGAAATTTCTTTAATTTTCACATTTCTTTTAATCTGGATAGTCTATAACAGATTTAAAGTATTCATCAATATATTCGCCAAAAATGTTTCTGGAATTAATGGGTTAAGGAATCATTAAAATTTTACGCAGCAAACTCAATATACTTCAATAAAAATACTACAAATCGTTAAATCGAATTTGACTGGACATGTTGCTTTTATTACTGCAGAAAAATGTAAAAAGACCTGACTTGTCGTTTCTTTTAAAGTCTATACGAGGGAAAGTGACAGATTTAAATATAAAAAGATACGATGAATAAAACAAGAAATAGCTATAGAAAACTCGAAAAGCAAGTGGACGAATCTCTCTTTGTCATTCTTAACTGCCATTTGTATTGAAATTTCACTAAAGATTAATACAGATAGAAAAAATTTTCGGTTATTACAACTCATGAATGATATGTTAAATAATATTTCTTGTTAGATGACTGCAATTTAATACAATTGTCCCAGAATATAGCAAATACAATGACATTTTCTTAGCTGCAAAACAGTTGACAACTTCAATCTTATATTTAAGGCTTACTTTCATTAGATTTGAATTCATTGCTATAACAAGTTTAAAGAAAATAGTGAAAATACGTTCTAAATGATCCCACCAATAATTTTAGAATAGTTTTGATTTAGTTTTTTAGGGGTCGCTATGAACAACGATTTGCCACAGGAGGGTGAATCAGACCTTATATACAGGGGCTTATTGCTTTAAACAGATTCAGACCGAAAACAAACATCCATAGTTGCATTTGAAATCACAAATCCTGGCACTGAAAAGCAGAAATATTAGTCTCGAATCAATTAAATAAAATTTAATTTGTCCTTATTTGGTAATGTGTCCTAATATTGATTTTTATATTCAGGTATTTGATTCAATTTAAACACTGAGGCAACTAAGAATTAGAGCTAGGACTCTTAAAAGTTGAAAAAAATGTAAAACAGTTATAATTTTTGACTTCTTATATCTTGAAAAGTAACAGTCTTACAAACATAATTTTTAGCCCAATTAGAACAAATTATTTTCTTTACACACATATTTCATTCATTTTTGAATTATAAAAAATATTCTTCTTAGAAAGCTTTTAATAAGAGACACTTTCTTGATAATAATGATATCAAGGCTAACGTGCGTAATTACGAAAAATATAACTAAGACAAATTTATTGTTATAAAACATACTACAATATTTCAAAATAACATTGAACCTAAATATGTTTGTCTTTAAGACACGCTTATATTTTAAAAAAATATTTGAAAAAAAATGAATTTTTTTTTCCTTAAAAATTAAAAAGTATATTATTGAAAAAAATGTATTTTGGGAAATATATAAGAAAATTTAGGTTCAGTCGGATGAAAGTTATACTGTATACAACCTGTAATAATTTCAGGAAAATATATTAGAAACTGTTAGATACAACATGCAAGTTACATTAAGACAAATTTATTTTGTTAAAACATACTACAGTATCTCAAAATAACATTGAACTTAAATAGATTGAACCTAAATAACATTGAACTTAAGTAGAGATTTAAGATACACGTATATTTTTAAAAAATATTTCAAAAAAATTATTTTCCTTAAAAGTTAAAATTTATCATTGAAAAAGACGTATTTTGAGAAATATACAAGAAAATTCAGGTTCAAGCGGATGAAAATTATACTGTATACAACCTGTAAAAATTCCAGGAAAATATATTAGGAACTTTTTGAAATAGCATGCATGTTGCTTAAAAAAACACACAATTTGAGAAAAATCAAGTTAAAGGTTTGAAAGTTTAAATTTGTTTACAGGAAACAGTTGACACGTTTTTATTCATAACGCCTCTCAATTTTGGAATTTTTTTAAGGCGATTGTCTTAAAATGCTCAGAATTATATAATATTTTACACCTATTTTTTCTGAAAAATACAATTTTTCTCGATTTAACACTCGTATGACACCTTAATCGTTGGTACTATATATCGTTAATTAGAGCTGATCACAATCGCATTTATAAAGTTTAGAAAAGCCTATCCTGCATGCTTTTGATTTCTTGTAATATATTATGAAAATTTCCAAGAGATGAGTGAATCTTTCTGAAAAGCATCATAATAGCCTACGTTATCTGTCCGTCTGTCCTCGAATTTATGAAGCAGTTGGACCGGAAATGGATAGAAGCATCTATATTGGATTCTTGATGAGTTAGGGTTACAAAATTCAAAACGGGTAAAGTTTATCTTCTTCTATCGATTCGATTCTAAAATAAATTGATATAAATGTATTTCATATCGCAGCGAAAAATACTGTCATCTTTATAACGTTCGAAATCCACCCCTTCAAAAACAACATTCTTTTATAGCATTATGACGTCATTCCTTTAACCATATCATTTATTCATGTCTTATTTTAAATTATTTAAATATCGTCTGCATTATTTTCATACGTTTTATCACTGAACTTAGATCTTACGTAAATAATTTTCTTTTATATTTGGCTTAAATAGTAGATTATGTACATATGTTGTAATTTTAAATTTAATCATCGATTACTTTTTATTGCAATGAATATTTTATCACCGGTATTAAAAACAAATTCTATTTACCTTCAGCTTATAGTGAAATGATAGTTCCACTTCTTTACTTCCATTAATTACTGTGGCAACAAAAAATTGGGAAAAAACTCAACGATAATTTCGACGTAGCTAAAAAAACTATGAATTATCTTTCTAAAGGAATTCAACGAGATTCTAAACTGCATTCACAGTATCGGTAGACTTTAGATGAGTATGAAGATAAACAAATTATTTTGCTTGTTCAAGATAATTCTCAACCAAAAACAAACAGTTTTTTTTAACCTACCTCATAGGGTACTTTACAATACTGGAAAATTAAAAATTTTACTAATCCCGTCATATAACAGACCATATGCTAATGTTATATATTTCTTTAACATTCCAAAGCAGTATAACAGTTTAAATTTCGAGCTATTTTATGCAATTGCTCTTTATTGTTAAAGATATAATTACTAGAGTACAACTAAAAAAATTAAAGGGCAATTTATCTAAGCTTTAATAAAGTAAATCTTGTGTTAAAAGCCCACAACACTGTGTTTTATACTTAATTATTAAATAACATCTATATGTATTCGTATCCATAGAAACGATAGTTAAATGCGTACTTTACCCAGATTACCCTTTAATAAAGTAATTGGTGGTTATGCTCTTTCAACCAAAACCCATCATTTGGCAAATGCTAATTTCGGGATTTATAATTTATTTTTCATTTTAACTTAATGTTAAAACTCTTATTTTTGCTAGTTTCATATTTAGTACTTTAATTGCACTTTTATGAAACAATGATAAAAATTTTAATCTGAAATTGTGAAAGTAATCAATTGAAATAAATGATTAATTTTCGTATTACAATAAAGCATTACTATAAAAAAGTAATTAGGCACAAAGATAATTTAGAGGGATAATAATTAGAAATGTTTTTTTACTTCAATCCCTCCATAAAATAAAAAAAATCATTAACGAAATAAATTCCAGAAATCTGTATAATGGTATTGTGAAAATAAAGTATAAAACAAAAAAGTAAAAGATTTAAAAGGTAGCAAAATTAAATATATTTTTTTGTCTAGGTGTGTTTATGTCAACCTTTTTTTTTCAATATCAATTTTACAACAAAAACATGTTATCAAAATTATTGAAAACCAAATAGCTTTTTATAAAGTTATTTTGATAAACAAAGTATATATGTTTTTGGTATTGTCTTTTGTTACTCTTAAGCTATACTTCATTTATTTTCATTATTTTTATGATGAAATCTAATTTCGAAGTGGCATCGCTTGATTTATAGCAAGTATAAAACCAATTCATTAAAAATCTTTAAAAAAGTAAACAAAAAGTATCATCTAAAAATTAGAAAAAAAATTAAAAATATATAAATTTCGAAAACTGAAAGAATTGGAAAGATAAAATGTCTGAATTTGTATATACTGGAACATCAAAGTCATGTGCACAATGTATAGAATAAATATACATTTATGCAGTTTCTGAGAGAAAAAAGAAACGCCTTTAAATGCGGTGATAAAAGGATCAAATGAGTCTCTCTTAAAGCATGTTCTGTTAAAGCATATATATATGTTTTTGGTATTGTCTTTTGTTACTATTAAGCTATACTTCATTTGTTTTTCATTATTTATATGATGAAATCTAATTTCGAAGTGGCATCGCTTGATTTAAAGCAATCTAAAAAGAATTCATTAAAAATCTTTAAAAAAGTAAACAAAAAAATATCATCTGATAATTTTAAAAAGATTAAAAATATATAAATTCCGCAAACTGAAAGAATTTGAAAGATAAAAATGTCTGAATTTGTATATGCTGGAACATCAAAGTCATGTGTACAATGAATAGAATAAATATATATCTATGCAGTTTCCGAGGGATAAAAGAAACGCCTTTAAATGCGGTGATACAAGGATCAAATGAGTCTCTCTTAAAGCATGTTCTGTTAAAGCATATATATATGTTTTTGGTATTGTCTTTTGTTACTATGAAGCTCTACTTCATTTGTTTTTCATTATTTCTATGATGAAATCTAATTTCGATATGGCATTGCTTGATTTAAAGCAAGTCTAAAAAGAATTCATTAAAAAACTTTAAAAAAGTAAACAAAAAGTATCATCTAAAAATCAAAAAATAAATAATAATATAAAAATTTTACAAACTGAAAGAATTTGAAAGATAAAAATGTCTGAATTTGTATATGCTGGAACATCAAAGTCATGTGTACAATGAATAGAATAAATATATATCTATGCAGTTTCCGAGGGATAAAAGAAACGCCTTTAAATGAGGTGATAGAAGGATCAAATGAGTGTCTGTTAAATCAAAGAAATGCCAAATAGGTCCGTAAAATTGAAGAATAATTTTATAAAAACAATTCAAAATGATCCCGTATTCATACATTGGATAAATAATTTGATGTCTTCATTTTTCCTCACATAATAATTTAGATTATTTCATTTTCATACAAATGGTTAATTATTAGTAAATTTTAATACAAAATGCTATTTATCATTTATTCTCTTGTAAGATATGGAAAGATTATGTAGTTGTCAGGTGTAAATACGGGTACATTCAATAACCACATTCATTTACTGTGGCCTCAAATGGGGCATAAGGGTTGGTCTTAAGGAGAAACTTCCATATTATCAACAGGGAAAAGGTTTCAGCCATCCGATTTCCTTCAGATTTCCTTTTCTAGCAAAGTTTGCGTTGTTTGATTAAAGAATCATTATTAATTCGATTTTGTTTATCTTAGACGATAGCTATCTCAAACAAATTTAGTTTCTTCAAATTACACAATCACTCGAAGATGCTATGACAACTAATTTATAAATAAAGAAACCAATGGCTAGTTATATAGCTTAATACAAAATTATCAGAAATTATAGAATTTCATCGTTAGGAAGGTTAGTATTCAGGATAAATAGATTAAACTCTATATTTTTAACTCAAGTATGGGGAGATAAAAAAAAAAGCTGTTCCAACTAAAAATACTTAAACTTCATAAAAAAAATTACATAGAGCTTGTTAAAAATATTAATAATGTATATACCTTAATTATTTTTTAAATTAAATGAAATTACTGTTGTTGCTTTTTTTAAGTAAAAATCATTTTGAAATTCGGCAGTTGCAGCTTTGTGGAAGCTGTTCTACAAATGCACTTGAATACTTGAGTGGCCAGACAATATTCTGATAGAAATATATTGCTAATCTGAGTCTTTAAAAGTTATTTTAAATGCCTCAAAAAGCAAAAATTCCGCCGACTGTAATACACTTTACTTTTTTTAATTAAAAAGATACGACGACAGTTGAGATCCCTCAAGTGATCAGTGAAATGTATGAATAAACATTCAGAGAAGGAATACCAAGAAAGCGTGATAGAACATTCAAAGATGGCAACACAAGTGTGCGGGAAAAGGAGAAAAGTGGAGGATTTTCTCATTTCTGAAGACTTAGTAGGGAAGGTGATGGAAACTTTTAAAAATTGATGATTTTCAATTTACGATTTCCTTTTTATTAACCAATGATAGGCTTAAACACCTTAATAGGTATATCATTAAATATATTTCGAACTGCATGGTCTGCGTTCTGTTTTAGTATACATTTAAGAGTCATCTATTATCTATAAATTGAACTCCATGCATTTATGTAGTGCAGAGTGTATTTGTGAGGTGAGTTCATTATACTATCGAAATGTCATAGCAACACCATGCTAGTACACCTCGTTTTTCTTTGATATTAGGTTAAAGAAGATTTCCCAAGTTTCCAAGTCTTTCCATCATATAATGGTAACAAAACTTATATTATTGCAATTCTCGTTCAAAATGAGGACTTGAAAGTGTTGTCTTGTGGGGAGGAGAAGGCACAGGTCTAAACATTTAGCCAGTATGTAGCCAAACCGGCATACTTCTATGAGGATAGAATTCAAAACCTGGTTCCACGACAGGGCAAAAGTCTTTAATTTTGAGAAAAGAATACTAAAATGTAGGTTAAAGTATATGTTTTCATATAAAATTAAATTAGATAATTACATTTATTTATTTTTAATATCAAAACCGTTTTTACTTTAAAAAAGGCACTGTTAAGTTATAGAAAAAAGTTTCACAGGATCCTTTAAAAAATATTCTATTACCTTAACGTTTCTTCGGGAAAAATTAAAAAGGTATACAGTCAACTACAACTCACGTAACTACTTTTATAATTGATACAGAATAAGTTTGCCGGATTTTAAATCTACGAAGATCCAGTTACGATCTGAATTGAAAGCCATAATGCTCTTCTGAATTGTCACAAAAATAAATAAATAAATAAAAAAGGATGACTGAATTTGTACTCTAAACATCTGGTGGTTACGAACTTCTATAAGATACGGCTATCTCTTCTCTAAACTATTTTGAATCAAAGATTATGCACGCTATACTTCAACATAACAAACCTCTGATTCCTCCACGGACAAATATAGCAATTATAAATTCACTTTTCTAAGTACTTACTAATTATCCTCGGTGTATTTAAATGCATATTGTCACTTCTTATGCATTACACAGTTTGTTGATCTTCATATGTTTGCAGTTGATACACGTTTCCAGTAAAAATGCTTTGCTCATAATTTTATCTTAAAAATATCGTAATTATTTTTGTATTTATACTATTTAATAAATATAAGTGAGTTAAGAGTTAAATTTATTATTCAGAACTTGTTACGCATGTTTCGCATAATTATCTCTTATTTATTTCTAACCATTCCATTATAATTATTTCTTCTCAGTCAGGGAGAACAGATTTGGTTCGGATTGGAATGCTACTGTCTACTATTTTGAAACACGAAGGATAATGAGACGGGAGAGAGAATAAAACTACTCACTTTTCTATACAGTATATGTCTCACTCAAATAGATTAGTAAATAAGAACTAGTTTGTATATTAGATAAATTTAACAGATCACGTATTTGTATACAATTTTATAAATAAAACATAATGGTATTAAACTTAATATAAAGATACTTATAATGGGGGAAAGATAAACTAGATTTATTACCTGTTTTAATTACAATAAAAAAATTTCGCAACTTTTACCTGTATTTTAATTTAAAGGATAAAACAAATACTAAATAATCAAATATTAAAAATTTAAGATGAAGAAAATTAAAACTTCTGAACTCAAATTACTTTGCTGTAAAGAGCAGGCTTCTTACAAGGAGAGGCTTTAATAGTTTTAATACTTCAATCTAAGTTCTAAGTATTTATATAAATGAAATATATCAACATGCTTTAAAGTTCAGATCTTAAATAAATGCTAGGGTATACTTAAGAATTTTATATACAATAGCTTTCTGAAGGGTAAATTTATGAATCAGATTTATTAGAACAAATAATCCGGGACAGTTTCATACCGATAAGTTGAAAGTATCATAATTCAATAATTATTCAGATAGGAAATGTAATGAATCAGAAATCAGTTAGCATTTTTAATGCCAGTGAGATTACTCTCTTACCAAACATGCATTATAGAATTTTTAAACCTGACTGCAATCTCCCATATTAATGATGTTGATTACGAACGTCATCATTTCTGAAGCAATTTCCAAAGTACAAGCATTTTACAAATACTACAATTTCCAAGTAGTCGTTTCCACATACTCAAAGAAGTATTTACACTGTGAGCTAGAGACAGAATATTTTATGCTGCACTTTTCCAATCCATTTTCGCCAACTAATTTTGTTAATGTGAAAGCCAGTTTCAAATATAATTACATGCATTTTATTGAAATTGTATAATAACAAACGAGGATAACTGGAGAAAAGATCGAAGTAGCACAACTAAAATACTGGAAATAGTTTTGGAAATTTTCTTACAAGAGCATATTTCCTTAAAAAGCATAAGTAGTTTAAATCGAAAGATAAATGTTGATTTATCTTCGGGTTGAAAAAGGTACATATTTTTAACTGTGTACAAAAGAAATAAGGAAACCTCTCCAAGTAAATTATAAAGGAAATGGTACATCCATTCACTGTACACAAATACAGTTGAAACTGTATAATCCGTGCGATTTATTTAATGTTGTACAATACAAATATTTAGTTCATACTATTTAGTTTATTTTAATAGTTTAAATACATATATTGTGCAAGTTTAAGAGTTTTAAGTGCTTATAAACGCATTTACTTTTAAATGATTGTTTTTAAATCTAACCAAAAACCATCTCTCGTTACATCCATTTAGTCCTGTCACTCTTTATCACACACCAAGAAACTGAGTTAATATATACTAATGAACCAGACGATATTATTTAAACTAACTGGAAATTGAATAATAGTTTGTTTCCTAAGACCCCGTTCATTATATACAAAAACAAAAAAAAAATCTCTTAATATTTTTTATTAACTAGTCTGAATTTTGAATATCTAGTTTTATACTAACAAAAAATTATTTTCTGAATAAATATTGCATACACATGCTGTACTCCGAAATAAACAGCTTCAATTTGATCCTGTCGACCTTGAATTTATTTTCCACGAATCTTAATATTTTGAGTTCTTTGCTTAATAGCTTTTCGTCATTATTTATTCACCGTCTTGTTGAAATGTCATTTTCGGCTGTTTTCTCAATGAAAACTCTTCGCGGTTATACTAAAAAAAATACTTATAAAATGAAATACTGAGTGCTGCAAATATTTTCTAATTTATGCGTAAAGAAAGGAATTGCTTAGAATTCTCCCCGATTTCAATCTTGATGCAATCTGCTCTCCCAAATCACGCGATTTGCGTTCTAATACACCACCATTCTCCTTTCATCTCCGAAATTCATTACAAACTCCGAAGATTCCGTATCTTTATTTTTCGGGCCCCCTACTGTGAGGGAAAGGGAGAAACTTTCTTCCGGAATTCTTGTATTACAGAAGGAAAAGCGAGCCAAAGAATCCTTTTCATATTCTCTCCACCTTATTGTTAGCCATCAAAACACGTCAAATTCTTTTGGAGCTAAAAAAAATAAAGCAAAAGAGAATCCGGTGGAAAGTTGTTGCTGAAACTTCGCCGAACCTCGCGTCCCGACGATGGCAGTTTACGTCACAGCGTGACAAAGTGACAGTTTTTGCATCGGCCGTTGGTGACAAGTCGCTCGTCCCCAGCGATGACAGGTTTCCGCTCAATTGATCTTTTTCTTGAGGATTTTTTCAGTTCCTGATTCGTCTATTACAGCACGTCTGCCAAATGATTTATTGATTCGGAATGAATTTTGGTCTCGCACAGCTAAACAGTGTCTGGAAGATTTTCAAAGACTCGTCTGTAGATCATCAATACTCTCTTGCTTAGGACACTACTTAGACAGGTTTCTAACACTTGTACATGATCATTATGCTTAACGCACGAGTGTAAATTTGTTTGCAGTGTAATTGAAGACTTTGAGTAATTTATTACAAAAGTATATAAAAATTGTTCCCAAAACAAAATTTAAGAGTAATTTATTCTTAAAACAAAGTCTATCTAATATTGGTATATACTACCACATAAACCCAAACTGGTAGAATATAAGAAATTTTAAAATTAAAAAAAATACCTACCAAATTCAATATAAGAACTAGTTTGAATCAAGCAATAAATATATAATTTTATTAATACAGGAAACTCTTATGTTTACGTCTTCTGCACAATTCAAATGCTTGTATTCCAAAACTGATACTTAAATAGTTGGTTTTAATAAAAATGTGAGAATGATAATACACTTAATATTTTCTTTTTTAAATGAAATGCATTAAAATAAAAACTTAAGGTGGTTAAAGCTATGATAATACCATCTGTATAAACTCTCACCCATAGGTCAGAAATCTCAAATATTTTACACATCTCAACAGGATAAAATCTTTGTGCCAGAAAATATCCAGAAATGTAAAATCAAAGTCAATTTTAATAGAAACAAAGGTAAATAATCATTATTTATTTCTCTATAATGTTTCTTAACTATTCCTCTTTAAGTATTTTTTTGTTTATTTTCTTATTGGAGGATTGTGGAGGAAGTATTTTAATTTGACAATCTAGGATGAATCGATCTATACGATCGATAGATTTATGGATCGATAAGATAGATCTTAAGCAAAATATCAGTTTAGGCAAAACAAGTCTTTTTCTATTGTAAATACTGCATAAATAATGAAAGTATTACATTGCAAAAATTAAAAGATGTGAAAGCTGTTGATATTTCAGGAATTATGAAATAAAGCCTTAAAATCCAAAGAGCATAGACTAATGCCGTCTTACGTGATGATATAAACTTAATATATTCTTGTAAATAATGATGTCAACTAACAACAAGGTATGAGTAAAACTGACATATCCCAAACGAAAAAATCTACAAAATGTACTTCAAAACAATGAATTCCAATGCAATTTTTATCGTTAAATATTTCAAATTTATATATACAACAATAAAAATCAAAAGTGATTAGGCAATAATTGCATTATGTGTCTTTCGTATACTGTCAACTGTTCAATTGCGTCAATTCAAATGTTTAGTTTACTATGTTGGGATATGAATATCAGAAATTGGTATCGTCCTACTAATATTAAAATATTATATTAAAAGTGAAGATATAAAAGTGTTGCTTCTGTCAATACTCCTAAATCATATTATATACCACTTACAAATATGAGCATTTAAGAATGGATATTCAAAGCCTGCTGCCTGAATATCAAAACATTGCGGGGTTCATATTTTACTTTTGAACTCTCAATTAAGATACGAATTCCTAAGCGTTTAAATAAACTGTGCATAGTTAGTTAACCTAATGTGCAATATTGAAACAAAACGGAAACAGAGTTTGAAGTTATCAGCCTTCTTTAAATCAAAGTGAAATGTGACCATTTTAGTTAAATTATGTTTTCTACCTGTTTGTTCTTCCTGCTAATTATTTGGAAAAACACCAGTATTATAAAACATAGATTATGTGATATGTTGTTTACGATGTTTAATATTACGTTTTTAAAATACATAAATGGATAGAAATTTTTAATAATTACACACATGATATTGCAAAGTTACAACCTAACATAACGATACACACTACTAAAATCTAGATGAAGAAAGATGTTTGATGTAAAAATTGACTTCATATGCAGAGTTGGAAAAAATCATGATTAAATCAAAATAATCAGATTTATTTGATTTAAATCAGATTTTTTTTCTTTATTTAAATCAGATTTATTTGATTTTATTCTGAATTCTAATTTTAATTATTGTTGTGTTTGTATATTTTTTGCAATGTGCATGGAATAGTTTGTTATAATTAACATCTTATCTATCTAGTAAATTCTACACACTGATTACTTAAAACTAAATATATAAACTTTAATCTAAATACATTCTATTATTTTATAATTGGATAGTGCAAACTAAATAAGATGTAAATTTAAAGAACAAATTAAATATTTATTTAATGCAAACTATTTATTTAAAAAACAAAAAAATCCCAATTATTTCAATATTTTTTAAGCAACTAATTATGGATTTAACAGTTTCAGTAAAAACACTAGTTTCTATGCTTTATCCATTCCTAATTTCTTACGAAGACTAGAATGAACCATACCAAAAGAAGAAAACTGTCTTTCATTTATAGTATATGAAACCATGGCTGTTGTTATTTGGTAGATAAACTGGATTTCAAGTTTTGTAATACTCTCTTTACCTCCCATTATACAAAATTAATTCCACTAGTTAAAACTAATCATTGTACGTACCCCTACTACATACTTTCTGATAAAAACCCCTAAATTCTTAGAAAACATGCTATCTATTTACACCTATTTACTTATTAGTATATCTGTGCTGACTGATTCCCAATTCTCCTGACTTTGGAATGTTTTAAAAGAAGTGAAAAATGATTTAAATCAATGATTTAAAAAATCTACTGATTAAAATCATGATTTTAATCAACTGATTTAAATCATGACAACCCTATTCATATGACATTTAATAAAGGTTAAAAGCGTATTTTATCCTAAATTAAAATTAAAACGTCTAAAGACCTATACATAAACTACTTGATATCAGGATTATTTTCCTGAATATTTCTTTAATGTTGCTAATAAGTAGTACTCAGATTAGATTAAAACTAAGACACAAAAGTCCAGTCTTATCCCTTCCCTAATCTTAACATAAATAAAATTTATATACAACGTTTGAATATAGTTGTAAGCAACATAGTACTACCTTGGTTTAAAATTATATCGTAAATTCTAAAAAAAAATCCAATATTTTTGTGAAAAAGTCTGCAAATTTATTGCATGCATCTTTCATAAAACATTCAAGTTGTTCAACTATAAAGTACCCATTTGCCATTTTCTGCAGTTCCATAAGAGTAAAACTGTGTTTATTTTTTATTTTGTACTTTTTACTTTTTTTTGCGCTGTACTTGAGTATTAAAAATTCTCGTGCGGTAACTGGGCACCACAAGAACATGAATGTCGAAAGATCTGAAATATGCAAACATTCTATGCTTCGATATTTCACTCCAGTTTTGTTTCAGGAAAGTGGGCTAGTTAAGCTAAGTAATGAAACTCCGAACAAAATTACTCACATTAATTATTCTGTTGCGTTTCATGCTGATTACTTAAACATTTATTCAAATACTATCAGTATGAAAATCTCACTTGCAAATTTAACTGTGGAACTGAGCTGAATCGGAATATTTCCAGACATCAAACTTCTGTGATTCAATTATATATTTTTATAAATTATTCACTTGCGCAGTTTGATATTATGCTACAAATATGCCGATCTCGCCCGCTCACACTCTCTCATAAATCAAGAGTTTGTCTCACAAGAGCGCATTTTGAAATCTTCCTGACGCTACGTGTCTCATAAATTAATGAATAAAATGATAGTAATTAATTTCAGTGTCCACGAAGCAAACTTTGGTGATACCGGAAAGATGACAACTAGCAATTTTCCTCTCCATTGGTTTTTAAATTATTGCTGTAATTATCCAGCTTTTATAATTTAATTTGATTAAGCAGGTCGATTCAAATTAAAGATACCACAGCAGATATAAGGTTTTATTAAATTATAAAAGCTTTTAAAATATGAATTTTAAAACTAATTTGAGATCAGCTGATAAATAGTTTTCATATTAGTACTTAAGCAATCTTAGTTTTTATATAAATGTTTTACCAGCTTAAGGTTTTTTTATGGAATCTAAGTACTTTAAGTTTGATCAATAAATAAAATACGCAAAAATTTCAAATTAGCGGTGTAGTTTTAGCTAAAGTATTAATGAGTAATTAGGTTAACCTGAAACTTGGCATCGATAAGTAGATTGATGTCCAAAATGATCGTTTATTAGCCTGTTTGAGGTTGTAATATGACGGTTGCTATGACGTTTATTTGACCTTTAAATCAAGACGTATTGATTTATTCTGATGTTCCATTCTTCCAGGATGGAACAAAGTCATTGGTTGGCAGAACGTAAACAAGAGTAAGAAATATCAGATTCTGTGCTTAAAAGTTTTTACTGTGTAATGGAGTAGTGGCTCATATATCATGGTAACTGGATTTGAAAAATGCATTATCTAGTCTGTCATAACAAAACTCATTGAAGTAGTGAAAGGTTTTGTTCCGATTACTTACAACTAAAAAGCCTTTTAGTAATCTTCATTTTTTATTGTTCATTATAACATATGAATTTAAAAAATAGCATTCTGTAAAACTTGCTACAAAATTTTATGTAATGTTATATCTGAATAACGTCGTCTGATAAGTGACGATAAAAGAAGCAAAAGCAAATTTTGCTTACCCTCACTATTGAAATTACTTATTCAGAAATCTCATTTCATAAATTTCTATTTTTTCTACCTAAACTAACTAAAAAATGTTTAATACAGAAAATTTATTTCACACATTAAAGAATGATTTATTTTAAATTTATGTGCAGAGGTGTTTATCCAACTAAATACTAAATACCAGCATTTTAAATTTTATGAAAATAAAAGCATAATTCCACGAAATGCGAGTACGTTTTTTGTACTTTATTGTATAGACGCTGAATTTTCACTTATTATGTCCATTTTCACAAATTAGACATCTAAAGATATGTTTAACATGCATACTAATTACAGTTTGAGGAGAAATATTTTAGTTTAAAATTAGACAGGAAAGTATATTTCAGTAAAAAGCTGTTGCTCTAATTAGAAGCATTCAAAGTATAGTTTGAGTTTTAAAGTTTTATTTTTATTGAATATTTTGTTGGGAGTTCAGTTTTCATTGTTGTCGATATTTGAGTTTCAGCACATAGTACTACTGGCATTTCGGCATATTCTGACTACTAAAGAAGTTTTTTCCTGAACGATTGGTTCTCTCGGAGATCTCTAGTTTTATTAAAAATTTCAAGTGAGTACATTGCTCTGTAAACACATCACCCAAGCTTCTAATCTAAATTATCGCTAATTATTCTGAATTTTTATCAATTATAATGAGTTTATAGTAACATGTTCGCAAACATACCTGCATTAAACAATATTTACTGCTTGTTTAACATAACATGCAAACAAAATGCCATACATTATTGAAAAAAATTTTACTCATATTTCATATTTAAAATAAATAATGTTAATTCCATACTGAACCTTAATGATAATATATTTTTTTCAAATGAAAGAATTTAGAGATTTTAAAACTAAAACCAAAAATACACTTTCCCTAAATGAATCAAACTTATCATTACTCCTCAGATCTACATCTAATTAATTAAGAGTCATCTACTCATAACAGATTCTAATGCCTTTTTTTAAAAAAGAGAAAAGTTTATGGCATTTCAGTATACACATGGAAAGAGCAAAAAACAATATATCTTTACTTCAACTACGTTTATATAAATACACTTTCTACAAAGTAGCATAATAAATAATATTTTAATAAATTATACTTCATACTAACAATTTCCGGTATAAGTTTATAAATTTATATAGCTATCATTAAAACTTACAAAATTTTCTACAATTAAATGCAGCATGGACTAGTAATTCAGCAGAGTGAAATTAGAAAGTTCAATATTTCTGTTTCATTGAATCAATAAATAGCTACGATTAAGATAAGAAATTAAGATAAGAAATTATACTTCATACTAACAGTTTCAGTGTAAGTTTATAAATTTATATAGCTATCATTGAAACTTACCAAATTTTCTACAATTAAATGCAGCATGGACTAGTAATTCAGCAGAGCGAAATTAGAAAATTCAATATTTCTGTTTCATTGAATCAATAAATAGCTACGATTAAGATAATAAATTAAGATAAGAAATTATACTTCATACTAACAGTTTCAGTGTAAGTTTATAAATTTATATAGCTATCATTGAAACTTACCAAATTTTCTACAATTAAATGCAGCATGGACTAGTAATTCAGCAGAGCGAAATTAGAAAATTCAATATTTCTGTTTCATTGAATCAATAAATAGCTACGATTATGATAAGAAATTAAGATAAGAAATTATACTTCATACTAACAGTTTCAGTGTAAGTTTATAAATTTATATAGCTATTATTGAAAATTATCAAATTTTCTACAATTAAATGCAGCATGGACTAGTAATTCAGCAGAGCGAAATTAGAAAGTTCAATATTTCTGTTTCATTGAATTATTAAATAGCTAAAATTATGACAGAAAAAGAAATTTTATTTTCATAACTTTATAATCAGTAGAATTGCCTAAATATATAATGCAATTTATTACTAATATCTGTACTTTTAAAAACTATTATATTTGAAACATTTCAACTGCTCTTGAAATTTATCAGTTATTTACCTTATGACATATAAAATAAAGATTAATTAAAACTAATGCTTTAAATTAGTATATAACCTTGATATTTGAATTCATTTTACTTTACAATTTATTAAAAATAATATACATTAGTTTTGAAAATCCACTTTGCACCCTAAATAATAAATCAAAGTGAAAATGTTTCAGTAATTTGAACTTCATCTCGTTTCATAAATTTATATATACACATTTATAGGTCAGAATTTAGTTGATCATAATGAAAGTAGTTTATGTACAGTGTAATATGTGTGCCATATTACACTATATATGAGTCATGAGTCTTTCTCATGACGCATTTAACAAAAGCTTGAAGATCATGCTCAGACTAAAATGTCAAAATCTCAATGAAAAACTTAAGTAAAATTCAAGTTTAACGCAACCAAATTTGTTGAGAGCGCATAGTCAAAGTTATTTTTCTTCAGAGTATAACTGCTTAGTAAACCGCGCACGAGTGAATTTTCATTTTTCAGAATGGAAAATATAATACGTCAAGTAAAAACTCGTATCGGTAGCAGTTAAACACTATAAAATCTAGAATCTACATAATATATTACATATTGAAATCAGTGACATGCAGAGAATTAAAATTTTCTTGCACTCCAGTTTTATAGAAACAGTAAAACTATATCCTAGCTTTTTATTATTTTCATTTATAAAATTTAAATTTTATAAAAGAAAAAAAAATAATTCGGTGTATTTTCGTTTATTTTTGTAATCTTTGTAAAGTTTTTGAAAGTTTTTGGAAAATAGTTAAATATTCTATTCATGTACACTATTTCCTAAATCAGGTTAAGAATTTCCAAGTATTGGAATAAAATTTATATATTCGAATACTTCCAAAAAGAAAATGGAGTATAATTTAATCTTGTGGTAGCAAATTTTGGGTCTTTGTGAAAGAAACAATTAACCCTTATTATTTAAAAGGAAGGCGTTGCATTTGAGCTCTTGTGTTGAGAGATATTTTGGCAAAAATACTGTGAACCATTTCAAGTATTCGCTTTATTATACATCCCCTATTTATCATTTCATATTTATAACAGGAAGAATAAAGTGTTTTTTGAATTATTAATAATTGCAAAACATTATGTATAGACTAAATTCTCTTGCTGACTATGAAGCATTCAGCTTACATAAACAATCCATTAAAACATTGCAGAAAATTATAAATCGGGTATTTTAAATTTGTAAATGGAATGGTTTGTTGGTTTGGGCTATTGTTTTGCTATCCTAAAGCTAATGAAAGACCTACTTGTAATGGAAAATCATGATGCCGTATTTTTTCAAATGGCAAAAAAAAAACTCAATTGGTAGTTTTATTTATGACAAATGAGCATTTAATAAAAATAATTTTAAGGTAAATTTATGTTTATTACATGGAGGGTACAAATGTCTTATTATGGCTCGTTTTGAATTAAATTGAGGATGTTGCATATTCGTATTACATATTTCTTCCCCCAGATTTAAGGTAAAAAAACTTTAGAGTTTGTGTTTCTTAATAAATAAAAGCCTTATCACTCGTTAACATGTACGTGTTGGAAAGAGAAATGATTAAGGATACGACTCTTTTTCACGATGAAGATGAGAAGATTTTTTTCTGTTACAGTGAAAACTTTTTAACCAATTTTTTTTCAGGTTAACGTGGAATAAAGCCTTTAATTGGTTAAAAATATTTCGAGAAATCCTCGTATTTTTCAATGGGAAAAGGACTGTTAAACTGAGTGCCGCTTTTTCAATACGTATATTGACATGTGATAAGGACTTAATATTGTAACTCCAGAAGAGATTCACCAAAGGATAAAATGGGCCAGTTGTTTATTTCTGGAAATCAGTGACTCGTGATGTGAGTGGCAATGTTATTTTGCAATAGTGTAGTTTTGTATTTCTTTTTCTTGTTGTTATCTTTAACTGAGTAAAATTTGCTCAATACGATTTGGTAAATTTGGCTTTATTTGAAATCTAATCTGATATACAAGTTGTATGGTGATATTTCTAATACAATGTTTCATTTGAATTATGAAATCATTATGAGTTATAAAATCTTTCTAATAAATTATACTAGGGATCAGTTCGTGTCTCGAATCCAAAGTGGGTATCGTGGATATCTGGTACACTTGTCATTTGGAACAGATCTATCACGACTACACAGGAGATATGTAGCATTATTAAAATTTAAGTTTTCTCTCTTAAATCTTCCATAATTTATGTTTATGACATTTGATTAATAGAATCATTAATAATGTTTGATAGGTATTGCCAACCTCAAAATAAGTAAGTGTAAGCTTTGTGCACATGCAAGAAGTGAGCTCTGTCTGAATTTTTTTTAAATGTAGCTACGTTAGCCAAGTTAGATGGCTATTCGAAGCTTGTGTATTTGAATTTTAACCTGACATGTCTGGTTACTAAGTTTCTATATAATTTTAATTAGTTTTATATTGTTATTTAAAAAACGGTATAATGGTATATATGGTTTAGTAAAGTCGAAGTATATACAATGTTATTATTTATAATATACATGTCCAAATGTTACAGAAAAACGGTTTGTATGGAAGATTTATTTTCATAAATTATTTTGCAGAGATTACCCTGTATTACATGACACCAAATAGCATTAAATAAAATCAATTGATTTAGAAATAATAGTGAATCATCATATTAACTGCATGCAATACCTCAATCTCTTGATTTAAACTTGCAAAGACATTTTGCTCTATTTGAGATACGATGCTTAGAACCATAATATTCCTAACACAGCCTATTTAAAGTTATTTTGAGTTTTAAAAAAAAGTTTGGGGCAGTTTTAAATTCAAATTATTCACTTTCACAACCAGTGTTTCTACTCCGATCTCTAAACTTCAACTAAAAATCAAGTGAATATTAGTTTTTAAAATGACTATAAACTACTGTAAGGATTAAATTAATATTAAGTCCTTTCTAAAGATAAGTACATATCTTTAAAATATGTTTCATATCCCTACTATGGTTGATTGGGGGCATTACGGTCTACTTACGATGGCTTATGAGATCGGGACTTACTGCACAAAGCCGATTCCGAACGGCTAGAAATATCCATGCCATCCTATTCTTCCGAATATAAATAGCAGTAGAATGTTTAGTGTTTAACAAACTAAGCCACGTATTTTTTAAAAGACAGATTCATATAATGTTGTTACATGGAGCAAGATATGTTAGTATTTTGTGCTTTATCTTGCAAAGTCACAGCACCAAAGCAATTGTAAGCAAAATGGAGAAACCTTCCAATGGTACTTCCTTTCTTTTAAGTTACTTAGAATAATTATTCCAAACTAGTACTGAATAGAAGACTTACATGATAAGAGACACCATAGGGGATGGATTTAGCATTTCATTAACAAATCTGAAAATTTTAAAACTATAACTATTAAGAGTAATTCAAATGCTTAAATAATGAAGAAATGCGAAATAATTACTCATTGAACCACAATATATTGATTTCCTCTTTCCCAAGATGAAGAGAGCTTTAACGGTATCAAAATAGTCATTATCAGGGTTTGAAAAATATTGTTCTTGAAAGCATTTCAACGTCAAGTAACGCAAGAATGCTAACAAACTGTAGCATTGGACTTAAAACCACTTTAAAACTGTGAGAACAAGTATAAAGGAAAAGAGTTCAGTAATTAGAGGTTCTAAATTGAACAAAAGTATAGCATTTTTAATGCTTAAATTTGTAATATTTGTTTAGTTTCATATACTGTTAGCAGCAATAATTAGGAAGCAGTACACAAACTAGAGAAATATTTTTACGCAAAATAGTGAAGTATCATAATGTCGAAAACTGATCTCAGAAATTTTAATTATGGAGTTAAGATTTTAGAAACTAAAACAAGTGTTTTTATTTTTAAAATTATGACATTGTACCAATATGTTTTCTTTATAATCACAAAAGCATTTATGTTTATCATAACAGTGTAAATGTTCCAATATCCTTATTCCAGTTGAATAAAATAAAATTATAAGCATATTTATGAGAGAAATAAAATACTATTTGGAATGTAATGGCTTTAAAGACGTACTTGATATTAGATACACTGACAATGTTTCCTGTTAAAACTCTTTGGAGGAAAGGGAAATAAAAATCCAAATTAGATATCCTTATAAGATTTACCATTTTATAAACGACCTTTTGTGAAATGATAATATCCTAGACTGGGGTGAAGATGACACTAAAGAAGATTTGAAAAGTGAACTACAAATTGTTGAATGACAGGATAATTTTATTCATAGGAAACTTTTTTATAACCAGTTTTAAACAAATGAAGTGTTGAAGTAGTAAAATCACAAAGAAATCGGTTTTTTTTCTTTGGAAGTAAATTTTGGAAGTTATTTTTAACTTAGAATTTACTGACAGGTCTTAAGTATGCAATAGAAGCAAGTATTCGCACAGCACTGAAAACAAAAATATTGGAATTAATAATTCTCGTTATAATTCTTTCTTGCAGTTTAGAAAACAAAGAAAGAGCATAAACATGCCATAGTTATAACTGATTTTGATTAACTTTAGATAAAAATAGCATTTGATATTATTGTTTTACAAGTGCAATATTTTACCACAGCAAATTATTTAATATTTGTAAGCCATTTAAATGAAATTTAAATAAGATTGATTACGGGCTCAGCAAAGTCCACTCAGTTTTAAATCCATTCAGTGGGTTAACATACTGAGGACCAAGCATACTTGGAAACTAAACACTGGGTGTACAAAGTAGAATTAACCCGTGTAATACATTTTTGATGACGCAGTACAGAATGGGGTAGAAGGACATCACCCCTCTAACTGGTCACTGAGAAAAGTTCTTTGTGCTACCACCACCCGAGTAAGAGAAGGAGTCAATCCAAAACAAATACTGCAATTAAGATCCTTCTCCACACGAGTTGTGCAGTATCCGGGAAGAACTCTGGCAGTTATGATACCAATGGAAAATCCACACGGAAGTTTAACAAGATACCTTGTTTTCGTGCCAGGGGACTCAACGTAAGAAGTATATAACCCCCATATATGTACTGAAAATGACAAACTGATTAAGGTCGAAAGACAATAACCCCCTATCCTAATGTTCACAAAGTTGGCCTACAACCGTAACCCGATACTACAATAAAGCCAATCCGGAACTGGTGAAACCAGCTTAGGGCTACCAGCTCAATGTCCCAAAAGGGACTCTCTGACTGCAGAAAACAGCACAGTGTCCACGGGGCACTCTTTGGCTGTTACGTACAGAGGACTATCTGCACGATCGTGCATTAGGGTTCAGCGTAACGTTAGTCACCAAACCGGAATATATGTTTTGGACCCCATACACTATGTTCTCAAAATCGGACATTGTTTAATTTAAGCCATGGCTTGGGATACAGCGAGGAGGAGTTTATTTATTTTATTCCAAAATAAAGCCGTCTCACTATTTTCTATTGCGGAAGAGGTTTCTCTGAGAGTACGCGAAATATTTAAAAATAATCTAAATAAATGTTATTAGGAGAAAACTTAATTACTTTTACCGAAGATCAGACATGGTTTATTGTGTCATACGTAGTACATTAGCCATCATTACATATTTGTATACAATAGTAATATAAAAGATATACTATTTATTTTGTATGAAGTCCTGTAAGATATCTAAATTGTCACATTCCATTTTAAATACAATATCATTCAACACTTACGGGATTATGCATAAAATATATAAATGAATCATACAGTTGAAAAGAGAAGTCAGGCACTCCCATACATTTTTATCAAACACATTTTTACAAATCTTAGTCATTTACAAGCTCAGCTGAGAAAAGTGTGCTATTTGCAGTTTTGTAGGACAGTAATAATGATAAACGCCCTTTTTTATAGTTCGCTCTGTATATAAATGCATGCTTTTTTTGGTGTTCCGTTTCAGATTGGCATCAAAATGATACAAAGAGTTAATAAACTCTACAATGAAACACTAAATGATATTAAAAGTAATCAGAAGATTCATCTCTCCTTTAACTTCAATTTAGACTGATAAATCATATGTGTTCGTGCTCTCACCCCTTTCAAGCATCAGGCAATAAAATTTCTCTTAGTACGAGAGACATATCAGTATGTGTCTCACTAAACTATAGTGAGTACTTAGCGCTACCACAACTTTAATAAATTTATTGAAGGTTAAAACAGCAGTGGGCTCTCAAACTAGATTTTATTGATTTTAATCCATTTACTTGATCTTGAAATATGTCATTCAAATATATTTATCTAAAGTCGATAAAATTTGGGAGATAATGCTTATGTTTGAAGTATTATGCATTAAATTGTTTCAAAACTACCTAATTTAAAACGTTACAAGTGTATTCCTTTTACGCATAAGATAGCAATTTTTCTTAAAAGATACCTTTTAGAAACTGTTGAATAAAACTCAGTTGTTATAAAGATCCACGGAAAATATAGAGATTTAAATACTTAAAATATCCAATTTCCACCTACAAAATGTTTAGAACAATCTTATTAAGTTCATAATATATGCATAAAAATGCATAGGGTGCAATAGAAAAAAAAGATTTAATTCTAACTAAATTTTATTTTATATGATAAGACGAAAATAGTTGAAAAATGGGTAAAGGGATTTAGCAGAAATGAGGATGAAAAATTTCATGTACTAATAAAATACTTTGTTTAGGTAAAACATTATTTAAAGTACTTGTAAATATTTTGTGGTATCGTGAGATAATTATACTTATAATAGAATAATGTATATTGAAAACCTTGCTTTTAGTTATACTTCATAATTCATTATCTTTATTACGCTATGCTTACATTGAGACGTTTCATACTTAAAATATGCTAACAACTGAAAATATCATCAATGTGCAGTAAGTATTTTTTAAATGAAATCTATATGTAATATGTATTACTTCCCTTTCCTTGGTTTAAAATAAATTTTAAAAGTTGTCTTGCAGACATAATATTAGTACCATTGTTCGACAAAGTCATGCTAGCGTTATAAGGTTAAAGAAATTTAAAAATAAAATGTTCACCTTAGGACAACCCAGCTGCATTTTTACCTTTAAGGACAACGTTTCTAACTTAAATACGTATAACTTTACAGAAGTATACATATAACAAGAACGTGTAACATTATTATGAATAAAATTATATCAGTGCTATTATTCTCCTATATTTGCCGAAAAGTAATTTGAATAATAATTTTTAAGTCTTATTATTTATGTCTGATGAAACAATTTGAAGTAAATCTTTAAATTACTCAGTATATATAAATAAGAATACAGACTACTAGTTCAAATTTTTTAAAGTAATCGAATATGTAAAAATATAAATAGTTTCAAAAATTTTGTGGCAATAAATAAAAATAATGTCCATACTTTTAACCAAGTTCCATTTCAGTCTACAAAAAATGATTACTCCAAGAAAAATGACTTGCATCCAAAGGACTTCGAAAAGAAAATTAATGTTCTTTAACAAAATATATCTAATCAAATCGAGGGAATATTTTTTTAATTTGTTAAAGAGCTTTAATTATTAAAGGCTGAGTATCTTTGCAGTTTTTATATATGTATATCTATTTAATACTTCAGCTAATTTTCTGAGTTAAGTAACTAACGACATTTACCGTAATAAATTCTCTGTAATGCATCTCGTTTCATTCTAAATCTTGCCGGTTTACATCAATATCAAAGACTTAGCAGTGAAGGACAGGAGCCATTATAATATTCCTTAGAGACACTATATTCATAGACATTAAGATTATTCTTAAAGGAAAATTTCTAAATGGCTTCGGCTATTAAGACTTTACACGATTATCTTCCATAATTACTGTGGTCGTAATCTCAGTTATCAAGGATACAGTAAGCCCACAAGCTTAATACATTTATAAACAGGATTCCGTTACTCCTTTTTTTTAAGTAAGACAATCCCCAATATTTCACCTTATTATATTTAATTAAGAAGTTTACTTATTTTAGTTTCCTCGAGTGGTATATTACTTGAACTGATTTAATTAGGCTTTGAAACGTTCTTTAAGCTCTCGATTAAACTGAAAACGGCGTAATGTTAAGAAATTTTAAATTCCCAGTCTTTCTTCTCACCATTTACTTATCCTTGTCAGATCTTTTCTTTAATAACTTCAATACTTCTTTAAAATTCGCTCTTATTATACCTCTAAAGATAATCTACAAAATATTAAAATCTTATCAGAGTCGTTTAGGAAAGAATTCCCAGATCTTTCAACTCCACCATTTTCGAAGAATGAAACTGGTGTTAAAATGGGTTTTTTTTCAGTCGTCTCCAGACTAAAATTTACCTGAATACTTTAACTTCTACTTACTCTTTATAATTTAAAATGCGGAGCGTTCCTCATTCAACCCTAATAAAATTGCATTTAACTTTGCGAATAGGGAGGTCCATTGAAGCAATGCCTGGAAGCAATTGGGCTAATTAGTGCATTTCTGGTATACCAAATCGATGAAGCAGGTAACTCTCAAGAGGTGTCGATCCCTTGCCGCAGTTTTATTAAACATCCATAAATGGTTGCTGGTCCAATGAAACATTTCAATAATTCTTATTTAAAAATAAAAAGGCTGTTTTCTAAGCCATCTATTGTTGCTCATACTGTTAATGCATTTAGCACCCCAGTCGCAGATGAAACTCCTTACGAACTCACTAGAAAAGTTCTTTAAAAGCAATTTCGACTAAGCTTACAATAATTACTGTAATTTATTGCATTTTAAATGCAAAGTAGGCTTAATGGTTATTATAGATTTAAAAGAAAAACAAATTATGCAATATCATAGAAGATTATTTTAATTGGCTACATTAGAAATATACGATTTCAGACAAATTTGTAGACTTCTATTTTTTATCCATATCATAATTATATTGTTCTTAAGCTCATACAAAAAGATTACAATTCGCAATACAAGACGGAGAAAAAAAAGGCTACAGTTCGCTATCCCTAAACTTAATGATAAAAAACCCATTAGAAATAGGAAGATTAACACTACTGAATAACCATATTTTTATAGAAAATTATAGATATACCATTTTCCTCAATTGTAGGACGTTTACAAGTCTACTTCTGAATTCAAATATTTTAACATATCATTTATATCTGGTATATACAAACTGTACGTAGTGAAAATTTTAATATAGTCGTCGGTACGGAAAATGAATTTATGATTCGAGTAAATATACAAACCTAATCTGAGATAGGGGAATATACTTCCTATAAGCATTGGGATTTTTTAATCGACTAAGATTAGAAAACTATAACAGTTTCACAGGATTATTTCCTATCCTTTGGGAAGGTTAAAGTAAAAGAAAAGATACACTGCATGGGGAAAATTCACTCCAAGTACGAAGTGTACTATAACTTTTACCATTATTTCCATCGAGTTATATATACTAATATACAAAAAACACCACAAAAATAAAAACCAAACGTTATGCATCCTGGGAGTTTGATTTTAGTTCAATTTACAGCGCTATGGTCTGCTGCTTTGGCTACATGAAGGTTAATGAGAGAACAATCTACTGCTTAAAGCCAATTTCGAACGGCTACAAATATCTATTCCATCAGCGAAATTCAAACCAGTGAGCTCCAATACCAAAAGTTTGCTACCTAACATTCGGCAGCTGAAAGCGCCTGAAAGGTAGCAGCAGAGATCCAAGTACAAGGAATTCTTTCATTGCTGAAAAGGAGGCAGTTCTAAGATGGTTTAAAATATGTCAAGAATTATATGATATTCAGGGCCGCTCTCACCAATGTCATTTAACGGCTAACCATGGTTAATCTCATTTTAAACGGAGCATTGCGTTCCACCATTGGTTGGCACCATGGGTTAATCACGGTTAGCCGTTAAACGACTGACCGGGTCCGGTGAGCTGGCCCTTAGTCTACGGCTGCTACCATATTAATGTCGACATATATCACTGGTGACTTCCGCATCATAATGATGTCAGAAATAGCTAGAAATGGGAATTTGATACCATAAATTTCCCTCTCTGACATCATTATGACACATAAGTCACCAGTGATAAATTTCGACCGTAATATGGTAGCCCCCTACAAATATTTTTCAAGGGAAATGTGGTATAATTATGCAGTTGTTTCAATTAAATAGTATAAATAAAGTATTAATCAGCACAAATAATTTAACATAGTCTACTGAAATAATCAAAAAATAGCCTCTTCACAATTAGTGCAAAGCTTGATTATATTTCCCGAATTTACCCAAGGCAGCAGAATTAGACATTAAACATTAAGTTTTCATACAGATACAAAAACTTAATCTCGCAAAATAAACCAAGCAATTTAAAGATAATTGTTTTGAAAAGATCAATGGGATATGTAAAGACCATGGGTGCTACCATATTACGGTCTACATATTTAACTGGTGAATTTTGCGTCATAATGATGTTAGAGAGGGAAATTTATGGTACCAAATTTCCATCTCTGGCGATTTCTGACGTCAATATGACGTTGAAGTCACCAGTGACATATGTCAACTGTAATAGGGTAGCAACCCATGTGGCGTCCATGGTCGTAAGCAAACCGAAGACGACACGTCGAATGTTCATTTGCTTCGTTGATGTCGGGGTTGGTTTTCCTATACAAGTAAAGAACAAGCCATTCGCATTTCGAGCGGGGACATACATAGATATTAGTCTGTATTGTAAATAATTGTCTGTATATAGTAAAGTACGTTTAACTGTTGAAATCACATCATGTTTACTGGATTATGGATCTCACTCGCCAAGTGCTGACCAAGTAGCAAACTTCAGAAGTAGTACATGTGTAGGTAAATATAGACTCTAGAAGTAGTAACCTCACCATTTAAGATACGAACTGTACTTAAAGGGAGTTAGTGGTAAGTTGTCCATTCTTTTTTTTTTTTTGCTTTGTTAATCCTCGATCAAATTTGTTAAAACAAATATTAGCTGTAAATATTAAACAATTCCATTATAAATAGGTATACTCTTGCTCCCAGTATTAGAGTATGTTCCAATCTTAATTCAAAATACAAAGTTTACCTTCAAGCATCTTTTCAAAATATAACCATTGACAAGTTTAGACATTTCTAGATTCAGATAAACTTTCTCACTGTGCAAACGTTTTACACTCATTAATATCTCATAAAGGCATGAAACTCATGTAGCTTACTTAAGTATATAATTCATAAAATAGCAATGGATTTTAACTCATAACATAGAAATGCACATTCGCCCAAGATGTGTGGTTAATTCATGGACTTTGATTTAAACAAGGACAAACGGGAAAAGAAAACTTCATTTGGAACATCCCTCTGCTGCCAAATGGAAAAAAAAACTAACCCTCCACAGAAATTGGAGGAAAATTTTTTAATGTAGTTTTATGAAAACACAAAGCTCTTATAAGAGCACCGAAAGAATATCCTAAACTAATATTTTAAAAGTAAATTAACTCTTCATATATTTGCTTCACATGCTTACATTAAATAAAACAAAAGAAATGACCTTGAATCAAAACATTGAAACAAATTCAGATAAATTACAATAATTGCTTATTAAACATTCCTTTAAAAATGAATAGAATACAATGCGAAATTTAATGCTCTACTACTGAAATCTTTAACAACTGTATCTGAGTAGCCGTCAAGTACTGTCAGATATATTTACCTACCCTTCACTTAATTCCACACAGATCAGCGAGGAACTGGTAAAATGGTTTCAAAAGAGGCCCTCGAAACTGGAATCCGAAGAATTAGCCATGACCACAGTATTAGCCTTGAATTTCGCCGCGAGCTGTTTAACCGTCCGATTCTCAACCTAAACACCGTAGATTAGAGAAATGTAGGTTATATCCCCCCCTATAGCTGCGAATTTTAATGAGCTAGTCCATACATCGGCTTTCTGAGTTAATTACTTAGTTTCCACGTACCCTGAGGCATTTTATTTGTTTCACGACTATCATCATTAGACCAAACACTCAGTGCTTTTAAAACTCCATGCAAAGCTTTACGTCTGCTACTTTGATTAGTGCTATTTTTTCTTCGCATTGTTCTTTACTGTAGAACTATAGCAGGAAACTATCTGTTACGAGGTAGCAATTAATTTTATACCCCTGAGGCGAAGAAAAATTAAGACCCTGAGTAGCGTAAAACCTTAAATAGGAGAACGCTAAATTAGGGCCCTAAGCAGATAATTAGAAAAGTACTCCTCTACACCAGTTGAAGCGGATTTCTTTCTATCAGCTTAAAACTACAAACCTCGATTGCTTGCGGTGACGAATAAGCCCCCATCGACCATTATCTACAAAAATAAAATTCGTCATGTTCTCTCGGCGCCTCTTCTCGAGCGTAGCTGGCTTCGAACAAAAGAGTTTTTTTCAGTTCAAAATGAGAATTGTTACGGATTTTTCTTTCACACTGGTTTAATTTAGAGCATTATATTTAACGTGTTTTATGTTATAAAACTGCCGAAGATGCTTTCGTTTTAAAAAACTTTTTAAGCGTTTAAAAAAAATAAATTTTTGTTCAAAAAAGTGTAAATGTTTAATTCTATTAAAATTAGTTTATATTTAATGAAAAATTAAACCATCAAACAAAACTTCTCCCTGGAATGTGCGATTGTTTAAAAATGCTTTAGTTGCTATTTTGCAATGAAAAGCTTAGAAACCTACTGTTTAAACCCTGAATGTTACTAATTTTGATTGTTTTTACAACCGTTATATCGTCAAAACGAATTTTTACAAATTTGTCTTAAAGTATGAAAGGTAAGTAATCATATGCTTCCATTTTAAAGCAATTTCACACTAATTTCCTTTCGGGTTTTAACGGTTTGTGATTTAAATTTCTAAACGTATCCGAATAGTAAAGATGGGCGTTCCAAGGTTAAACGTCTCATCTTCGGACTATAATCATCCGTTGATAAAAATGGTACTTTATTTGGTTTGGTCTACTATTTAAGTACACAAAGGCTAATGAGTCAGACTCAGTCGTTTTCGAATAGTTACAAATATCCATTCCCTCAGGACACTCGAACACTGGTGCCAAAGAGCCTTAACCATTCAAATCGTTTGGCAAGGGGAACCCAAACCCACAGATAACACCCTCAAACACTCTGATTAAAAGCGTTAATGCTTTATACATATTCTGAAGCTATCTAATTCCTCAAGTCATCAATATCTATGCGCTCGCGTATATATAAATTTATTTAACATTCGTTAGATTGTTAATTATAATCTTAGAAATAAATTAAAGTTCTTAAATAGTCAAAATGATATATTCTTTAATTTCGGAAAATTTTAAATTGTGACTTGCGTTGCATCATTTTATAATCAGTTTCCTGTACAAAAGATTATTTTTATGCCCTCTATATATAAAACAGCTGTGAAGATACCAGCAACTTATCCTCTCAATGAAAAAGCCGAGCGGTACCCAAATGATTAGGGCTCTGATCTCCGGTACCAGAGTTAGTGGGTTTGAATCCCACTGTGAAATAGATGTTCGTAGTCATTCGGAATCGGCTTCAAGCAATAGGTCACAGTCTCATTAGCTCTCATGTTTCAAAAAAGGAGACTGTAGTGCTCCAAACTAAACCAAACCAAGCATCTCCAAAGCAAGCAAAAGACTAAAATATCCAGTACTCTTAAAATTATCAATATCTAAATAAATGGCTAGAATAAGTCACTGAACTTAGCCACTAGTTTAAAGCATTTCAAAAGAAATTTTCTTTAAGACGGTCTGTTCCTGTTATATTGGAATCTTCTCGCTCAGCGTTAACCTATTTCGGGGGGAGATAAAATTTCCACCCCCTCCATTTAAATCTAAGAGCTCTTCGTAAAAATTATATCACGTGAAAAAAAATTTTCTAGGATTTCTTCATTTACCTAATTAAAAATATCAAGGAAGATTGTTTGCAAGGCATTTTATACTCCTTCTTTCAAACTCAAATTTAAAAAAAAAACTGATTTAAGTTTTTAAAACGGAGGATACCATCCTACAAAATTTGTTCTATCCCATGGTATATAGTCTTCTAAATTAAAATGCGAGCCGACTAGAAGGAAATAGGTTAGCATCGAGCGAGAGGAGTCTAATACGATGGGTAGACCCACTTTAAGAATCGAGTGTAGATAACTCTTGAACGTATTGATGACCTAAAGCGACGAATCGCTGAAGTGATCAGAGAAATACCTGATGAAATACTGCGGAACACTTGACGTGAAATTGAATATCGGCTGCATATTTTCTGGACCATACATGCGGATCATGTGGATGTTAAAGCTTCAGATTTCATCGTAGAAATCTGCTTCCTAGTTTTGTACCACCCTGTAAATTAAGAATTTAGTGATGAATAGTTTTAGAGAATCTTTAAAGTGTTTAAAAATTTAATCTTTTTTTGTGGGGGGTGAGAAAAATTGTTTAGCAATATTTATTACTAAATGTAAATATGAATTTAAATTGACCTTCAGTTTAATTTTTAAAAAATTAGGAAAAATGGTATTCATGGTGCCTTGTTCTATTGAGGAAATTTCAAGAGGAGGGGGAGAAATCTTAACACATTGTATGCTGGACAAGTATTAGTACGTTTTCTGACGACTGATACTTGAGCACAGGTCACGTACTAGTACGGGTTAGTGCAACAACATTGTGGGTACAAAAATAACGGTATATGCAGGAAAACGAAGCCAAATGTTCTTGTCTACTAGATTCTGGAAAAATTTAGACAAATAAAAACTAGTTTTTACATTAGTTTTATGATTGCTTTTTACATTTTTTTATAAAGTAAAGTGTTTATATATAACATTATTCGAAAAAATTAAAACTATATACTATTTCTATTTGATTTTTTATATTTAAGGTGCTTTTGTAAATTTGTCCACTAAAAAGTGTTTGTTTACAAAAATCTGGTGGTTATTTTATTTATATATTTCTATTTATATATTTCAATGTAAAATACGAAATTTTGGTTAAAAAAATTTTTCGATCTATTGAGATCTGAGTAACTAAATTTTCTCTCAAAACACCCGCTCCCGGTAAAATTCCTCTGCGAAATGTATCCACACACAATGTGTTAAGTTAAAAACAAAGCTTCCAATGCATGCATTAAACAGACCGATCTAAATCATCGCGAGGATAATAAAATTGGTTTTAATAGGTTCCGGTTTTAATCCCATAGGAGCAATTTATCTTAGTAGATTTCTGCATATATTTTCACTTTCGAACATGGCACCTATTCTTCAAATTTCAACCAGATTCAGTTATTTCTATTTCTTAAAAATATTTCTCAATTGGAAACTTCTCAAAGTTTAAAACCATCAGTGTTTTAGCTAATGGCAACTCTTCCGCTTTTAGCTTAAAAATCTGAATTTTCTTTCTTAATCCTCTTATATTTATATAACAATTTTAAATATTTTTTATTAAACTTATTTGAGGATGCTTTTTTAACTTGCATGTTTTTTCTGTTTTTCACCTGTTAAAGCATTTTTTTCATAGTTAAAAGGCTAAGAGGAGCAGACTGCGAAAGTAACTTCTAAAAGAACGTTTTCATATTTTTTCCGCTTATAAAATGCTGCTTGGAATGTTCTAGGAAAGCTAGGCCATTAAGCCCTTTGTAATTTGAAAAGAACGACTTTTTACGTCTAACAGACATTTTTTTTCTAAATGTCTTGCGTCTTTTACTAGTTTGTTTTTATTTATGAAACTATTGCATAAGGTAGAAAATCGGAAGAATGATAATTTTATTGTATACAAAGGGTATGTTTAGGTGACATTTGATTTTCAGTACCTATGGAAACATTCTAAGTTAAATATGGCTTGAAAAAGTTATATACTTCTGAACTAAAGCTACTTTTAACTAATAAAATTAAAAGTGACATGTTCTTAGAATCCATTATTTTTAATGTCACCAATTCCTTTGCAGATTATGAATGTTAATACCCCCACCTTGTTATTCTCCTGTTAGATTAGGAGTTAATACCATTCACAGTTGATTTCAAACCTGTTTCATCGTCATTTGCGAGCAGAACTCGGAATATTATAGTATCTATAGTGGAATCAGATTAAATTTGGAAACAAGAGCCAATGCTTTTGACCAGGAGTCAGCTTTCATATCAACACGAGGATGTGTTGTTATACATTCTCATTGTCAGTACTTGCCCAGCTTATTCCCGCTTCACATTCTATTACGCGAGCATGTGACGGACTAAATTCGTCCAGGCATATTGCATTATACTTACATATTTTCCTATATGTGTATACATATACAACAATGCAAATGCATATATCTGCACAAATACATCAAATCACATATGTACTACATGCAGAAGACATTGGGGCTAAAAAACATTCAAATAAGCATTCAAATCTTTGTTTTAGAACAAGTGTTGTAAAAAGGAAGCCTCTGTATGCTAATTCCTGATGCCGTAATGGAAATACATAAATAAAACACTGGCTAATCATTGTCTTTACTAAGTTACACTTTACGCTCCAAATAAATTTTACTCATTCCCAGTAGTCTGTTCCAAATTAAATTTTGAAATTAGCAATTTATTGACTACCTAGCAATTCTTATCGAGTTAAACAAATTTGAACTGTAATTCTGAAATTTAAAAACAGTGCCAAGTAGCACTAGACATCACACTTTACATAAAAGAGCGATAATGCAGAGTCTGGCTTGACATTGCAGCGCAAGGGTTAAATTTTTGGTTGATATTAAATGGTCTCTTTAGAGGCTGCAGAAAGATCGAGTACTCACTTGAGCACATGTTCTGACTGGCTTATTGAACTACCTAAATGAACAGAAAGTAATTCTATTCTTAAAAGAAAACACGGGATTTAGACTAATATTTTATTATGGGAAGGAATAGAAAGCAGAAAAATGGAAGAAATTGGAAGAATTTAGAAACCATGAAAATTAACTTCTACAGTTTTATGGATAGAATCCAGTATTTTTATGTCAACCTGTTAAATTTTTCATCCTTACTTCCTATAGCAATAATGCTTTACTCAGTACGATTATGAATTATATCTATTGATCGAGAACTCTTCTCGCATTTCCACGTGCGCAAATTATGTGACGCTATTTCACTCCATTCCTTCTCTTACCGAGAGCAAAAGCCATATTCTATGATCATAAATCGGTATCCAGTTCAAAGATGAGAATCTAAATACTCAAAGATTGTAGGGAGTTTACTGAAATGCATCTTTCCTAGATAAAATATTAAAGGCATATTTGAGCGGTTACAGGATTAATACCTAGTTACAGAATTAAATTATACCATGTGACACGTGCATAATTTAATCTTTAGAATCTTGGGTCAGATTTCATATTTTTTTAGCCCGTATGAATATATTAATATCTTTACAGCTTCATGTAATTATGTTTTGGTAAGTTTTTCGTGAGTTTTATATTCTGTGTACATATAATAAAACTTGCGCACGAAACATTTACCATTGTCTTTAAATTTTAACTTGTAAGTAAAAGGTAGGCTATCTTTAATGTCATATCAATTTAAGTCTAATGTATTTTAGTTGATACTGTGTAGATATAGTATCAATTATATCTAAAAAAACAAATTGTATTGTGAATGTAAAATGAAGAGTTCTCAACTAAAGTGAGCCTAGGCTATATAGAATAATTTAGACATTGACATCTCCTTTAAAATAGAAATCCCTTTACTGAAAAAAAAGCGAGTAAACGCAACAGTCATAAATTTTGTTGTACATTTTTTTGTAAACTGGTAGTCACTTAGAAAATAACACGAAGAGGCTAATAATGAACCACTTACATAGGCAAATGTCTTTAGAAGAGAAGGCATTAATCCAGTTAGCGGTTGCTTGATGTCAAGCAAATGATTTTAAACAGATGTTTTGTTTAGAAAAATTGGTCTATTGAACTTTTATTTCTCGTTATGACGGTACTATATTTGTCAATGCCTCAGAAAAGCTAGCAAAATGGGTGGAAATGAAGAGTAAGAGTGTTCTTGAATACTGTAACTTTGTTAGCTCCTGTTATACCAGTGATGAAGAGATTAAAGAAATGTGATAGATTTCTAGAGGAGCATTGTCAAAAGTTAACTAAGACTTGTCTGTTGCTTTAAGGCACAAGATATGGGGCTGGATGAATCTTGGGGTATTAGAGTACGTAAAGAATTACCGACACCAGGAGACACTTTGGTTTATCGTTTTACTTCGTGAGGGATTTTGTCGCTTTAGAAAATTGACACGAGTCGGACTATTGGATGAAGAAATGTTAGTGGAGTGATTAGTAAAAGATGAACGGTTAACAGTATTGCAACGTTATCGTGTATTGCAGGTGTGTACTGTCTGCGAATTGGTTCTGTGGAAACGGTTAAGGCCAGAAAAGAAAGCATCACTTAGTGGAGAGAAAATTCCCAATCTTTCTTCGGAGAAAAACAGTTTATGGTCTTATTACGTAGAGAACTGAGGTACAGGACGAGCGGTAGTAAATGGAAACAGTAGAGATGATGTCATGTTGGTAGTTTTAGCTATAAACCTACATCAAGATATGGACATGAAATTCAGTGTTTCGTTTATGGCTTTGAGCAAAGCCTGATTGGGATTCATATAAGCATCTTAAGGAATGGGAGAAAAAAATCTAAGTCATCTTTCGATAAATTTTCTAATACAGCAACATAACATACCGTTTTTACTACATTGATTTGCTGTGTTTTTCTGCAAAATGAGTGAACTAGGCTTTTTCAGAAAAGCTTTTGGACACGTGGACACGCATTTTGGAATGTTTTAGATTGGCTTCATCAAGACTAATTTCTACCGACTATAAGGAAATTAAGGGCATTTTACCTCAATATAATTATGTGTATGCTGTCTCTTGATTTTAGCAAGAATATATTGCGGAGAACATGATTGGCAGATTACAGTGACACTGCTTTATACAAAACAAGATCGTCATTACGATTACTAAATCATGTTGTTTCAACTTTGGGAAAAATCACCAGAAGACTATAAATACCATATACATAGAAGCCCTCTCCTTCTTGTCACTGGAAAAACTTCAATGAAGTACTAGTGTTGTTGCTAAGGTTGTTTTCAAAACATCCTCTTGCAAAAAGGTTAAAGGAGTTGAGAATTTTTTTTAATTCCGTACCAAAATTGTAAAGGTGGGGAAGATATTTGTTTAATACTAACGCAGAGAGAAGACTGGTGTTTCCTTGATTGGATATTATAAAAGTGATTACTGGAGAAGGATATAACTAGGTTTAAGAAAGTTTATTCAATCAAGGTGGGGTTTCGAGCTGTGTTTTTCTGAATTGCAACAAGATCAAAAAGAAACCTGGTTGGAAAACTTAATTCGTCTTTTCAGTCGAAGAAAGAACAGAATTTAAGAAAAACTTAATCTATTGCTATCGGTGTTTGGATGCATGCGAATTACTTCTCAGAAGATAAGTTTTGTGAAGTCGAGAGGAGGATGGATTTTTGTTTAGATCCTGAAGAAATGAAAAAATTGAAAGCATATTTAGCTAGTTTCATAACTTTGTTTTTGAAAGCAATGGGAGAACGTGAAACATTTTTTGTGAATAGTTTGTCGTCTGAAGAAATAAACTTTTAAGATTTCTCTAATCTATGCGGTCGAGATATGACTGAATCATACGAAGATACACCTTATTTATCGTATTTGCATTGCTGTTTAATAGATGAACAAATAATTATTGATTTCAAAAAGGACCTTGAGAGTTTTCTCAAGCTATCTAAACCATGATAGACATACAAAATAACGTTTAGACATCTATTAAAAGAAGTGTTATCTGCTTTTAAAAAGAAATGAAACATGATGTTGGAAGTACAATTTGCATCTTCTAAGCCATTTTTAAATCTGAAGAAAATTAGACTAATCAAGTGACATATCTTGTTCAAAAGAGAAGAGTCCATGAAATAAGAAGAGGGAAGTAGTTCAAGTAAGTGTCTAGATAAAGCTATTAATAATTAGAAGCATCCGTATGCCCATCGTACCCAATGTTCCCTCCCCGTCTCAACCTAAACAACAGCGTAGTCTACTAATCAGCAGTTATCCTCTTATCCTGAATCTCACTGAATCCTGAATGACTCTTATCCTGATATCACTGAATTGATAAAATTGTTGGTGAACGGTGAAAAAGGTGCAAGTGGATAATTTTCTCGATTTCAGTATTTTAAATAAACACTTAAGATAGACTGCTAAACAAGAGTTCTGAACCTACGGGGTTATGGGTATTTTTACCGCGTTAACACTCAGTTGATGGTAAATTTAAATATTAAGCGTATTTACCTAAAATCTGTCTGTCAGGAACCCCTCTTTTCTATAAAGTCGCCTTACAGCTAGAAAAAGGTAAAATCTCTGCAGTTTACTTTTGCCAGTACTAAACAAATTGGATATAGCCAGCATTGGCAACAGATGATTTAAGAGAAAGGATAGCGCATTTTGGAATCACGCAACATGAATTGGGGGAATTTATAAAGACAATCAGTTGCATATAAGTGGCCTTAACTATCAAATTGATCCTCAGTTTAACACTAAACATACCAACACTTAATACATACCTATTTCTACCATAGCCGGTCAAATGACCCGACTTTATTTTTTCTGATTATAAATGTATGAAATATGAAAATTGGAAGGAAATAGACAAATGAACTTTATTATAATTAAACAAAATTGTATAGTGTCAATTTTTACATATTGCAAACACAAAGAATAAGAATTTTTAATTCATTTCCCATCGCATTTTTTACATAAACCTTATGGGTCATTTGACCCGTTATATGGTATGTTTAGTGTTAATTTATATTTAGAAGCTATTAAAGTAGGTTCCTTAAAGAATTTAAAGAACTATAAAGAGTTATCGGTAAGTTTGAAAGTCTGATAGAACAAACCCAGCTCCCTAAATCAGCTAAAAAGGGATGTTAAATTCAAAGAAATCCATTAAATTAATTGAAAAAAGAATTGGTACCATTAATAATAAAAATATTTTTCTAGTCAATTTAGAATCTCATTTCGAATGTTTAGCATCTCCTCAGTTAGATGAAACTATTGATGTCAGTCTTGATTCCTGGAATTAAAATTGCACTTAGAAAATATTTAAAACCTAGGTTCAGATACTCTCTAATATATGTATATATACATACTTACAAAATAAGACATTAGTTTTGGTAAACGATTTCCTTTTGTTACAGAAGTGAAAGCACAAGACTAATTCCTTTTAGCACGGACAAAAAAATTTGATCTGGAGCACTAAGGCCCACTTTATTTGTTGCACGAAGATTGAGACCAGGACATACTGATTAATGCCTGTTCCAAAAAGCAACAAACACCCATGACTGGAGTCTGTTTGAAACTACGAACACCAGTACCGAAGTGTATCCATCCTACTTATTTTTTGGTTAAGAGCAATCATGCTAGCAGTGGAATTCAAACCCGTGGACACCAGTACCAAAAAGCAGCACCTTACCATTCCACCAGAAACCAGGTAGATTAATTGGAATAAAATATACTTGATGAAAAATTTGAAGCAACGCCAATAACAATTGCTTTAAGTAAGGAAGATGTTGTATAATGTACAAGAAAAGAATATTCTGGGAAATGTACATGTAGACACTTTTATAAATTGCACCATATTTACAACTGTAAAAAAATTTACAATTTTTATGTAATATTAAATGTATGTACCTAATCTCATTTACGTCTTTAATAAATTCATAAATTTAAATTCATTCTCTGGGGGAAAATTACACGCATAATACTGTTAATATTTGCCACTAATATTTTTAGAAAACTTATTAGGGTTAAATATTATAACTTCTAAAAAGGATATTTTTCATAAACGTTAGGATAATGAATGCCCACGATATTTAAATGATATTTCAAAAAAAAATTATTCCCTTTTAAAAATTACATGAATATTTTGTTAACATGTAACCTAAGCTCATAAATCTGTAGATTTAAATTGTATAAGCTATGATTAAAATTTCGTGTTCTGAAACATAAGATTCAGTACATCTACAACAATCGGATTAAAGTAAATTTTAATCCTCATTTTAAAGCTTTACGGTCAAGCTTTCGATGAGTATTACCTGCTATAAAATTTATCCTTACTTGCACTGTTCGGTTATTTCCAGAATTGCTTAGTAAATCATAGAACTGCGGCTTATAAATTAAACCGGTAGTAGTACTTGGCATGATTTCCTGAGAACTAGGTCAAAATTTACGAGTTATTAATTTCACACTTAGCTATAGTAATTATTAGACGTAATTGAAATACTTCTCGGATTAAAGTTGCGTAAAATTCAAAGTTTCGAAATTAGTTTAAAATTTCCATATAAAAGCAATCAAAACACACTGCATACGGATACATTCAGACAGACTTTAGAAAGCAGTGGGTGTTTTTTATAGATCAATTCGGTAAAATCCCAACAAAAATTGCTTGGTTTTCAAAGCGAGTTTAATTCCTACACTCGGATATAGTTGCGATTATCGTAATAAAGACAATTTTTGAAGATTTAAATATAAATCAGTGCAGTAAAAATGACTATTTTTAATATTCAAAAGTATTTTTACATTACAAATTAAAACTCCTCGGCACAACAGCCTCCACATGACTGAGTATAAACATCAGTTACAAGACTTCACCAATTCAAATAATTAGATTCAGCAATTAAAAATATACAGCTATTCCTTTATTACAAACTGGTTTACTGCACATCCTTAAAATATTCTTTAGTTTCTTTCTCATTCAGTCGTAGCTTTGCGGTACAAATTACAGTAAGTGTTCAATAAAGATTGCATGTAATGTGTTAATGAGTTGCTTAACTTATAACAGTGAATGTCTTTATTTTCTGTTTTATATACAATTTTAGGAGGTGTAACTACTTAAATACGTCTCGCTTAATTTCCTGGGGTTGTTTAAATATTCTTTTAGAATAGGGGTGGGCAACCTTTCTACTGTCATCTCGTGTATGACAAACTTTGTCCAGCGATATCTCAAATTTAATTCTTTAAATTTTGTCAAAAGTTAATCGGGATTTTACTCAGCTTTTAGTAATAAAATCCTTTTGTTCTCGACTCTTGTTTTATGGTGTAACGTAGTTTAAAAAAAAACCACATTCTAAAACAATAGAGAAACCGGCTATACGTTGGACTTGTGACTTTTTGAATGCTATCCGTTTACTTTTTATTTCTTTGAAGAACTTAGTGCGTGTTTTTGTTTTAGTAGAGAAAGCATAACCAAAAATTTTCATATCAGTATAGCTCATACTGTACCTGAAGGAATCTAATCTCAAAGTATTTAGTTTTTCCACACAAAGATGAACTCAATCACGCTTCAACCAAATATTTTTATGCTTAAATCATATGCTATTTATAAACATACTAATCTTGAATCTAACTTTATTCATAGATGAGTTCAGATAACCTGTGTAAGGATTTTCAGATATCTCGTAGATTATTCCAAAATGAGAAATAAGCAGGGAGACTGTTTCCTTTTCGACCTTGTACTGAAGGGGGCAGATTGTAACTCTGGCATAAACGCTAGAAGTACTATTTTTACTAACGCAGTGCATCTCCAATTATAAAGTAATGATTGTGGTAACTAAAAATACTTTAGTAGCGCCCTGTATTGCCCTTACGAGGTCTGCTGAAAGGATTCATTTGACTATTAATGAAAATAAAATCAAATATATCCTTCTCTTTAAAACTCCAGTGAGATTTAAACATCTAGAGATGGAATTTTTTAAAGTAGTTAATAGGTTTACTTATCTTAGATCAAACATCCTAAACAACATAGGTACCGAAATTATGAAACGTATTATTGCAGCTAATCGATTTCTACATGGTCTAAGAATCTCAAGTCTAAACTAATTAAGACATAAAAAAAGCGTTACATAGTTATCATTAAACCAATTGCCTATGGATATGAGACTTTAAATCACAGGCAGAGTAACTGGATATGAGCGGAAGGCTTTTAGGAAAATTTTTAATCATGTGAATGAAAATGGAGTGGGGAGATGATATAATATTTAATTATATCTGCTTCCTTAAATAACCTATATAAGTAAATTCATCAAGATAAGTCACCTGAGGTTTGTGGGCTACATCTGTCACAGGGTTAAATAACAGCTTGTCATTTACTAAGATATTAGACTCAAAATACCACTCAGTTTCAAATGTGAAAATAGGTTATCTGCATGAACTTTCTATGAGTTCTAAAAAATATATTCCTCTCATAAAATATATTTATATATCCCAAATACATATATAAAAGCACTAATGCAGTATGAGATCACTCTCACTGACCTAATCTCTTGAAAATAAAACAACTTACAGATAGTGTATTAAACATTATTTCCAACTTTCACTACGCTAGGGATAAACAGAATGATAACATAACATCAAAATGATTCTATATGGTTCCAAATGAATACCTATCTGCATAGTTTAACACCTGAGACATCCTACAAACCAAACAATCGTACTAGTTTCAATCTAACTAAAAAGCCAACATGTTGAGCAGACAATTTATTAATATTCTACATATAACAGCAGAAAAATGTACATTAATTAAACCATATGTGCCTACTATTAATGTTTCTTATCACAAATTCTTTCTTATTTAAACTTTGTTTTTGTTTTTTTACTCTAACGTTTTTGCAGAGTACAATATATTTTATGAAACCTTCGAAAATGTACGTAAGTCCATCTAGAAAATTTGTCAATGTCTTAGTATATTGTAATTAGTTTTACTTTGTTTTCATTTATATGACTTACATCTTTAACACCCAGAAAGTATACCTTTGCAAATTTTACAACAAATGTGATGTCTTTGACGTTGAATTCAACACCAAGAGTGTTCAAAATTCACTCCCATTAACTCTATGTCAAGAGATTGGTTTCTCCGATTTTCCAACTTTGACGTTCATTTAATGAAGCATTGTGCCCTTTTTATGAAGTTTAAGATACGTTGTGGCACTTGCATGTAGATATTCTATTTTTTTTAAAGTTTCAAAGTTTAATTTTAACTGTTAGATATAAGGCTATTGCTGAGTTATTAAAATTTTTTAATATTTAAAATGGTGTTAGATAATTTTATGATTTTCATACTTCCTGATCTTCAAATATATATTTTGCATCCTGAAAAAATAAATGAACCATAAGCACTTATCAAATGTTTGTGAATTAAAAATAACCATCAACATTCATTAAATATTAGTTCAGCAGCTATATACTTCAATATGCCTCTCTCTCGAAAATCAAAATAACTGACAATTGTTAGAAGTAATAACATAAGACAGTTTTGTTTCCAATTTGACTGTTTCAAAGCTTATTTTCAATTATATCATGCTAATTAAAGTTTTTTTAATAATTAGTACCAATTATTTAAAAACAAATTTCGAATAAACTGTTTTTCAATTTAAAATTCTTTATAAATTTTTGTATTTAGTGTTTGCTTACAAGTTTTACTGTTGCAAGTGAAGAGCACAAAATAAAATTAAACGTCAAAAAATGTAAGCTATAAATTACCACACCAGATGATACCCTTCCCACTTGTATGCCTCTGATCCGAAAAACTATTGTGATATTTCATTAAATTTTTACTGAATCTCTTACATGTGACAAAAAATAAGTATAAAAATGGTGGATTGAATAAACGGGCGATTTAACCTTCCAGTGGGATGGATGGATAAGTGAAACACCATTGGTATGATGGGGTAATATTTACCCCCGAGCCAAAAACCACAAATCTAGAGACCCCGTTAAACTAAAGAACTGCTTGTAAAAATTTGCTAGTTATCAATAATTTATTGTAAACGTCTGGGGTAATATTTACTCCATCACATCACAGGCCGAATGTTTAGTGTGCTGGCTTTCGATACCGAAGTTCATGGGTTCGAATCCCGCTGTGGCATGGATGTTCGTAACCGTTCGGAATCGGCTTTAAACTGTAGGTCCCGGTCTCGTTATCCCTCGTGTTTCAAACTGTAGATCATAGCACTCCAAACCAAACTATCGCATCACTGAAAGTTTAACGAGACTTCGTGAGTGTCTAAATCATCGGCCAAAAGGATTGTTACTATTTATATAAAGTATAAATTATAATTTTGGTACTATAATAAAGAATTTGATCTATTTATTCGAATGTCAAATTTCAGATAAGAAGCTATGTGAAAGAATTAAAACTAGTATTGATAACTTAAGTATAAAAATATAAGAAAGAAAATGGTAGCTACGAAGTCTTGAAATAGCTTTCTCATCAGTGTGACGCAAGCTTACCATCATATACGGCAATACTGAAGAAAGTGGTTTTCATCCTGAAGTGTTACTTATTACAACATGAAACTTTCTTATAAGTTCAAAAAAGATATTTGGACTTTCAGCTTATTGCATTGTACATTATCAAAGTTGATTTTTTATAACAGACATAATAAACCATTTCTGATTTAAATAGCAATTCATATCTCGAAATAAATGAGTACTTTAAATTTTGTAAATCAGCAAAATGCTTTAAAACTTATTTAATTACAGCTGGTAAAGGAAGAAATCGATATAAATTATTATAGAAAAAGAAGTCTTAATGGGTTGTAAAAAAGATATAAACTCGAATATAAACTAAGGAAAAGATTTACTCTGCGGCTATGAATGATATCATATTGTAATTACGTAAAAATTTAATCTTATATCATAAAAATATTTTATTACGTATTTATGGTTTTGTCATTGAATGATCAAAGTTACTCCCCTATAAAATTAGTGATTTTTTAACTCATATTATCTGCAAGAGTTATAGAAAACATGTGTTAAGGTTTTAGAAATTATTACTTTAGAGGATTTTTAATTAAGAAAAACTTTGTGTACGTAAAACTTTTTAAAGTACTAAATAAACTTAAAATAGTCACTTCATATATTTCATACATATAACTTCATTAATACATGAAAATTATTAATATCAAGAATAAAAACCAGTTTCCCTGACTTAAAATTGTTTTAATCAATTTTACAACTGTCTTTTGTTATTAAAGGCTTTGAAAAAAATTTTTTAGATTTATTTACGTAATCGCACGTATTAATGTGATAGGGCAGTTACTGGGAGAGGGTTTAAATTTGAACACATTATCAAAAAAACTTCGAAAATAAGGACAAAGTAAAACAAATCTTTCAGACCATCAACAGTTGTATGAAGTGTGTGGGTTGTGTACACACATCGACTACTTTAAACAAGCAACAGTTATCATTAAGATAAACAAATGCATAATTTGTGTATTTTTACCATGTGCTACCAATATCATAAGGACCCAAAACGTAAAAATCAATTAAAATCTTGATTTCAGATTTTTGGAAGAAAACAATATTTTCCTTGTACTACGTACACGAGAAATCAAAAACCTGAATTACTTAGTGTAATCAAAGGTCTTAAACCTCTTTGTGAAATGTATCCGTACCATGTATGCGGGGGCAGAGCAGAGATCCTCACTATGTAAATACTACTCTAGCGGGACCTTGAAAAATTCAACGCCTGGTATTAGACCGCTCGTTCGCATGATGCTTAAGGACCTAACGGATTCAGCAGCACATTGGTCCACTGCTACAGATGTGTTGTCTGTTTCGCCAGATTCGCTGACGTCTACTGGACCCTGGATTGCATGCAGGAACTCCATCTAGGACCCTTAATCTGGACGTTGCTGTTCAGTTCAAACCATCGTTGTGACGTCACTTTGCGGACCTTATGGGAGCAAACGATCAAGCTGGCGTCCAAGTGACGTCACAGCGAACGTTCGAACCGACTCTCAACGTCCAGAGTAAGCCCGTAGGATACTCCTCATGCTCAACCATCGATGCCTGTAGATACAATGGGTTCGTGAACATACTAAAGTGAAAATAGGCAACAGGTGGTATTTTTGTGACTAATATCGCATTAATTTTTGGCACCATAATGGCCGCATTCGTGTTAGACTATGCATTCATCATTCGAGAGTGCATTAATGGGCATCATAATGGACAAACACCAGGAGTTATACCCTGAGGTGAGATTTTAAACCATGGACAATCTCAGCTAATAAGAATTGAGGTAAACGACAGGTACATCAGTGACGTTCTGAAACCGGAAATCATTCCTTTAATCTGTGCAAGCGTCTGATGTGGAAATGAATTTGTATTTGGTTGCGTGAATCCTAACAGAATGGTAACATAAAGAAGGTGCCTTTTGAATTAGCTGTTTTGCCAGGCTTGCCATATATTATCCTTTCACTACAACGGAATGATACGAACTAGGATTTTCTTAAAACAAAATTTATTATGAACATAAACAGCGGGTATATATATTTACGGGTACAAGTCGAGTTTTTTGGCTTGTGACCACTGAAGCATATATTTTTTAGTAGGAAAAAAATAGTTTCTCTTGGTTTGGTTGATCGTGACTTTTATCGGAGTAGATGAGGTTCTGATGGCGGCTTCTTTTTCGAATGTCTTCGGAGCTGCTGACACTCGAAAGAGGGAAAGGTAGTCTTCCTCTGATGTTGAGAACTGCATCCACGTGTGTTGTGAAGGGAGAAGCGTAGTTAAGCAGGGCTTTGCCGACGATTAACCGTGATGACTCCGTTGGCGGCGAAAATATTAGTTTCAGGAAATTTGCATAATGTAATAAATTTAAAAATGGGTTTTTGTTACAGTGGCCTCAAAGCATTCCTAGAGCTTTCTTTCAGCAGTGCAATATGCTCCTACGTGTTACAAGGAATGTTCAAATCTTATTTTCATAAGAACACATAAAGGTTCTTCACTGGCCTGCTTATTCGCTCTATATGTCACCTATTGAACATGTGTGACATAACTTTTTAACAAATGAGCTTTGCGAGGTCTTACATTAAACATGGAACGCTCTTCCCCAAGCGGATATTAAAAATTTCCCTGCATGACGAGTCGTATAGCAGCATTTATTACACTATGTAGTGGCTACACCAAATACTAATTTCAGACTCTTGATACTGTTTTTTCTTAAGTGTAATCATTTATTTGTGCCAATACAGGTAGTTTTTGTCATTGAATTTCTTCAATTTATTCAGACATTTCTTTCATTACAAAAAATGAACGGATGTTTTTATTTCATTAATCTTAAAGTTGTAAGGATTTTTCGGATAGAGATATGCAACTCCTTAAAATTGTTTCTTTTGGGAGGATTAAAGAAATTGCAAGAATCACTCGTCCTAAAATGTGTGTAGTGTGAATTTAGCTAGTATTCGAGACGGACGTAAAGCAGGTTTCAATAGCGTTTCTCGAACGTGCGCCCGAATGCGTCAAAGAGTTGATTCTAAGCAGTTCATTCTCATTTAGGAAACAGTTTTGAAGGGTTTAAATTGGTAGGTAATCTTTACACACATAAGATGTCTACACTCAGCATTGTATATCACACTGAGTAAATACTGTCACAGTGGGATAGGGAATGGTGAGAAACTGTTAATGAGTGTAACTGTAAAAGCTTTGATTCATGCATTTATTCCAATTTAGGTTCAGAGCTTGAGAATATATAATCTTTCATGCATTCTTTATGTGTGTATGGTGTATAGACAAAGTGTGTGTGGTAAGGGTCACCCAATACATGATCTAAATCCAGAAAAGCTCAGAATTAAATTGTGAATGTATTAGTTATAGTAACTAAGAAACCAAAACTTTAAATATCGTTAAAAAGTTGTATTTTTCGGAAAGATAAATTTTTGTATAATTACAATTGAATTATAGCTATTACGCATTTATCTTTAAACATAAGAGCGTGTTTGTTGTTTCTACATTTAATTATGTAGAATTAAAAAGAGGGAGTGTTTTCTATGTCTAAACAACTGATATGAACTAAATTGACTGCTTTGACAATTTTTACCTGTACACTGCTTCACGTTCAAACCCACAGGATCGATATAAAAGTAAGTAGAAATGCTTATGGGTTCTTTATTTGACCATGGAAAAAGTATCTACACTAATTTAAGAGAAAAAATAACATTAAAATAATTATTGGGATAACTTATCCCAATAATTATCAGACGAGCATACACAAACGGGTGTGAGATAGTGAAACTAGAAGATGTTGGGTGACGACTATTTGCATTAACTGTTGTCATGAATCTTTAATAAAATAATACACCTACCTGCAATTATATTCTAAAACATGTAAAAGTAATGAAATTTTTTCGACGTTAATTAGTTCAGTCTCTACAAAGAAACAACTTCCTATAGGAATGAAAAGGAGATAGAAATTAAGACAAATATTCATGTTTGACTACAGTTTATTCCTACAATAATGAAAATTTAATTTTATTCCTGGCTCATTTTGGCATTATCACTAAATTCTGAATTTTTTAATTTACGGAAAATATGCATGTTAAAGTATTATCAACTACAATCATTCCGTATCATACTAGCTGAGAATGTCTCGCTATATTCCCAGAACTTAAAATATTTTAGTATGCTTCTACTGTAAAATGCATTCTGGATACTCTTTCCTTTCCTCCATCTTGCCGAATGATGGCCGAATGGTTAGGATGCTGGCCTTCGAAACCGGAGTTTGTGGGTTCGAATCCGACTGTGGCATGGATATTCGGAATCGGCTTTAAACAGTAGGTACCGGTTTCATTAGCCCTCGTGTTGCAAAAAGTAGACTGTAGAACACCAAACCAAACCAAACCAAACCTTCTCTCCATCTTTTAAGAGTTGATAAATGACAAAATTTTCTTGTTCTTTCAAAGGAATATGAAATAACTTTATTGGGGAATTAAAGTTAATAAGACTACAGTCTTGATCTTAAAACTATCAAAGGATGAGGCAAAATAAATCCTTTTACTTTTATCTCCCCCATTCTTCTCCCAGATAACATATTTTCCATCAAAAAGAAGTCAATATCAGATTTAAAGCATATTAATAGCATTATTACTTTATTTTTAAATAAAGTAAGAATGCTTTCATCTGTACTATAAAGCTTATGCTTTCATCTGTACTATAAAGAGGACCGAAGGGATAGTACTGGCCTTCGGTACCGGAGTTCGTGGGTTTGAATCCTACTATGACATGGATGTTTCTATCCGTTTGTATTCGGCTTTAAGTAAGAGCGTTCCAAACCCTTCCATACTATAAAGAGAAAGAACTTTAAGTTTGTCCTGGTTAACAACAAAAAAAGAGTACTGAACAAAACGTAACTAAATTTTTACAAGTGTTGCTTGTTATACTAGAGGGTACCAAGCCATACAATGCAGCTGGAAAATTAACTTCAACTAAATATCCTTAGATATATATATACACCCCTCTGAAGTGCGATGCAAGCCATTGTTCTCATACTTCATTAACCACTTGCATATGCGTCGGTGACTGCGGCAAAATGCATCTACCAATCAACAGACCGTATTCGATTACTTGTCCCAGTTTTGAATTGTATTTGTAAAGTGTTATTAGTTTCAGCAAAAGTGTTTTAGTTTTCATATTTTATTGTCGTATGTTATAAAATCTAATACAATGTTTATAAAAAAAGTAAGCTTTCTTTTGGGCGATCCTCTATTACCCAGACCAAATCTAGACACAAACTAGTATTAGTATAAAATGCGTATTGTTTTTAACACTGTTTTCAAAAATTTACTTTTATTAAAATGTGAGTTATCAAATTTTATTTACTGGAGAGGTATTTTATTAACTTGCGAATAAGTATCTAAGATAAAATGATTGTTATAAATAGGAGGTTAAAGATAAGCACAGTCAAACGCTCTTCTAGCCATCAATTCTTTACTATTTCTTTAGGTGGAACCATAATAAACCAAAGCGATAGATGAATAAAATAGATCTATTTTATCTCCTGACAGTTTGACGATTTCACGAGTAGTACTTACGAATTCAAAATTTTTCTCATTTACCCCCTACAATGTAATAAAAATTCTTCAAAGAAACGTGATAGTTTACAACTAATTTGACAACAAAGCATTTCATTTCATCCATAAAAATGCATGATTATTCAAAGCACATATGCAGTATGGGGCATGTAAAATTAAAGTTTTTTATTAAAGTGAAAACTTTAAGTAGTATATTCTTAAATATATAAATTTCTGTAGCTGAAGTAAATTATTTGGTCTTATACACAAATTACTAGGACTCTTTATTATTTAAAATAATACATTCCACTCAATTCAAGATCGATTAATATAATTCAATAGATCATCCAAAGGAGACCATAACTATAACAAGTATCGATTACATATATAACATGCCGACATTTATAGTTAATATATCCATCCTGGTTGGAAGTATCTAATGATTATAAATTATCCCCCCCCTCCAGATATATTTACTGATAAATATAATCGCTGACAGTCTTTAGTCAATATATAATACTCAGTTTGCCCTCGATGATTCATCTGAGTGTAACCGCATTCAGTAGATTATATAAGAGGTTTACAATACGCATGTCAATAAATTCACTCCATTTTAATTTGGTAATAAATTTTCACACTATTTAGATTTAATTATCATATGCATTTAAAATTTGTAAATGAACATTAAGAATTTAGTTTATTCAACTAATTCTTTATGTTGTGTTCAAAGATGAACCCCTCCCCCAAAAAAAATTCGGGAAGAACTTATTCTGCTCGTTTATATAATTTATGGATAAACTAGGATACCAAAGCTAAAAGTTAAATAGTAAATAAAGAAATGTAAAAAAAGCACATTTGGCTGAAAACAGGTAGTTAAGATATTAAATCGAATTACATCCCTCGATACGGTTGGAAGTGTAGCAAGTTTTGTATTGAAATGTCGTTTTGTCCAAGAAAGCATCGAAGCATGGCATGTCTAAATCCTAGAATAAACGAAGTTTGGGGCATGTAAAATTATCATACTCTAGCATGGCGAAGGGTTCAAATTCATAGCAAATTGTGCAATATTTATAGGCCAAAAAATTTAAGCCATATGTAAAGCTTGGTCTGAACGATGGCCGAACAATAGAGCACTGTTCTTCGGTACCAGAGTTCGCGGGTTCGAATTCCGCTGATGACACGGATGTTCGTAGCCATTCGGAATCGACTTTAAGCAGTAGGTCCCGGTCTCATTAGCTCTCGTGTAGGAAAACTGTTCACAGTAGCGCTCCAAAGCAAACCAACATTTGACACTAACAATTAAAAATGGGATTCCTATGTCACAACAAACAAAAGCGTAGTCCGTAATACGGAAATGAAGTCCTTCAACATCCACCCTGTAGTTCAGATTAAGGTCCTTTGAATCTTTTATTCGTACTTTTAAACAAATGTTTGGTGATAAAATGCTTTGCAGATAAAGATTTGAAAAACATCATTCTGGGATACTCAACATAAACTGACTCCCGCAGAAGTGTTCAAGCTAGTATCACGCTGGGATAAATGAGTGTCAACGGTTAGAGATTACAAAAAAAATGTAATTATCGTGAAATGTCTTAATTTTTTATCAATCATAATTATTGGTATAATTGTATCTTATAACCTTTATTATAGGTTCGCCTTCGTTGTCCTTTAACTTTTCGAACACAAGTACCCATATGATGCAATTTGTACTTCACAAGAAAAGTAAACTAAAATAAGATAAATAAAAAAATTCTTATGCTATTAAAACTATTATGCTATTAACTAAAAATACCATAAACGGTCAAATGATTGGTAATGTATATGTAAAAAATGCGATGGGTAATGAATTGAAATTTTTATTCTTTGTGTTTGTAATGCATAAAAATTGACAATATACAATTTTGTTTAGTTATAATAAAGTTTTTCCTTCCCAATATCCATATTTCATACATTCAAACAGGAAACATTAAGCCTGGCCATTTGACTGGCTATGGCAGAAATAGGTATGTAGTAAGTGTTGGCATGTTAAGTGTAAATAATCATTTTTTTTCTAAAAACTGACTAAAATAATAGCTTGGAAGTATGGTAAGGAGACATTCCTAACATTATATTGTTTGCTGTAGATGGTGTGTTTTATACATCAATGAAAGTTGGGAAAGTTAGTGACAAATATTTTGGGTCATCGAACGATGTATTTTGAATGTCCAAAACAATTTTAATCTGTCTTTTTAGTAAGTTTCTTTACAAACAGCATTTTTAACTGAAGTTGATTTCGAGTTATCAGCAGTTAATCGTATTTAATTAACATGGCAATGGGTCAATAATTCATATTATTTAAAAGTTAGCATTTTACAAAAAATTTCCGAAATATTATCGTAAACGGTATTACAAAATTTCGTTACAATCGTTTTAAAAACAAAGGTCTATAAACGATTAGACATTTTATAAAATATGTGATGGTGTTTTAGACAGAGTTCAATTATTTTAATATCGAAACTAACTCAAATTAGGAGATTATTCATAACTTTATGGTAGTATGGACAGATGCATGAGTTACCGAAGTCATCGGTGTATTAATGGACTTACTTCTGCAAAGTTATAATAGCATTTAAATCATTACTTTTGGAAATATTATGAACCGCGCTGAGAATTTCTTTGATACGTGTTGTCAAGTAGTATGATTTAGGCTGCATAGTTCCTTTTAACATGCCGTATTCGAGATGTTTCGGCCAAAATATTTTTAACCCAATCAGACTTTGGCATGATTGAAATTTAGATTTGAAAAGTAGCTTTATCTAATGTTGACGTGCTTAAAAAATGTGCAATGAATTTAAAGTTACTGTACGAGTTTCCTGGAAGAGTCCAATGATTATGTATATCAATCTTATTGTCAACTACGACTATTTGTTACAATAATATAGGTTATTCTTATAATACAACAGAAACATGTTTATAAATTATTCATAAAAACATAACATCATTAGTAATTTGATCGTTGATAGGACATATTTGCCCATCATTAGTTATATTTTTGTATCTAATTTTTTAAGACACATGCCTTACTCGTTCTCTCCTCATATGTGGGTATATACATGTGTTAACAATTGTATACGCACACGCAAACTGACATTGAACAGATGATTTTGAAATTACAAATGTCAACTCTACGAAAACATTTTTGAAAGTTCAAATTACTCAGGAAAAAATCTGCATATTATTTCAATAAGTATACTATATACGTATTAATTGCAGACCTGCCAACTTCTGAATATTGAAAATAATAGCACACTAATTTTCGAGGTTGGATGGTGAGTTATTACCCATAAATCTTGGGCAAATCGCCCGCGTGCATAACGCATTGCACATACTAAATGATTGTGTGTATGATGTGTACTGCTCAAACAAAACAATCAATTTTACTAAAGTATCTAAAATCCCCTATAAAATTTCAAATAGATAATATTTCATTTTCAAAAATATACATTTTTATGCATTTCTGAACTGAAAACCTCCATATAAAGTGAGATGGAGTATTTTAGATTTACTTTAGTTGCATTTAAATGCGATTTCATATCTTGACATTTTTATAGTAAATTTTTTTAAATAATTAAGAAATAATTTTTAAAAAATCTCAGAAATACTCTGAGGGAAGAATACAGGAATATACTATTAAGTTATAAACAATATTCTCAGCTAAAAAAAATCTAATTTTTATCCAAAATTTCTACCTTCGAGTGGTACCGGAGTTCGGGGGTTCGAATCCCACTGTGACATGGATGTTCGTAGCCGTTCGGAATCGGCTTTAAGCTGTAGGTCCCGGTCTCGTTAGGTCTTGTGTTGCAAAAAAATAGACCGTACCACGCCCCAAACCATATTCTACCTTTGAGAGAGTACGGTATCGCATAGTTACGCGAAAATTGATCGAAAATTTTTTACGGATTTCCTTATATCGGTTGCGAATACATCTTCATTCATTTTAATTTTCCGGATGAGATGTAATTTTTTATTCCTGAATGTACTTTTTTGACGAAAAATCGTATTTTTTTTTTTTACCAATTTTCGTAGGATCGTAATTATTTGCTAAATTCGTAGAAACTACGATTTTTTCGTAGCAGTTGGCAAGTCTGTATTTGTACACCTATGTAAGTTAGGCTTATAAGTTAATACTAGAAAAAAATTATTATTTAACAAATGTTTTGAGTTATTCAAAAAGCCAAATCAAACTCGAAAGAACCAGACTTTAGACTGTATAATATTTGCAAATTTTATGTGCAATAAAGAATGAAACTTAAGTTATGTTTGAGAAACATATTGTAAATGGGTTGCATAATTTTTGTATTAATAAATACCCAAGCATACCCTTTAGAGTTTCTTCCCTTAAATTTAAGTTGTGGACCTTCAAAGGTAAGTGGCAGGCTTCGGATCAGGTTCTCATTAATTCGTCCTCAGAAGTGAGAAGAAATTATCTTCATAAGCTTGTGGCTGTATGAGCAATAGACACCGCATATAGTTCATAAGATCTTAATTTATTACTGAATTTAACTGTAATCTAATATTTTACAGCTATAATATCACCTACACTCCAATATTTCAGTGAGCTCGCTCGATTACATTAGCATGTCCTGACTATATATCAAACGAAATCGTAAATCATGAAATCATTTTGTAATGGAGATTCGATGTGATATGCAGTCACACGGGTTGGAATTATAATGAACATAGAGAAATAGATATTAAATTTACTATGCAAGACGGCTTATAAAGCTTTTGGATTAATTTTTACATAAATATTTAAAAAAGAGTGAAGGAAAAGCTTTTTTTCTTATGCATTGTTTCTAATTATTTTTTAGATAAAGCTGAAACCAATATGTAGATATTTTTGTGTTGCAGATTGATGTATGTGAGAGAGAGGCCACAAATTAGGGTCCTGAATTATCACATTCTAAATTAATTTTATTAATAGATATTTATAGATATTAAATTAATTAATTACTAAAGTAATTATAGATGCTAAATTAATAGATATTTAAAGTTATTTTAGACACAAATATTGAGAGCATTCAGAAATACTTTTAACTTGGGTTTTGTGATTTTACAAAGGAATGCTAGTTTATAAAAGCTTAAAGCGTGGGAACGAAACTACACTACGCATTTTGGCTTTTGGCTGGTAATGTGACATCCTCTTGCTGTACGGCATAGTTGAAAATAGCTAGACGTTGTAATTAAGAGCGGGTTTTAGTGGACTCAGCAATCACCTGATAAGATTTTACTCTCGCTATTGAGTCTTCAATACACATTCAAATAGATTTATAATTTTGTGTCACACACACACGTGAGGTTTTAAAACAATTTAAATTTTAAGGTCATTTTTGACAAATTTTCAACGCACTCCATATCTCTCCAGAATGATGTACAGTGATGCACATCATTCTTTTACTTTACATTCGTTAAAGAGCCCATTCTCTAAGCGAGCTAGCGACTTTATGCAAGAATGCTATATGTTTAACTCTTTTTCTGTTTGAGTGCCATTTTGTAGGATATGATAATTTTGCATTGGAATATGAAGAACTCTTGAAATAAAAAATTAAAACATAATGTCTTCCCCTTCTTATTTTCCCCTGCCGAATATGAGACCCATTTATAAAAGTCAGCAAAATGATTAAAATGCTAACTTTTTAGAATTTTATGTTACCAGAGTAAATGTAGAATTATCAAATATTCTTTAATACCGAATATGTCATATTGAATCTGTCAATGACTTTGTCAATGAATGTATTTTATATAAAAAAATAAAATCTTCACCTCTCAAATCTACATTATTCATTAAATTCAACTTTTAATATTTTTGTTTATAAATAGGTAAAAGGTAAGAGCAAAATTTAAACTCTGCAAGTATGAGTTCTCTTGATGGGATACTGTCAGTCTTTTGCGCCTATAGATATCCATGCCAGCAGTGAGACTTGTTTTCTTGGTTTGGAGAGCTACATTTTATTCTTTTTCAAGACGAGAGTTATACCGAGACTTACTGCTTAAAGCAGAGTCCGAATGGTTATTAACATCAATGCCAGCAGTGATGTTCGAACCCTCCAACTCCCTGGGATGTTTGAACTCACAGAATTTAGTCCAAAAATCCAGAACCCCTCTTGTTCTATAAAATTAAATATGGGAATATGTATTAACCCCTTCCGGTACGATTTAATAATGAAAAACTGTGAAGTAACCATTTATTTTTTATTTAAAAAACTTGTTTTATTTTACAATTCTTACATATTCTTGATTAAAATAAGCTTTTTACATAGTGTTAAGTATCAGAAACGGTAAAATTAAGATAATAGTCTTCAAGCTAGTGGTACTTTTCAAAACAAAGTGCAAAGGAATTCTGAATTGTTTACATCGCCAGGGAGTCTCACTTCTAATTTGATTCTTGTAACACACACGGCATTTCTTAGTAGGTTTTCTTTTATTCTGACCTCAATTTGGCAGTGACTTGTACCAAGAAACTTTAAATAAACAATATGTAATAGTGACCTGGTATTTCCACAAGTAACAAAAGTGTTGCTAAATTCAGTACACTAGAAATTTTAAACTAAATTAATTATCATATTTATCAGTAACTTTAGTCGCATGACGAGTGTAGCTCGTCATTGTGCGGTATGGAATGAAAAATCAATGACGAGCTAGACTCGTCATTTTACTGGAAGGGGTTAAGCACAAATTATACGGACAAAATATTGTGTATTCATATTTTAAACTTAAGTATATTATACACTTATGGCCGCAACTTCTTGTAGGTTTTATACACTCCAAAATGTTTACTAAATATGAACATTCCTAGAACTGTAAATGTATCAAGTATATACAAGTTTTAATCAATTCTTGCTCAAAAACTAATATTACATAAAAGCTGCCTCGCTCAAGCAAACTTCCAAAAATACATTCTATTCATTATTCATATAAAACAAATGCGTCCGACTAAACTTACAACTTTTTTAAAATCTAGCACAGATATAGGTCAAAGTCATTCTTTATGACCCCCTCTTCTGTAATTGAACATCCCGCAGAAAAGTTGTAAAATGAAAGAATTCACAAATTGCACCTTCTGAGATCAAAATCAGTTGAAACGAAGTTTTATATATATGCAACGGATATATAAACTATAGTATACAACTGCTGTTGAGTCTCGGAATTGAAGCCCCTTGTTATTCTTTCTAAAGTCGTAAAAATTTGAGAGAGGAGATACGCAGAGTAATTTATCACTCATATTTTAAATGCTTATACACTTTCTTTGTTCAATCTATACAAACTGATTTTTATTTTGCTCATGAATTTCGAATGAGTCTTATTAGCATGAATAGCATCTCACTTGTAGCATTAGCACTGAAAAATGTAATTTGATAATTATGGTCAGTTAAAGATTCACATTTTTCAACAGTCAAATTTATTGCATTAAATTTTTTAGTCATTATGAGTAGCAATGTTTGTTACGAAAGAAACTGATTACATTGTATTTTCGTTTCATAATCATATGGAGTATATCTGTAGATAACAGAAGAAATCAGATTCAAAGAAACAATGTCAAGATTAGCTCATATGAACAGAAAAGAGTTGAAAAGAGAATAAATGCATACTTCTAAATGGTTTTTAAACTATGATTGGTGAAATAACATTTTAAAAAAATGTAAATCATAAGAGACCAGATAATTATTAAGTTATGTTTTCTAATAACCTGTTTTGTTGTAAAATATTTTTGCCTTGAATTTTAATCCTGCATATCAGGATCGTTTTCTTTTACAACTATTTTTAACAGACATGTATTTTCGACTAGATAATGGCCGAACGATGGCCGAATGGTTAGGGTGCTGGCCTTCGGAACCGGAGTTCGTGGGTTCGAATCCCACTATGGCATGGATGTTCGTAGCCGTTCGGAATCGGCTTTAAGCAGTAGGTCCCGATCTCATTAGCCCTCGTGTTGCAAAAAGTAGACCGTAGCGCTTCAAAACCAAACCAAACCAAACCAAACCGACTAGATAATGTTTTAAAAATATTTAAGATTCTTTCTGAATTTTTTTACTAAACGAAATTCTTTGATGCAGATGAGTTCAATATAAATTACAAATAGCCGTGATAAATATATGCAGAATATTGGTGTAAAATTAAAACCAAACTTGTTTTACCAAAGAAAGCATTCCTTGGTTTGAGTGTTAAAAATTTATGCAGTATGTAAAAAGTAAATATTGCAAAATAAGGAATATGTTCAACACCCAAATAAAGTTCTCTCGTAGAGATATAACATCCAATTACTCCCCCTGGTTAAACGATGGCTTAAATGTAGAGAGCTGCTCTTCGGTACCGGAGTTCGTTGATTGGAATCCCGCTACTGGCATGGATGTTAGTAGCCGTTCGGAATCGGCTTTCAGCAGTAGAACTCGGTCTCATTAGTCCTCGTGTAGCAAAACAGTAGACCATAGCGCTGCAAACCAATTACTACCATCTAGAAAAAGATACTAAATGGTATGGATAAAAGGATTCTTTAATATACAAACCAATGTGAAATAAATGCAAATTTCATAGAAATAAGATATAAGGTGAAACGAATACATTTGTGCACCACTGTACAGTGTAGGTTTAACTATGATGAAAAATATTTCGCTACAAAACAATAACATAAATTTTTATTTTATAACCATACCGAGTATGTATTTTCATGCTCAAAGAATCATATTAGTTCCAAAAGAAAAATTCAGAGCTTAGTTCGTCATATGAACAATATAGGATAAATTGCATATTCTTAAATGTTTTCGCACTATCACTTACATAAACACACCTATGCTCCAAATTTAAAAATTCCAATTGTCTATACACTATAATACATACAAAGATAACCTACAAACACAGTATTAAATACAATTAAATACATTAATACAATTAAAGTACAAATTATATTAGTTTCTTAATTATTTGTACACTTTTCCTCCCAGGTCATCAATCACTTAACTAAATCCCATACGTGCAAACTGCTTTGATGAAAATTCCATTATATTAGATTCAACAACACTAATTGCTTGAACTATCCCATCTCGAAACTTGTAACATTTAAGTTCAGTGTTCAAAGTACTCTTGTAAGCAGAATAAATGAAGTACAATATTTTAGTTTACATACATGTCATGAATCTATTCCCGTTTGTTGTATATGCACTTACAATCTGTAATTTTGACTAAAAATCGCTGTAACATGTTTTCAACTCTTTATATAAAAATATCAAACTAGTTAATTGCTTATTAAAAATGCATTACAAAAATAAGTTTAATATCTAAGATTACTTAAATATTTAAAACAAAGAATTCTAGTGTTATATTATATTTAAATATTAATAATTGATTATATTTGTGTGCTACCTTCAATTTATTTTACGTGAACATCATTAATGCTAAAGCTTACTAAATTCGGAGCGGCTACAAACGTTCGTGTCGGTTGTGGGATTCAACATTACTAGCACAGTACCCGAAGTTCAGCAGCTTGTGTAGCTGTTTATCAATGAATATGAATGTAGATAAAATTCAGATTTAAGAATTTAATTTTCTTTCCAAAATTAGAGTGATATTTAAATTCAAAACTTTTTTTTACCTTTAATAAAAATCTATAATTTAAAAAAAATGTGTCAAAAATAATTTTTGTGACTTTATAATAAGCCAAGTGTGGTTTGGAGCCTTATGGTTAATAATTTTCTACACGAGAGCTAATTAGAGACATGTATTCGAATCCAATGAGTCTGGTACCAACAAAGGAAGTGCCCTTCCGATAAGGCCATCATTCGACTCTAATATGGGAAAAACTTTAAATGGAAATATTGAAAAATTAAGCAATAGAGGAATCCAGCCAAGTCAAACTGTTTCACATGATAGATGTATGGTGTGGTACCATATTTTTAAGGCCTAGTTGGGTGGTGGTCAAACAGCTAATCTGCTGGCAATCGGAACCCGATTATGTGGGGTTTTTTCTACTGTTAGAATTGTTTAAATTCTCATAGTTAGCTGGTGTCTCATTTCCCTGTGAAGTAAAAAAAAAAATGAGTTAAGCGCTACTATCATACAAACCTGATGGAAAGTGCGTCTTCACCTAGTGTGCAACACAATCGTGGGCTGTTTGCCTCTGCCCCATGTGCCTGAAGAAAAGGCACTTTTGTTTATATTTACTGCTTCCAATAGAATTTCCTGCCGTAGTTAATCTTGTGTTGCAACAACATACGGAAAATGGCCCACAAATCTGACAGATCCTGTGACAAGAGTAAAATCTCACCTCCTAGCCATTATAAAAAAAATCTGTAGAGTTTAGAATATTTCGTATGCTTTCACATTAGGATATTACTTGTAACTAGTCAAATTTTACAGTAACTATTTAATCAATTTTAAATGTTACAAGAAAGTTATCCTAAATTGAACTAAAAGTCGTTTTGTATATGAATCAAAAAATTGCTATCAACCCCACCGAAATTTTTATACGTTCTATGCATTATATCTAATATTTGATAATCTACCTATGTTTCAAAACCACATCACACTTCATTCATCTAGATATTTCGTTTGGTTTGGTTTGGAGCGCTACAGTCTACTTTCGTTGCTACACGAGGGATGATGAGACAGGACTTAATGATTAAGATCAGTGACTTAACCATTCGGCCTGATATTTCGTTTAAGGTATAGGTTTCATTCACAGTGTACGTAGTATATGTGTAAATATAACTTTAAAAAAATAGTGTTTTCGAATACAAGGAAGACTAAAACATCAATATTCCTTAAAATTTTGAGCCCAAATCTTTTGAAATTTTAAATACTTTATACTTAATAGTATACGAAAAATTAAATATGCAAACTTATGGAGTTTTTGTTCACTTCTATAGACTGTATACTTAAAAATATGTATTGATACCACATACAAATGCTGCTTATTCAATCTCATAAACTCTCCCTTTGTGGTTTTTTCCAAACATTAGAGTATGTTTCTATTGATCTACATTTTAACAACTAGCCGAATTGAGCATCTTATCTCCATATTACATTCTAACAGCATAAATACTTTAAAGATACAGATTTTTAATCTCAGCGATTTCACTATCCCTTTGCTTATTTATCAGTGTATTTTGAATTTAATATTTAACACGTTAAAATGAAGTCTTAATTCAAAATTCCATTTATTAAGTCAAAATGAAAGCTTCAGAGACATTAATAATTGTCGAAACTATTCAAACTCACTTGATGCATGCATTACGCGACATTGCTTTAAAGTTTGTGCTTAATGGATTATTTTGTGAAATCACCATGATATGGGAGAAGACTCTTGCAGCACTGCTATTCACATTACATGTTAATAAAATCGCTTAAATTATCGCATTCCACAAGCTGACAAATATTTTGTTTATTCAATTAAATTTAAGATTAGGAAAGTGATTTCAAAATACTTTTTAGTATATTTAAATATAAAAGGGGGATATGTAAAGAGGTGTTATGAGGTGATTTGGATCCATATAAAAAAACTTTTAATTAAATTGTAATAACAGTAATATTGGTAATAAATTTAGGATTCAAATCTATCCTCATGACATTTTATTTGTTAAAAAGATATGAGTAAAATGATAAGGAGTCGATAAAAAGTAGGGATATTTAAGAGGGTCTATGTGTCTGGGATTGGATCACCAGACGAGGTAATGTGTCTCAAATCCTGACATTAAAATAAAATGACCCTTTTTAAATTATTTATGGTGCCCTGGAGGTCCTTTTGGCCTTATGGACAACAGGTGTTTGAAAGAACAGGCAGTCTCCCCTAGGTTTGTGGTTTGAAGGAGGGGGTGTTGCCAATTCATATCTTTAACGAATGAGGAGTGAAGGTGAATAGAAAGAAAAGGAAAGTGGAGAAAAATTACAACATAAAACAAGGAGGTGAGAAGAAGAGGTGGGGAACTGATTGGTGCCAGCCTGCGTTTTTGATAGTTCTTCCTAGCAAACTTCTGAGGCAACAGAAATGAGTCTGAGATAACAGAAATGAGTAGAAGGCCAGAGATTTAAGTCGGGGCAAAAAGAAAAGGTCGAGATCAGATTGGTGCGAGGCGGCATTTTGCTAGAGTTCTTCCTAGCAAGTTAGAGGCCACAGAATATAATCGGTGGGATTATATCAATGAATTGGCCCTCTCAGTCGCCTAACGCCAATCCAATTGAAAACATGTGGTCTCCCATGAAGATAAAGCTCAGGGGAAATGTGTATACAATATAAAGCAGCTAATATAAAGCTGTAAAGCCGGGTACGAGAAATTTGGAAGTATCTACCTTTGAAATTAGTCGAAAAACTTGTCGAAAGTATGCCTCGACGTTGCCAAGCAATAATCGATAATAATGAGGACTGGACAACTTAATAGGTGAAATGCATTTCAGTTTAATATGTGTACTACACGGTACTTCAGGTGTTCGAAAGGAGAAGGGGTAGTCTCCCCTAGGTTTGTGGTTTGAATGCGTGTTGCCAATTTATATCTTTAACGAATGCGGAATGAAAGTGGATGGAAAGAAAAGGAAGGTGGATCAAAATTACAACATAAAATAAGGAGGTGAGAAGAAGAGGTGGAGAACAAATTAGTGCCAGCCTGCGTTTTTGATAGTTCTTCCTAGCAAACTTCTGAGGCCACAGAAGTGAGTCTGAGATAACAGAATTGAGTAGAAGGCCAGAGATTTAAGTCGGGGCAAAAAGAAAAGGTCGAGATCAGATTGGTGCGAGGCGGCATTTTGCTAGAATTCTTCCTAGCAAGTTAGAGATTACAGAATATAATCGGTGGTATTATATGGCAGTCGAGGCCTAATAGCTTCTTAAGCACCAACAACAAAGAATCAATTTTCTGAAAGCCCCCGTCTTCATGTCTCCGAAAACCACAAGTACAATTGAACTAATAAGAGTATAATTGAATTAATTCTGTTCCTATCATTATTTTATTCTCGAATTTGTGCGTATAGGCTACAAAAGAGTGATGCAAATTAATGATTTTTTAAATAATAAACGATGTATACTACTAACGTTTATGTAAATAATATATTTCAAAAGGATATTTTGTGAGTAGATGTTATTTTAAAGATTTAAATTGGTGTAGTTTTTAGTAGAATAGGATTTTTTATAAATGAATACCATTAAATGGGAAATTTATCTATATAAAATTATCTTCAGTTCGCAGAGCCTTGAGTTTGAGATAGTAGTAATTTTAAAAAATATTTAAGACGCATTAAGAAATTTTAAATGTACTAAATAAATACTCGCATTTATACGATCTCTGCTAAATAGTAAAAATATAAGATCTCTAAAGAAACTGCAGGGCAAGATGTACGTAAAAAAAATAGAAATAGTGGTAAAACTGTAAAAAAAAGAATACCTAAAACAAAAATGTTGTTCTTAAAATGTAGAAGCTTTTAATATTGTTCTTCATAAATATTTTACACGTAAATACTGTAATTCTTATCTCTTCCTATTTAGCACCTAAAACTATCAAAGTATAAAATAATTTTAATGGGTAAAAAGTTTTTTTAACAGAAATATATATTACTGGCCTTTTCTTTCGCTAAGAGTTTTAAAAATTTGTCTTGCAGATGTAACAATGATAACAAGGTTCAACAAACCTGATAAATACTAGGGAATGCACACAGCAGAAAACATAAGAAGCCTTTGTAAAAAATTACATCTAAGAACTGATGTCATCAGAACATAAATGTAAAAATGGTCAGAAACTACAAGCACATATTTTTCTATTACTGTATAGTTTATATATATATAATGTAAAAGTGATTCAGTGCAATGTAGATGCGAAATCTAATTGTTTTAATTTCATTAACACTGAAACGTATCATTTAAAACATATGCGATAGCAAAATAAGAAATATTTCAATCATAACTCCACCATCACTTCAGAATATTTATACGATCCCCACCGCTGTCCTTAACCCCGTATCTATGCCGCCCGAACTCAGTTCAGGTGACGCAAATGCACAAATTTTGGAATCCCCGACCTGAGTTCAGGCAAAAGCGAAAACGGTATTTCAATTCCGTGAAGCCCTAAATCGGTTCGTCTAATACATAATAATTTGCCATTTTCCCATTAAATATACTTTCCCGATAAAATTTCGGTAGTTTCGCGCCATTACGCTATTTCTCGGATATTGTAAAAGATTTGTGAAATTCAAAGAAATCTCAGGGACATGGATTTCCTGACAGTTGATATAGATAAAAAATATTGTTGTATTAGTTTTTTATATTTATCCAGAAATTTATGCCATTTGATTTATTTTTCAGCAATTTGAGCAAAAATTGCTGTAATCCATTGACATTTTCCATTATGTAAAAATATTAAAAATAGTTATTTTGTTTAAAATTTTGTTTTTTCAAAAATAATCTTTCTAATATTTTGATGATAATAACAAACATAATTAAGGAGAATTTTTCTCCATTTTTAGCACGTTTTTCTCAAATATATTCTAAAGACAAGGGGTTAATAGCATTTGAGATAAAAATTCGGCACCTGAAGATGGTGAAAATAAGGCATAAAGAATCTTTCTTAATCTTTAGGAAAGTACGTAGTAGGTTAATGAAACTATTGGATTTGCTCTCTGAACGATTGATTTGTGGTATTCTTTCTTTTACACTTGAATTCCTTACAAACAAGAACGTCTGTCAAACTTTCATTGCAATATTTTCTTTGGGGTTTTTTCATTGAATTACTTTAACTTTCCATTCCGTAAAATGTATTTGAATTTTTTTCCTTTTCTTTTCAAAATGACCTCAATTTTAAATACTTCTGTTTTAATAAAACATAGATTAACCCTTAATTTGATAAGAGGATATTTCAAATATTTTTTAATTTTAATTTGTTACTTTCCCCTATGTCTGTATAGACATTAGGATGTCTGTAAAATAAAAATATATTTACTATTTTTGAGATAATGTTCGCTGTGGCGAACACTGACAATTATGCTATATAGTAGTTATAAATATACATGTCCGGTGTAGCGGAATTAGCCAAATTAAGAGTTAAGGAGAATAAATGCGAGAAATGTTTCAACCATTTGCACTCCAAACTAATTTTTATCATTCCCAGTATTCTGGTCCAAATTAGTCTTACAGTTGCATAAATTTATTGCCGACATAGCAAATTTAAATTAAATGTGTCAAAACAGTAATTCTTTGATCTATAAAAATAGTGTCGAGCAACTCTCGATGTTGTACACACAAAACAATGACGTCGAGTCAAACTCAATGTTAGCTCGTGAGGGTTGATAATTTGTTAGTTGCTGCATGAAGAGTACTTTTACTCTTGAAAGATTTCCACATGTATGAATAGAATTATCTTTTGTAGAAAGTATATTCATTGTTATCTGAAAGGCATGTTATTTTTTATTGCTTTTACTCAATTAGCTTCTAGGTTGGCAAATACTTTTTATTATATAACTATAAAATTATAGTTGCTTGGGTTAAGTGTAATGGTGCAAGATCCAGATAAGGTTATGCTGACCCAAACAAAATAAAAGATTAAAACAGGGTATATAAATTTATAAGCAACAATATTTACTATATTTTGAGTTGTATATTTAAAACCCCCTTTATTATGGTCATTAATTACTTCAAAATGTAGATAGTTTTATTCTGTCGGTAGTTACCTTCACATACTTCCATTTTAATGTTAATGGTGTGTGTGTGTGTGTGTGTATGTATGTATATATATATATATATATATATATATATATGTGTATATATATGTATATACATGTATATATATGTATATGTATATATGTATGAGAAAGACCTGTGTCAGGCGCACACTCTGAGAAGAAAAGAAATAAGACATCAATTCCAAGAGTTAAAGTCTTATTAGTGTCATATCCCCATTAGCTATTTAATTTTCACAGGCCACAAGATTTACTTTATCTTTCTTGGATATTGACACACTCTGCCTTTAAATAGTCTTAAGTAGTTTCAACCCCATATTCTTATTCTTCCCAAAATATCTACTTTATTTTTATTAATTATTTAATTTTTAACTTTCAAATTCCAAGCCTGAGACTTAGTCACCAGCTAAAAATGCAAAAACAGAAATCATTCTTTATAATATTGTCATTCTCACAAAAACAGAAAAAGGATATTTAGAATAACAACCTTATAAATATACATTAGAAAATAGACATTTAGGAGAATATTACCTTTTGCTTTTATTAAAATATTACAATCTCGCTCAGAGTTAATCGTAAGTTACCTTCCCTTTAAAATGATCTATAAAGATCATTTATTAAATATAAATTTTATTAAATATAAATTTAAAATCCCTACAACCACCAACGACATGTTTTAATAGCCTTTAGGATAAAAATTGGGATGTTGAAAAATACCGAAAGCTACGTGAAAAGAATCCATTAATCTTTTAAAAAGTACATAGTGTTATGACGACTTAACGTCAAAGTACGTAAAAATACGTTGACCAACCTTAATAAAATAGAACAGTTTACGTAATATTACAGGCGTTCTCTTTTTTCGGTGATTCATGTCAACACATATAAAATCTTGTAGCGCACGTGTGTTGCCCAGGTTATGTGCTATCTACCAATAAGAGGTGTAATGATACTCATGTTTGCAGTGCCAAGATAAAAATTGGGATGGTGAAAAATACCAAAACGAAGCGAAAAGAATTTGTTATCTTTTAAAAAAGTACGTAGTGGGATGACGAATTAACGTCCCAGTACCTAAAATTACATTGACCAACCTAAATAAAATAGAACCATTTACGTAATATTACAGGCGTTCTTATTTTTAGGTGATTCATGTCAGCACATATAAAATGGTAGCGCATGTGTTACCCAGGTTATGTGCAATCTACCAATAAAAAGTGAAATTATACTCATGTTTGCAGTGCCAAGAAAAGAGACAAGAAAAGGATAAAATTACGACTAAAATCTCTATCTTAATGATCCGAATGCATGATCCATGTGCGATATCTTATTTTTGCATATCTGATACAAAAGTAGATATAATTAACCTCTTTCCTGCGACTGCCGAACACAGTTCGGGCAAGGATTTCGTGTAAGGATTAGAGTACCAGATCTGAGTTCGGGCGAGAAAAAAAAGGTAATTCAATTCCTTGAAACCTGAAATCTGTTCGTCCAATGTATATTTAATTTGCCATTTTCTCAATAGATGGGTACTCCCGGCGAAAAGTTCTGCAGTTTCACGCCATTTGTCGCTATTTCCCGATACTGTACAGGATTTGTGAAATTCAAGGGAATCTGAGGAACATGAAATTCATTACAGTTAATATATGTAATAATATGGTTGTATCAGTTTATTATACTTATCCAGAAAATATTGTCATTTGATTTATTTTGCGTTATTTGAGCAAAAATTGCTGTAATTCATTAACATTTTCCCTATATGTGAAAATAGCAGTTATTTCGTTAAAAAATTTAAACTAATTTATTTCTAATAATTTGATGGTAATAATGAACAAAATTAAAGATAATTTATTTTTCTATTTTTGGCACGATTTTCTAATATACATTCCCCAGGCAAAGGGTTAAGGGTATAAAATCTGCATTTCATATACGAAAGATAATCGGGTGATAGTGTCCGAATACACATGGTCCTATCTTTTGGTTTAGGTGTCAATGGATTCGAATCTACTATTTGTATAAATGTTTTTAAACATTTGAAACAGACTTAAAACAATAATTTCATGCGTGCAAATCTTCCAAACCAACCTTTCTCAAATTTCACAGGCAAAGGAGTTAAATGTGATTTCATTTATTATTATTATTATTATTAAGAGATGCCATATAGAACTATAATAAATACAGTTATAATAAAACAATTTATAAAAAGATAAAAAATAAGATACGAATATTAATACTGCATTACAATGCGTCACAAAAGTCTTCTCAGCGGAACTTTACTAAAAATTGTGGTAAGGCACTATAGCTCCCCTTTAATAAAATATCTCAAGTTCATTTTACGCAAGTAAAGCAAACTTACTTTTAGTATTCTATCTTTTGAAATTTCGTGCGAAAGGAATAAATTATTTCAAAAATATATTCAATGTAATTTCTAGCACCAGGGATTTTTTAAAAATATTGTTGATATAATTTTCTATTAACAAGTACAATTCAAAGATTGGATCGGGTGTAAAACTCGATCCAATCTTTGATTAAAAGAGTTCTATTATCCTGATAATGAAGTCAATACAGTTTAAATTTGTCATTTAGCATACAATGGCATCTGTTGAGAGATTAACTAGAAGAGAATCAACCCCCTGAAATTATTGTGCACACCTAAGAATAAAAAACACTGCAAGTAAATGAAAAACAGTTTAAAACCTACACACAAACTCAATTGGTGGAAAATCCCCGCGCTAAATGAATTCGAATCATTTCGATTCATCATCAAATGAATTTCAAACTAATTCGAATCTTTTATTGCTGTCAAATTTCATTTGACAGAAATAAATGATTTCAAAATACATTTAAATTTTCCTAAACCAGGTGTTTTTAAGAGATTATCAAGATAGGATTGTCGACATACAATCAGAATTTTTACGTAACATTCAATCTTTTTTTTTTAACGAGTTTCGAATTCCCTGTCATATTAAAGTTATTACACTTTAAAGAGTTTAACGTCTCAAAACAATATGCAATGCAAAGGAACTTGAAAAAAGCGCAAATTTATGTGAAATTATTGTGCCCATATATAAAGGAGGGAGAATTACCAACAAATTAAGCCAATTGGGGAGTGAAGATTCTCCTTACTCGTTGTATATAAATGAAAATTGAGGAGTTAATCCTTTTCAATCTAGGAATATTTGTTTAAAAGTGTAATATAATTACAGCTGCAATTTTTAAATTATTTATAACACACACAAATATAAATCATGAAAAGGTAAAGTAAATGACGTCATTCTAGCTTGACGTAGTTTCTGTATCAGCCAGGTTTCTTATTACATATTTCCCCACTAATGACTTCCGTTTAAATTCTCAAAATGAATCATCTTAACAACTATTGGAGTCGTTTTACGTTATTATTAATCTTTTGGCTCTAATTCGGTCTTTAAACATTTACAGCTGCAAGGAACGAACAAAATACGGCGTAATCATAACTATTTTTGTAGGCCAATGATTTGCTTCATATTAAATATCCACAGTCACACTCAATGAAGAAATTTATATATGTATATATATATATATATATATATATATATATATATATATACAGAGAGAGATAGAGATAGAGAGAATATATATACAGAGAGAGATAGAGATATATATAGAGAGATATATAGAGATATGTATATATATATATATATATATATAGATATATATATATATAGATAGATAGATAGATAGATAGAGATATATATAGAGAGAGAGGGAGATATATATATATATATAGAGAGAGAGAGATAGAGATATATAGAGATATAGAGAGATAGAGAGATAGAGAGATAGAGAGATATATATAGAGAGATAGATATATAGAGATATGGATATAGAGAGATATAGATATAGAGAGATATAGATATAGAGAGATATAGATATAGAGAGAGATAGATATAGAGAAAGATAGAGATATAGAGAGATAGAGATATAGAGAGATAGAGATAGAGATATATATAGATAGATAGATAGATAGATAGATATATTCTATGTAATGGAAAAGGGAATAAAATAAATTCAGTTGTAATGTTTAGTACTCTTTCTCAATATATCACAATTGGCAAATATGTGATCGCGAGTATCACAAAAACACCGTATAAAAATGTATGCATATTTATAAAGGACAACTGCCAAACAGGTAGAACGCTGCCTTTTCGAAATAGTTGTCTGTGGGTTCTAATCTCGCAGATGGTTTGGATTATCCAGGCAATTTGGGAACAGATTTAAGAAGTTGGTCACTCTCTCACTAGATCACATACTATCAAAATGTAGATTTTATATTTCTAAAAACCATTGAGAATTTGTATATGGGATAACTGATTTAGTTTGTTATTACTGTTGCAGTTATTTTTATACTAGCTAATTAGAATGAGGCTTATTGCTTCAAGTTGATTCTAAAAGATTGACAACATAAATACCTAAATTGTGTTCAAACATGAAGATTCTAGTAAAGCTCTACCTGTTAAGTGATTATTCAGCAATGAGACATCTGAAAATTTACTTGTAAGATTACTTTCGATGGAACAGAAGTAGAAATGAAATGAAATGAATTGCAAAATTTTTAACACTAGAAAACTATCCTGTTTTTTTTTTTAATTTTGTTATACATGCAAGACAATTCTTTTAAAATTTGTTTTAAGAGAAGAAAAATTAAATAATACATACGATTTCATTTACAATTGATTTATTGGTCATTAAAGTTATTTTCTTAATTAAAGAGTTCATTATGTTTTTAACAATAATCTCCGAGATGTAAGGATATAATTCTACGGTTAAGAGAAAGTTTTGTCGGTGAGGAAAAATTCATCGAAATATTTTTGATATATTTTTATAAACATCTGGTTTTTTACACTGAAATCATATTTTTCATTTTATTTTCAATTTATTTTAGATTATCGTAGTTTTAAGTGTAAATGTAGTAATAAATGATCAGAACATAAGTATGCCATATCTGTAAATCGTTCTTTCGATCCGAAAGTATTTTATATAATATCCAAATTATATATATACATATGTATGTATGTATATATATATATATATATATATATATATATATATATATATATCGATCGTTGTAGTACCAAAAACACTTCTCTAAATCAAAGTAAGAAGGAAAGATATATAGATGAAGAAATGGGAGTATAAAGATAACATCATTGTTTGAACTCGTTTTCTAGGAGACAAAATTTATCATCTCACTTTGCTGAGTGCTCCACGAAACGATTACATTCTTCTGTAAAACTTTCGTCTTTTGAGTTTTAGATTTAAATGCATTCCTCTGAAAGACTGTTTGACTAAATAGTCCTGAGCTCTTTAATTCATCAAAACTTTAAGATTTTTATAATAAGAGTCTATATGAATATGCTTTAACTTAATTTCTGGTTTAAAAATTAGGTTTTTGTAGAGAAATTATATTTTTATTTCTTACGTATATTATTTGAAATAACCATTTTAAATCTAAATTATAGATAGATGCAAAATACTTGTGCATCAGAGTTACAAGCAGTACTTAAATGTTTTTCTTATTCCCATTCTCTCCAGTATAATTATATTTAATAAAATGTTTGTTTTCTATTGAAGGTATACTAAGGATATATTAAGCAACTTTCCGCGATGGTTATACAACACTCTTTGACATACAAGTTTCACTGATTAAATCTGATCAATTTACCTAATTTACTACAGAAAATTAGGGTAATTTTATTACCTGGAGCGCACGCAAACTGCACGGATATCCAAATTAAATGAATGGGTAAGTGAACGCCTTCCATGTATATTGTATTGAGCATTTAGTAAGCTTTGCCTATTTATAAGGGTACAGAGAAATTATGTTACATTCTGCCAGCTATTTCACATACTCTGAGGTTGATTTTAGTATTAAATTTCAAAATAAACTTCAGTTTATAAACACTAGTCCGTAGTGTTAAACATTTTTTTTCTGTAGAGTTTTTTTTAGGCAGCTAACATTCCTAAATTTTTAGTAATCTTACCACTGAGTAATAAACGTCAACGTAAATATGCATATTTATAAAATACTTTAAAGCTTCAATAGCATTTTGTTGTCAAATAAATTTTTTGCAAACATTTGAAGCAATGAAAATTACATCATGTACTACCAGATTTTCGAAAATTTCTGGTAACATTATTCACACTAGCTATGAATGTTAGGCGTAGACATAGATGTGAAATAATACTGTGGCACCAAAGAGCTGTAGCTCTATATCCATGATTGTTGACATGCAGGACGCATTAAGATACTGATTTTATTTGACTCATTACATAAAATTTATAAAAATTATAGTAGAAAACTATTATTATTTAAATAAATTTTTAAAAAGTGCATAGTTCTTATTGAAATAAATCATACTCGAATAAATATTCAAATGTTCAGAACGAGTCAATGAGACTATATTGCAGAGGGTTTAATAAAGAAATGTTAGACTGTTGTAGCTCTTGGTCTTTGAAAAATTCTCTGACATCATAGTCCGGCAGATTTGTTGTTTTTTCATTTTTTACTTTGTACAAGTTTCCAAAATAATTCAAAGTAAGATTCATGGTGACTGCTTTAATCATCTGCATTTTGGTATCATGATGTATTAATTCATTGATATAGTACCAGGGAGCCCTGCGAAATGACCAAAATCTTTTGTTAATCACTATTAATATTTTAGGTAATTTACCATTTTCACATTAACCCATTAATGCCTAGTGTTCCTTTTTAGAGAAAAGTAGACCGTAGCACTCCAAACCAAAACCAAAACAAACCTTTTTAGAGATAAGCAGAATTCTAGCCTCAACTTTCTTTGCCGAATAGCAATACCCTACCATCTGGCCATTGTCCGGTAATCACCTGACGACAGATACCCTTTACTGATGGGTTAAGAAATCATCACAATGGTAATTTCTATTTCTCAAAGAGTATTTAAAAAAGAAATTCTTCTATCAAAAAATAAATTAAGTTTTCTATAAATCTAAAACTTGAACAAGTGGCAAAACTCTGTGATTAACTTATTAAATTTCAGGTCCCGATTTCAGTTTGATATATCTTGAGTTCGACACCTAGTAAATTTACTAAATACCAATCGATTCTTATACGAAATTACAGCACTGCAGGATTAAAATTCCTCTCGCATGGTTGGTGTCAGGAGCTATAACAACTTCATTCAAGAGTCTCTCCCCTTCGAAATTATATCGAAATTGGGGAGATCCTCATCAGTTGTTGCTAGAGAACAGCAACGCGGTGCATCCTAAAAAGTGGCCAACAATTTAGTAATTTAACACTGAAGAACATGTGCAAGGAGGATACTATTTATTATGTGAAGTATAAAATCAATGGAATAGGAAAGTTTTTTATATATTGATTAAAAAATCGAAATCTGTTATCAGAATATTTTTTAAAACTTTTTCATTTACAACTTATGTTTCACATTTTAAATTTAAAACTTGAACATTTTATAAATCTTTGATTTATTTATTTCCAGGTTTGAATTCAGACTACAGGGTATTATTTTCAGCGTTCAGTAGTCTTTCTAAATACTAAGCGCTTAGTCAGATTATTGTATTACAAGACTCAAATTTCTCCCACATGTTTTCTCTCAAGAGAGAGAAGTACTGCACTCAACAGTCTCTCTCCTTCAAAATAATATATATATATATATATATATATATATATATATATATATATATATATATATATATATATATATATATTCTAGAGTTCTTCATCAATTGCAGCAAGAGCACACCTACCCAATACTTTCAATCATATAGTCAACAATTCAAATACTTAACACTGAGGATCACTTTCACGAAAGTTACCTATAGGTAATAAAAATATTGGAAGAGGAAATATTGTTTAATGAGTTCATAGAGAAAAGTATTCGGCTATCAGAATTTAAAGCAAATTGTGTTGTAGAGTAATTTAATGAATTTCAAGTTGTCTATTTTAAATCCAAAACGTGAACACTTGGTAAATCACGTTGATTTGCTTATTAAATTCTCAAGTTCTAGTTCAGACTGGAAGATCTTAGATTCGAACTCTATTAATTTTTCGAAATACCAACACTTATAGATAAATTATTTCACAACTGAAGTGAAAATTCTGTCGCACGGTTAATCTCAGGGAGAGAAGGATGTCACTAAACAATCTCTCTCCGTTTGAATAATACCAACGTTGTGGAACTCAAAATCAGCCTATCCAGAGAACACCCATATTGTGTTTGCTCACAACAAAGTGGCTAAAAATTCAACAATTTTACATTAACGATCACCTGCAAAGAAGATACCGATTGTTATATCTAATAGAAAAATTCAAATTCCAGGAGGACTTTTTTTCTCTTAACAAAATATTAAGTTAAACTTAACATCTCGAATGACACTGAACAAGAATATAAAAATACATTTCTAATCGATTTCTCTATCTGTAATTCAGTTTTAATCGTGTATATAACAATAGTTTTAACTGGATGGGAAATTCAAGCGCAGTAATAGAACGTCAATGACTACATTTTATTTAAAATTAATATAACAGGATTTCTTTTAGTATATATGTTATTTAGTTGCATTGATTACTTCAGAACTTTCACCATATTACCCCGTGATCCTTCTTGGTTACTAACCATACATTTTTTAGACTCTTATCATTTTTTAAACTATGACAGAATGTTTACTACTATTAAAAGGATACATTTTAAAATAAATAGGATTTTTATAAAATTATGTAAAATAATTATCACTGAAATCCAATGATCTATGCTTACGATACTTTTTATAACTAAGTAAATAATCAATCGCAGATATATGGCTTTGGTTTGGAGAACTACAAGTAATCTTTTGTACCCCAAGGGTTAGTTAGACTGAGACCTACTGCTTAAAACCAGTTCTGAATGGCAACGAGCATTTAGGCAGTAGCAGGATTCGAACCTACGGAAGTCGATTCCGAAAACATCATCCTATCTATTCAGCCATCTCCCCGTTAGTGTTTACTTTGTAGTCAATTGCTAGACAGATTTAACAGAATATATTATAATCGAAGTAGTCAATTCCTCTTTATATAGTGGTAACAAACTTCTTTGAAAATGCTTTTAGAAGTACTTTTAAATACCCTCCTTTCATTTTTATCGCAATAAAAATTCAAAAACCGTTAAAGATATGTCTAATTGAGCTATTTAAGACTAATAAACGATAATGAAAGTAAAAATTTTCTTCACCGTTAGAAATGACAGTCAGTTTAAAATCATTTACTAATTAATATTCTACTAGGTAAATTACTTTTTAATTTAAGTTGTCTTAGAAATAAAGCAGTTGCCTTGTCCATGGAATTTTTTATGGCAATCATCTATAAAGAATACTTATTTACACGCTTTAAAGACACTATTCATTGGTATGCATCTCTCCGCTTCTATTTGGCATCAAAATGAGTAGTAAGGGTAGATTTTATGATGCGAGGGCAGTTTGACTTTGCACTTAACAGGGAATGCTTTCTACTTCCTCTTAATGTTAAGTGCTGAGGGAAACACTGCCCGACTTTCACGTCAGAAAATATTAGTGAACTGCAGTTAACATACACCTATATTCACGCTTGAATGAAATATTCGAGAATCTATGCAAATAGGCCAATTTTTAATACTACAGGTTTAATACTTGTTTGTAAGAAAAGAAACATAACATATTAGGACAGGGTAAGTAATATATACAAGATGCTTTGATTATTTAACTTAACTGTTTATATTCTTAAACATTTATTTAAAATATTAATATTTATGATATTAAAACTATTAATATTGTGTTTACTATGTTATAGCAATCAACATGTAATATGTTGCTACCGCATGAAAAATATCTCTATAACCTAAATATGTCTATCAAAATAAATTTTATATATTAAGTGTTTGCTTTATAAAACAGATCTTGATGAAAAAATTATCACAATATTTTTACCTACTGTTTGAAATATATTCTAAATCAACATAAAATTAAATGACCGTGTAATCCTATAAAACACTCCTTTTTTATAATATGCTTTTTTCTGACATTCTGCTATTCTGTATTGAATATTCTATGGCATTTAATTTGTATCAGGAAGCAGCATAAAGGAATTGATTTGAAAGGAAACATTTGACTTTCGAAATGCCAACACATCTAAGCCTTAGCATTGGCTTCAAATCATTCGTTTGGTTAGTTGGGATCGTTCCAGTCTAATTTTTTACTACATGAGGGTTAATGAGATCGGTATTTACTCTTAAAGCCGATTTTGAACGGCTATGAGCATCTATGCCAGTAGTCAGATCTCTCGGATACTGGGTTTCTTATTTATGTAATAGGATGTCTTTTTATAACGCAAAAGATGCTTTTATTTTGATTCTATTAATATTGTGTTTACTATGTTATAGCAATCAACATGTAATATGTTGCTACCGCATGAAAAATATCTCTATAACCTAAATATGTCTATCAAAATAAATTTTATATATTAAGTGTTTGCTTTATAAAACAGATCTTGATGAAAAAATTATCACAATATTTTTACCTACTGTTTGAAATATATTCTAAATCAACATAAAATTAAATGACCGTGTAATCCTATAAAACACTCCTTTTTTATAATATGCTTTTTTCTGACATTCTGCTATTCTGTATTGAATATTCTATGGCATTTAATTTGTATCAGGAAGCAGCATAAAGGAATTGATTTGAAAGGAAACATTTGACTTTCGAAATGCCAACACATCTAAGCCTTAGCATTGGCTTCAAATCATTCGTTTGGTTAGTTGGGATCGTTCCAGTCTAATTTTTTACTACATGAGGGTTAATGAGATCGGTATTTACTCTTAAAGCCGATTTTGAACGGCTATGAGCATCTATGCCAGTAGTCAGATCTCTCGGATACTGGGTTTCTTATTTATGTAATAGGATGTCTTTTTATAACGCAAAAGATGCTTTTATTTTGATTCTCGACCGTTCTGTAAAGACTTGATGATATTTATTTTGTTGCAAGAAGAAACATAAAGGTGTCCAACAGTTGACTAAGGGAATACAAAAGCACATCTAGGCCTAAACACTCCAATACTAACTCCAGATCCCATTCATACACGGCTTTATATTTATGCGGTAGGTTGTCATTTTTATATTCTAACAGATACTTTTATTTTGAATCCGGCCATTCTGTATTGAAGATTTGATGGCATTTATTTTGTTTCAAGTTGCAGAAGAAAGGCTCTAATAACAGACGCAACTAAGACTTAACAGCAGTTTTCGCTTCAGATTACAAATACACTGCTTCTTATTTATGTGACAGACTGTCTATATATGTTTATAATTCTTAAATAAATGTTCCATGACCTATTATTTAGAAACAGAAATTTTCTCATTTGAGCTTTGAATATTTACTGCAAATATTAACCATGCGTAACTGTGGAAAGACTAACGTATTTCTCACAGACACAAGATTACCAGCAATATACTTCCTAGATACGGAGTATTAGAGTGTCAATAATAAAGGGTAGTCAGGCTCACTTTATCAAAGATCGTGATGGGAGCCAATATATAATGGGATACTTGTAAACTGTATGTTAACAGAACTTAATGCAACTTCAATTGTCTGTTGTTGACCTTCCATAGTTCTTTCTTCTATAGTTTGTTTAGCTAAGTGATAAGGCCAATTATTTGTTACTTAAGTTTAATTACACTAAATTTATTATATATATACTTTGAAAACGTTTATGTTTCCAAAATGAAATTTAAGACCTGGTTTCGAGAAAAATTTCCCATAAATGCTTAGTGCTGAAAAATTATTTCAACCTATTTTGTTTCTGTTGGAATGGTAAAGTAAATCGTTTGAATAGTCTAAAATATTTTCTCAATCAATTATACCTCAACAACCCTCAAAAGTAAGTATTAAATAAAAACATGGCATCAACTTTCTGAAGGTTTTTTAGTCGAAAATTCAGTTTGTAAGTAGAAGTAATCAAAACTTTAAACTTTAAATCTCAAATGTTTGCTACAAATATCTATCCTTAATACAAATAGACATAGAATTGGTTGTAATAAAACAGAAGTTCCAAAGATTATTTTTAAGTGTAGGATTTATGGCAGGTTTGTATGCTACGGTAAATGCTAACAATTTATAGTAATAACGGAATAGTCCAATTTATCTTTTCTTGTAAGCAGAACATTGTTGCTATTTATTGAAGTTGGAATTAGACTGGATGGCTCGTGCCGTCAGGCTTCATTTGTGAATCGTAACGAATGGTTGGAACATGTAATCAGTTGCTGCCTCTTGTCACTACAATTTGACTCAGTTTGAGTAGCTGCTTACAAAAACGGTTTTAAAATTTTGTTGTTCTTCCTTGAAATCATAGCAGTTTCCAAGAAAAGTCCTCGTAAGTTCTTGAGTGAACTCACTGAACAAAATCAGAGTTTTTCGTGTTTGTGGCTGAATTTATTTAATACTTTGTAGATAGCCTGACATGTTTTCGGGATTAAATTGCAGAGAGCTAATTTAGGAATTGTTGTTGAAATTTTTCTTGTCTTTAAAGCTTCTTCCGGTGGCACGGAATCGTACGATACCTGAGTCTTTTATGGGGAAATATTAGGATCATTTTTCACAATAAATGGACAAACTTAACAACTCAACATAAATTTCTTCATCCGTCATCAAATAATTCCGCCAGTCATTGGGTTCATTTCGCAACTCTTAAATAACTCGATATGACAAAACCTTTTATTCATCAACGACTGGCCATTCTACTTTCTTCTTGGTCTTTGTGACTTTTTCACTTTTTTAAATGACATTTATAGACCACAACAGTACTTCCTCCATCGCAACAGCCTGACTGGGTTGTATGGTGATTGACAATAAATATTAGACAAGAAATCATTGCATATACTTAACTCAATCTTTCGATATCAATTAATCGTTAAAATCGCATCGTCGCGATTTATCGTAACGCATAAACAACTTTTGCTATCCATCATTTATTCAAGACTTGAACGCTATCCTTAAGTCTAGGAGACGTATATCATCCTTTCCATTCTTTCTTCTTTTCCCTCTTCTAATTCTATTCAAACTTTCTTCCCCATGAATTATGCTCATTCAGTTTTTCATAAGTTGTAGTGGTGGAGACATCACTATGCTTGACCAATAGTTGAGTAGACATACATTTTATTTCTCTGTACGTCTTCGAGACATTTATAGTTATACAAATACAGCGTTTTCCCTTTTATTGTTAGTAATGATTGCGAATACACTTACGCAATCAAGCCGTACCAAAAATATCACCTCTAAAAGAATAGAAAATTAAATGGGAAAGTCAATAAAATATACAGGAAGGCAGTTATAAAGAAAATGGCTGTACATGGTTAGCTACTACTGCAAAAATCGTGCTTTTAAAACTAACATATCAAAATATTGTAGCCATAATACTATGAAGAAAAACAGTGGTAAATAATATGTTCGACCCTTTGGATTGGTATTCTTCATGAATGGATAATAGCATCAATTTTCATATATACCAAGTAATTCTTGTCAAGGCTTTCATTGTGGTTTGTGTTTCAATTCCAAACGTCCTACTGAATAAGGTACATATATAAGCATTTTCTATTTCATTTTCAGTTTAGTTTTTGTATCTTTATTTTTTATAATACCTATTTTAATTCCTATACATAATTTCTGTTATTCACACATGAATTCAAACAAATCTGAAGTAAGCTTCATTATTCCTTAATGTTTAAAAGTTGTAGTCATTAGTTTTATGGGTTATTATGTTTCGTAATTAAAATAATAAAATCCCTTTAATGAGCGATTGTTTTTAAAACTCGAAGCGTACATATTAACTGCTTTTCCTTAATTTAAAATAAATTTTTAAAAACTTGCGTCTTCAGCCTTAGCAAAAGTAACAACGTTCTACTGCAGAATGAAAGCATTCTAGGATTAAAATCTTATCAAGTAAAATTCACTATTAAAGTTATAAAGTATTGTAAATGTACAACTATAAATTTTCTCGATCGGATACCGTAACATAATCCAATTTTGTATCCTCTAAATCTATACTAATATCATTTTGTATAGTTTTGGTTGATTTATCACCATTAACATTTAATATTCACCTAACGTGGCAGGAGTGGTTTGGATTATTAACAGAAAATAAGTCACTCCCTTAACCACACCCATTATTTCCATCCTGTTACAACCATTTGGAGTAACTATTTCTATAATGTCAGAAAATTGCTAAAGCATTACGTTAAGTCTTTTCTTTTAATAGAAATTTTGAACCTTATACTTTATTAAATAAAATTAAGAAAAATGTGGGACAGACATTTCCTTTATAAACTTAGTTTTTGGATATCTAAAAAATATGAATAGAATTTTTTATTACTGGATTTAGGTAAGTCATTTTATTGAAATGGGTTAGTATTTACATGTATTGATTATATAATTAGTATACTTATTTTAAGGTTGTATGAATACTTTTTGAGTAATTTAAATCTCAAAAAGTTTACATTTTCTCTTTTATTTATTTGTCCATTGATATCGTATTAATTTGTTTGAAAAGTGCCCATTGAAAAACGCTTTAAGAAGAAATCTAAAAATATCTTCATAATTTCAAGCTAAATGAACATTTTCAGATGAAGATAATTTACAAATGTCTATGACTTGGTTACCAAGGCATCTTGTTTGTGAATTTCCAGTGCTTTTGAATGAATCAAAGCATTAAATATTGAGGTGAAGTTTAACACATTGTGTGCCGGTACATTTCGCAGCTAAATTGTACCGGGAGCGGGCATTTTGTGCGTAAATTTAGTAATTCAGTTAAATCTCAATAGATCGAAAAATTTTTAACTTTTTAACCAACTTTTCATATTTTATATTGAAATATATAAACAATTATATAAGTAAAAAAATAAACAAATATAAATACAAATATATATATATATATAATATATAAATATACATATATATATAATATCATTTTCGCAAGGATAAATAAAAAGTTAATTTTAAATCTAAATTAACTTTTTTAATCAACCTTCCCGTTCTGTGATTTTGCATCGACTCATGTAAAAACTAGTTTTTATTTGTCTAAATTTTTCCAGAATCTATGTACTAGAAGAGAACATTCGGCTTCGTTTTCCTGCACATAACGTTATTTTTGTACCCCAAACAAACCATGTTGTTACACTAACCCGTACTAGTATGTGACCCGCGCTCAAGTATCAATCGTTAGAAAACGTACTAGTAAGTGTCCCGCATACAATGAGTTAATATAATAGAGCTAAATAGCAGTGACAGTTAAAAGAAAACAAAAAAAGGGGGAACTGGTTTGAGGTTCAAAGTAATTTCAAAACATTCTGTTTTATTATATAAAAATTTAAATAGAAGAGCTGTAAAATTTCTTAATTTGTTCCTTAATCTATAAACTCATTTTATAATTTTAACTCTTTTTGTCTAATGTTGTTACTATTGTTATGTCTGCATAACAACTTTTTGAAAATTTATTTGCAACCAATGAAACGAAAGCAGGGGATTACGCAGAATTTTTTCAATGGCAGGGTTCATAATTTTCGAGGGGGAGTTTATAATTCTAAAAAAATAATAGCCCACATAATTTCTACTAAAATTTTTATTTTTACCATTTTGTCTGACCTCAAAGGGGGTGTTTAAACCCCTAAAACCCCTTGCGTAAGCCCCTGAGCGCAAGTACTACGTGTACTTTCAATTAAAAATATTTATTGCACATTAGAGTTATATTTAGCTTTTAACAGTTAATCATTTTAATTATAAAACTCTCCGAGACTTAAGAATAGTTTTCTAGGGTTAATTATATATTACTCATACTGGGGTCGATAGTTCGATAGTTTCCAATAGAATTTTTCTACAACCAGAATTATTTTTAATGCAAGTATATAGTAACATATTTTATTTAATTTAAAATTCCTGTGTGAAAAGAAAAATTTAAAAATTCATTTCCATCTCAAGGATTTGGTTGTCTATTTGCTAAATAAATAGCACATATATACATAATGTAAAACCAAAATTTATTTAAATCTATATTCCATTGCATGAATATAATGTCTCACTCTCATCACAATGAACATTACTTTGTATTCAAAAATGTTTCCTTGCAATGTATGTATTCAATACACATGACTTATTTATGAGGAAAACATGTTGAGAATTTGGAATTTCCTTGTGAATAGTCAAATCTCAGAGGAGACAAAATATTAGTTATAAGTTCATTATGTATAAAGTTTTTTTTTTTATAAATATGCTATTTTAATGAATATAAATATATATATTTATATATTATATATATAATAATATTTGATATATTTGTATGTATATATTATATATATATATATATATGTGTGTGTGTTATGTGTGTGTGTATATGTGTGTGTGTGTGTGTGTGTGTGTGTGTGTGAGGGTGTGCAGAGAACATGGATTTTCCAAGAAATCTTTAATTATTGAGACATCTGAGTTCTCCATTCTGAAACGGGTTATTTATTATGAATATCAATTTAAAGATTACAACAAATAAAATATTTAACGAGTAGTCGAGTTTTAACTATAAAAAGCTAAATTTATGAGAATTCTACTAGCACTGAAGCAAAAATCATGTCTTTTGTTGTATGACGTCATATCGGAGTCGAAAAAGCAACGATTCGGGCTTCCATGAAAATCTTATAAGTTCAGCAAACGTAGCAACACATGCCGCCCGCCGCTGTGGTGCCTCATCCGGATGCTCATTGGTGCCGACAAACCGAACGTCTATTCCACGTGCAGAGGGCCGAACGATGGCCGAATGGTTAGGGGGCTGGCCTTCGGAACCGGAGTTCGTGGGTTCGAATCCCCCAATGGCATGTGTCCACCCCACAATGGGTGTTCGTATCATCCCACAATGGGTGTTCGTAGCCGTTCGGAATCGGCTTTAAGCAGTAGGTCCCGGTCTCATTAGCCCTCGTGTTGCAAAAAGTAAACCGTAGCGCTCCAAACCAAACCAAATCCACGTGCAGAGGATTTCACTGCACACTGGCACGATAGAGCGAACTATTTCTTGTTCGGTCAGTGGATTAAATTATATTTATCATTGTTTTTTAACATTTGGAAATCATATATTCTGCGAAAAACATCTTGTCAATTTTTAAAAACAAAACCAGGGATTTGGTGTGTTACATAATATAATTTATATACTGTCTGTAAGACACAATGAATGGTAAAATTTGGACTGTTCTGTTAAAATTCGTTTCTTTAAAACAAAACAACATTGTTTTTCAGCTAATTATTTCAATAAATATTATACATCACCGAAATTAATTTACCACACTAAAACATTTCACTTTATATTTATGAAATACTTCTTTTATATTTCCATGAAAAAAAAATCTCACAATATATAAATTTAAACATGAACCGTCTGCAAAGTCGTATGGCCAGTTAATCAGTTAAAAAACCAAAATCGCTTCAGTTCCCGCTCTAATACAACGCTTAATAAACAGTACTTTCGGATGATTCTGAACGCAAAGTGCAGGAAAAATAGCTGCACTTGCCTCAGTGCCATAGTATGCTGTTCTTCTCCAGTAGCCCATACATATAAAGCTTGATTTTCAATTTAGTGCGCAGTGCGTACACATCAGAACTTCCTATGTTCGTTTGCTCGCTACATGGTGCTGTACCTAGTACCGCACGCACTGCGGGAATACAAGCAAGCAAATCAACATAATATTTGAATATATTATAAATAATATTTATTATATACCATATAAAGATAGGTAGACATAGGTGCAGAAAATTATTGTCCCTTATAATTTTACCAGGGTGTGCAGTGCACACCCTGCACATATAGACCGCACGCCACTGATATATATAGTGACAACTTCAATGTTCTCGAGTGAAGATTAGCGTGAAGAAGGACACAGTCAAGATAAAATTGGAATTCACTTTTATTCTTTCTGGAGTAAATACTGTTATATATACAATGTGATTCTAATTCTCCCCAAAACAAGTAGAAATGTAGAGGATTTTTGGCTGGCACTGAATTGCCACGATGATCACAGTAGGGAAAATAAAAGATTAATTAATCTCACATATGGGAAGGCTATAAGCCAAGATGCAATGCAACCCAATCTATCCCCTGTTTTTTGTTTGTTTTGTTTTGTTTTGTTTTGTTTTGTTTTGTTTTGTTTTCGTCAGTTACGATTCCAGTTACCTGAGAACTCCAGCTAAGGTTACAGCTAGTTTGTTTTAGTTGATTTCTCATTCGCTAGCTGTCCCGATTCCGGAATTCCCAAGGATTCATTAACGTGACCTATCAAGAGCTTAACTCCTATTCAATCCAACTGTCATCATCCCAGACTCTGCTACGCCACGCTATTGAAAACTGGTCAACACGTGAGATTTCCGATCTGCTGATTTGGCGAGTGCTCTGAACAAAGGGGAGTCTTCACAATATATGTATGTTAAGCTTCCAAGTAAAAATATTTTAGAATTAATAAACCAATTGAAATTTTCTGCAGACATAACTCTTTCTGAAAAAAAAATATTTCGTATCAAATTTGATATACATATAGTCATAGAGAATATTCTTATTTGTTAAATGTCAAATTCGGATTGATTCTGTCGGTCTTAATTTAAAAATACATATATGAAAAACCCTTGTTTTTCCTCACTGTAAATACCAAAAAACAATTTGACAGCAGGAGTTCAACGAATAGCTTTAAGTTGGAATAAATGCTGCAAATGAGATTTTTTATATAACTATGAAACAATAACACTAAGATTCCGGAAGTATTTTGCCATTTTATTATTTCAAGTCTTATTATATCAATAAAATATCGTTTAGCTTTTATAATAAAAAAACGTTAAAAATTTCCCCGATACAAGTTGTTTTAGGTTTGTTATATTACTGAGAAACAGAATATAAATCTTGGGACAACAATAAACTTTTTTCTGTCTTCTTACACAGTAAATTATTTTACAGTTTTAGGGTTATCTTTTATTTTTTAGCAACTTTTGGAGAAAATGAAATTTGATCATATTGCTGATTTTGATAAACAAGTCATAAGCTTGCTTTTAAGGTCTCCAAGATATCTGTTGCACAATATTGCATAAGTCTATTTGTTAATTCTTCTAAAAATATTAAAACAATTAGACAATAGTAAATGATGGGGACTAATGTTTATGATGAACAAATTACAAAAGCTAAGTGAAGTAGAGTAGTTTTTAAAACCAAAATAAGCTTCTCTGCATTGTTTATTTTCTCATTTGTAAATTTTATATATTGGTCTCCTATTTACTATTTCTTCACAAAACTTTTATCTAGTTTATGCATGGTTTTCCAAAAGTCTGAAACGAAATTAAACACTAAAAACTTATTATAGGAATATTTAAGTTAAATAACACGTATGTAACAAAAGAAAATTATATATATATATATATATATATATATATATATATATATATATATATATATATAGAGAGATCTCTATTGATCTATAGAGATCTCTATTGATCTATATTGATCTATATAGATATCTATATCTGTAGATAGATATCTATAGATATATAGATATATATCTATAGATGTATAGATAGATATCTATAGATAGATATAGATTATAAAGATAGATAGATATATAGATGTATGTATATATAGATAGATATAGATTATAGATAGATAGATATATAGATATAGATGTATAGATAGATATCTATAGATAGATATAGATTATAAAGATAGATAGATATATAGATGTATGTATATATAGATAGATATAGATAGATATATAAATTTTCGGTATTCGTGAGATAATGCGTTCGGATGAATGATAGAATTCAAAATAGTGAATGTATTATTATAATTTATTATTCTCTATATTTCTTTCTGAAATGAAACTGCTAGAAATATATTTATAGTAGACTTATTTTAGACTTATGATAAACGTTAATCTTACAGTGCCTGTAAATTGTTATGGTTTCTATATTACAAATGCTGTAGTTAAGTGACTTTTCATGCAGTGATTAAGATGTTATAAATATATGTGTGTTTGTGAAAATACCTTAGACACCTTGTATGTAGTAAATCTTCTATCCTTATATGAAATTTATGTACCATAAAACCTTTGTTGATTGATGCGAAAAAATAGTGAAACAGTTAATATATAGTTTGAAACATTTTGTTGAATAAAGCATTTTAAATTTGAAAACTAACAATTAAATATTATGTAATCACATAATATTTAAATACACTACGAGAAAAATGTTTTGCAGATGATAGACTGGACTTTGATTTAAAATACGTTTAAAAGCTATATGTCAGCTTGAAATTGAATTCCATGTATTAATAAGGTGCAATGCGTATTTGATAGCTGAGCTTGCCATACGGGTTATATGCCATATAAATTCATGGGAATACAAACGATGAGGTTCTTCGATGCGATTAAGCTAAAAAAGTTGTTTATGCAAATTTCTTAGTCAAAGCCAAAATTTATCGTTCTCAAATAAAGTTCATGAATCAAGACACATTCTTGAAAAACTATTCTTCAGAGATCTCAAATACACAAAAATATAAGTGGAGCCGATAGGTCGCTAAAATGCATCGACAGCGATACAAGTCGCTCTTTTCAGGAGAACTTCGTAAGCATCAGAACAAGTTGCTCATTTCAGAACAAACTTTAAGTGATAATATAAAACATTTCCAAGTACAACAGCATTTAGATATTGTAATACAAAGCAGGTTACTTCAATAATGTGTTCATCACTAGCTCAGAATATACTGACGTATCAAACGCAGTTCAAAATCAGTTTTTCAGCTAATATTTCTCTGACCTCTCATCATAAGTCTCTCAAAATAAACTCACAAGCTAACCACATTTAATATCTCTTCTTTCTTTGTAGCGGTACCGAATATTCCAGTATCTTTTTTAAAATTTCTACCATTAAATTTCCACCAAAGACAAACGGCTTCTTTAATTTAATGGTTTTTGGCTTTTTCAAATAATCTTAAATTCCCATTGTAAGAGTAATGTCCGTTCCATTTGGCGTAGCCAAGTGTTCCTTACTACTGATCATTCTGTTCTTTATTAAATTAGTAGAAGTGATTTAACTTAGTTACTACCATCATCTTTTTAGCTATTTTCAATTTATTCTAGTTACGTTATAAACCTTCACTTACTTAGAGGTGATGGTCATAAATAAACGTAAATCTCAAGCTATTCTCCTGGAGTCCATTTAAGTGGTTCAACACGCTAATGGTTTCAACTTTGACACACCATTTTGGGGACCTGGGGGAGATAGTACAGTTGCATTCCTATTAATCACTAGAGGTTTACAGTAGGTCATTTCATTGGGATGAATAGTTTTATTTTTAACGCATTAACATCTTTAAAATAGAAGTTGTGTAGTAAATTCTCAATCAGTCACAACTGGGTAAAATGTCGTATGATTAATAATAGATTGATATCAGCAGTCACTACATTTCATTTTGATTGATTTTACATCGAGATTCAAACCAATACTGCCATCAAGGTAACCTTTTGGTCTATTTAATATATATAAATACATAAACTCCTATTGTTAGACTAACCGAAGCAGTTTAACATAAAAAATTAATAATTATGAGGGTATTAAAATTCTATAATGATCAAGTTTTTCAGTTTTTTTTATTTCTACTCTTTTCAAGGTAAATGTATTTTCTATATTGAAATATAAAAAATTACCATATTGTATAGTATTGTTAGTGTTCCCAGAGAGATTCGGTCCGTTTCCCGAATGAGGTTTGAATGTATTTCTGTCGAGTTAAATAAAAGGTATGTTTCTTCCTTTTCAACAGGGTACCACAGGAAAGCCAATAAAAAGACACAGCCTGTCTCTTAGCTGGAATGCGTATAACTATATAAAGAGGAAGAATGTGTTATGTTTGTCCGGAATAAGTGAAAAACTATTGAACGACTCATAACCAAATTTTTACAGAATTTTGTTAGTACATCTGAGAATGCCAAGACGCACATTGCATCTTTAAAAAATATAAATTTCCATTAAAAAAACATTAAAAACACAATACCTCCGAGTTACAATGCCACGATACGAACAGATGTTTTCCTCATTCATTATGTATGAATGGTGGTGGCTCAGCGATAAAATACACACCTTTTAAGCTCGTTGCCCGGGTTCGATTCCAAGTTTTATTATTTAACTTTTTTTTGGATTTACATTTAATGTTCATTCTAAGAGTTATACCAATTTCTGCTACAATGATTACCTATCTTTTATTAGGAAGTTTTATTTTAAACTTATAGATAAATAGTATTTTTAGGTTCCGTTTATCTGAAAAACTATTAATGAATAAAAATAGTTAGGTTTTTAAGGTATCCAAGTAGGTTTAAATGACGGTTTTGGGTGAAAAATAAAAAAAAAATATTTTATTGGTTTACTTGAAAAACTGTAGTTAGCTGCCGAAATCAGTCTTTCTTTTGTCTGTATGATCTGTAAAATATATGTTATGATAATTTTTGTTTTCGATTGACAAACACGAAGCTGCATTTAAATAACCGGAAATTATAATTTTAATTGATATTATTAGTAAACAAATCGTTTGTGTATCGGAAGTGTTTATTTTTAAAAAGACTTTTTTGGTCATCATTTTAATTTAATCCAAGCTGGAGATTCTCATGTGATCGCTATAAAAATCTCGTAAGAAAAATTTTGCAGTAAATACGTTAAAGGAATTTCCTGAGAAACTACATTTTTCCATAATATACAGGAACCAATTGATCACAAATGAAAGGTTTTATTATAGCAATATGAAACTTTTATCATATAATTTACATAATATTGTGAGTGTAATGAATAAAAAGTTTAATTGTAATAGCAATTTTTGAAAAATTATAGCTGTTTTTATAAAATAATATATGGAATTTTTTAATAAATTTAATTGTTACTTCTTTGATAAATATATCCTGTAAATATTAATACAATCATCAGTTTCATTATATTATTCTATGGTGTCTGTCTGACGTGTATTTGTAATCACAAAGCGATTAGTTTGAACTGATATATTTGTTTCACAATGTTGGCTGTATGCATAAAATATTTTCTGATTTTTTTTTCACATATGTGAAAAAAATTCTATTGCATAAGTTTTTAATTTTTTTCTTTTTTGCACGTTTTCATACATGCAAATAATATAGAAATGAATATTAACGCAGTAAATTTTGCTGTTTCAAATCATGGTATTCGAACTTAGTCGATTACTTTAAAATGTATTGATAAAATTAAGTTATAACTTACGGGGTCATACGAGTCTTAAAAATCGAAAAAAAAATGTAAAATAATTATCATTTTCGACTTTTCATACCTTGAAAACTACATGTTTTACAAACATATTTATTTAAGCAGTTAGAATAAACTATTATCTTTACACATATATCATTCATTTTTAAAACATAAAAAATATTTTTGTTGAACACTTTTAAATAAGAGAGACTTTGTTGTAAACAAAAATTATATCGTTACTAACGCGCATGATTACTAAAAATATAATTAAGTTTAAAACAAACTTATTGTTTTAAAACATCCTACAATATCTCAAAATAACTTAGAACCTAGATTTGTCTATATTTAAGATACATATATATTTTTAAAAAATATTTGAAAAAAGTTAATTTTTTTTCCTTAAAATTTAAATTTATCATTGGAAAAAAAACATTTTGGGAAATATACTAGAAAATTTAGGTTCAGTTGAATGGAAATTATATGGTATACAATCTGTAGAAATTTTATGAAAAATCTTAAATTTTTTGAGATAACATACACAGTATATGAAAAAAACACAATCTGAGAAAAATCAATTTAAAGTTTTGTAAGTTTAAATTTGTTTACAAACAGCAGACTCAGTTTTATTCATAACTCCACTCAATATTGGCATTTTGTAAACTGATTGTTTAAAATGTTCAAAACTGATATTCTTTTCCCACATATTGTTTCTGAAAAATCCAAATTTTTTGTCTATTTAACAGTCGTATGATCCCATTAAACACTGTTTTATTATCACTAATAAGATCACTAGTAGGAAAACACAATGAGAACACAATGAGAAAAATCAAGTCAAAGATTTTAAGTTTAAATTTGCTTACAGTAAACATCTAACAAGTTTTTATTCATAATACATCTCAATATTGGAATTCTTATAAGCGTATTGTTTCAAAATGTTCAAAACGGAATTCTTTTTCACATATTTTTTCGCCGAATGATGGCAGATTGGTTAGGGTGCTGGCCTTCGGTACCGGAGTTCGTGGGTCCAAATCCCACTATGGCATGGATGTTCGTAGCCGTTCGGAATCGGCTTTAAGTAGTAGGTCCCGGTCTCATTAGCCCTCGTGTTGCAAAAAGTAGGCCGTAGCGCTCCAAACCAAAACTAAACGTATATTTTTCTAAAAAATAAAATTTTTTTGTCTAATTAACAAACGCATGAGCCCTTAAAAGATTATAATTCATCAAATCTTCATATATAGTATTAAAGAAAGAGGAAAGGTGTCTGAAATAACTAAAAAGAATACAGAACAAATCATAACTAAATTTTTACAGAAGTTTATCAGTAAATCTTCGAGTATCAAGACGCATATTTCATTTTTAAAAATCTTTAGATCTTTAAAAATGATTTTTAGATTTATCTTTTAAAAATTATCTTTATATTTTTCTGTTAGTTACATTAAAAATATTAATGTCTTGTGGCTTGGAAGTTGTATTTCTGTGTATTATCCATTTGCATTGTATTTTATTCGAGATACTTTTTTCCTGTGATAAATAGCATCTGAAGTTATAAATTATAAAATAAATATTTTTTTTTGTATAAACCTCAATCACCCAGACCGAAGGTTGGAAGAAAAGTGGCTAACCCTAAAGTAAAACTGTGCGAGAATTTCTTAAAAACATTTTGTTCTTATTGATGTCTGAAACAAAATTTTTTATGTAAAACAGAAGATTCTTATATATTGTTTATTTAAAGTTTAAAATGAATTCATTAAGAAATCTCCCTTAATTTTACCTTTAGTTATACTTAATCACCTCAAGTTTTACTAATATCTTGGAAGGACACTACTGTATAAATGTTTATTTATTAAAATATAATGTACTTCGACTTTATACCCTTATTTTGTGTTACCAGTAATAAATCTTTCAAGTATTACTTATCTCATCAAGATATCTCGATCACAGTTTTACTAATCACTACTTTGTCTATTCTTTTATCCTTATATTTTTATTATTAAAGAAGAGTTCCTTGATCTAAAAATCAAAAGTAAAATCATGTGATGCCAGATTTAAAAAGCAACCTTTCTGAACGCCAAATATATTTTATGCAATGCAAACTATATCTCAGTTCTAGACAATTTGTATTCATATCTTTTCAGAATTTTAAAGCATTATTATGCAAATACAAACACGCCTTATTCTAATGTTCAGTTTTATACTAACATCTTCAGCCATTACTTCATACTGTGGGCTCATCTATTTGTCAACACATCGGATCTAACTGAATTACGCATTATGGTTGTTTCTTCACCCAACTATCCTTTTGTGGCGTTGGTTGTTCAACGGAATTTTTTTTGCAGTTGTTTGCTGAAAACGTCTTTAAAAATATAGAAAAGCAACCATAGTCGATTGAACAAAAAATATATTACATTAACACTTACGAGACATGCCAGTATGCAGTCCCTAACGCAGTTTTTTAAAAGTGTATACAACTGAGTTTTTTTTTCTGTTGCGAGCATTTTAAAACCTGTTTCTGTATTTAAAAATAGGAGTAAGATTAAATTATATGTACTTATTTATTTTGAATATCAAAGTCTTTTTTCATTTTTTTTATTATTTAATAATTTATTTGAAGTATAGTTATGTTCATTAGCTAACGGATTAAGGCTAACGTGAAACTATATATCATCTACAAGTACTGAATATACCTTCCATTACAATCAATTGCTTAATTGTAATAATAAATGAAAATAAGATTATATTACTGGATATATTTAAAGTAAGTTTGTTTGAGTTAGTTGGTTAGTTGATATCATATCATATGCTAGCTGAACTAGTCATTATAATTAAATTTCTAGAAAATCTATTCCTAAACTGATAATTTTTGGCGAAAGTCTATGTTTCTCTTTTGATTTTCATAACCTTTGGCGACAACGAAAGCCAGTTTAATTTCTTCTTTACTTACCTAACCTTATATAGCTACTTTATGTAACTTCGAGGACTTTCCGACAAAGAATCTATTTTCCGTTCTCTAGCCACCATTAACCCCTTAACTTGCACACTCGAGTTAACTCGAGCGTGCTAAACTGGCCAAACTGTACACACTAGAGTTAATTTTTTTTTACTGTTCTTAACGAAATTTTTTGATGAAGATGAATATAAATATAAATTATAAATAGCCATGATAAATATATTCAAAATATTGGTGTAAAATTAGAACCAAACATTTTTTATCAAAGAAAGCATGCCTTGGTTTAATCAATTAACTATGAACGCTCGAGTTAACTCGAGTGAGCTAAACTAGCCAAACTGTGCCCATTCGAGATAATTCGAGCGGTGTTGTACTTTATGTTGCTATAGTTTTTCACCCTCAAATGCAATCGAGAATTGAAAATAACAATGTAAGGGAAAAAGAAACAGTCATTTTATTGATATTTATCATTTACATGGGATTGTAAGCAGTAACACTTATTCAAGTATAATATATATATATTCTAAATTCAATTGTCTAAATTGTGTTTTTTACATTAAAAAATTGATTTTTTGCCAACCTTTTTCAAATAAACTGTGCATTAATGTAATTAGTGTATATTTCGGTTAATGTATATTTCGGATCTTCGGCTGGCTCAAGTCCCGAACTCGCAACTCTCCAGTTATGAAATCGATGCCTTTGCAGACTGAGCTATATCCGGGCTCTAACAAGCAACTGTAACGAAGCAAAATGCAAAATCCCACAAAGTACTAAAGTTTCTTTGATGGTATTATAAATGTTTCATGTAACCAACTATTGGACATTAATCCGAAAACATAGACGAAAACCACGCTGCACTATAATTATCGATTTTGTTTTGCTAAAACTGAAGAACCGTATGTTGGGAAGAAAATGTAAACTTCATTCACAAGATCTTCTTCATTCCATACATATAAAAATTTAGAGTCGATTCACTCATTTTTATACACTCTGTATGTACACAACATATATATATACAACTACAAATATATATATATATATATATAAATATATATATATAAATATAATATATATATACACACATATATAACACATATATATAAACACACATAAATATATATATACAAATATATATACACACATATATATATATTTATATATATACATATATATATACACACACATATATAATACACACACACATATATAATATAACACACACATATATATATATACACATATATATATACACACACATATATATATATACACACATATATATACACATATATATAAATATACAATAAATATATATATATATATAAATAATACACACATATATATATATATATATATACACACAATATATATAAATATATATATACACACATATAATATATATATAAATATATATATACACACATAAATATATATACATATATATATATAAATATATACACACACACATATATATATAATTATATAATATATATATATATACACATACATATATATTTATATACACATATATATACACATATATATGCATATATATTTATATATACATATATATAAATATACACATATATATATACATATATATACACATATATATACATATATATGTACACATATATATACATATATATACATATATATACATATATATACATACATATATATACATATATACATATATATATACATATACATATATATATACATATATATACATATATATACAAGTCAGGATTTAAAATATAGAGTAATTTAAGAGATTTAATTAGGGATTCTTTTAATGGGAGTAACGCGCCTCGCGTTATTAGTCACATAAATACGGCTCACGCGCAGTGATATGGACAGAGAGCGATAAGCAATTACTATAGGCAGACCTGTGGCTCCTCGATGTAGTAAAAACTGCCTTTGTTAGCAGTTGGGCGCAAATATGAGACACCATTGTTGAGTAGCGTGTGAAGTTGATTAATAAAGAGAAGAAAAAGAATTACTTGAGAGTGGACTGATTTATATATTTACTAGTGTCGTTTACTGGGGACCCTGTCATATATATATATATATATATATATATATATATATATATATATATATATATATATATATATATATATATATATATATATATATATAATGACATAAACGAGTGGTTAAGGCATGAAAGACACATTTCAATTTATGTATAAAAACTTCTGTATTGTAATCCTTCTGTCCAAGCTATGCCATTTAGAAATCCTTTGTTGTCATACTTTGCCACGACAAGCGTGGACGATTTTATCAGCCCGAGTTCCCTCTCAGAACTGTCTTTTTTGGTGTTGCTACCTAAGCAAAATTCCTATATCTACATCCGCGTCAGCTCTTTTACTCTGTTTAGTTCAGCTCGAGAGTGTGTCTTTCTCCTATTACGTTGTCGTTAATGAGTTCCAATCATTTTTAATTATACCTCGCTTAATTCTTAACCCCCATTTTTAAATCTGACATTATATATATATATATATATATATATATATATATATATATATATATATATATATATATATATATATATATATATATATATATATATATATATACATACATATACACACACTTACGTATGTATGTATATGTAGCAGTTCCTAAGAAGAAATTAAAACAAAGCAAAGCATAGAACTAAGATATAAATATAAATAAATAATATTGTCTCATCATTAGAAATTCCCACTAATATTAGAAAAAGGGTTGTTTCTGGAAGATGGGATCTATGCAATAAACTCATCATGGTAAAGTACAATCCTTGTACAGCAAGAACAAAAATTAACATCGCATGCTACTGCATTTAGTAAAGATACGCTATACAACATACCAGTTATCGAAGCTAACCCCTAGTACTGTCAGGGGATTAGAAAAATGAAACCAGATAATCAAAATACGAGGAACAACATCAGTAGATCCATTGTTAATACATAAGTACTGTACTATGACACTAAACCATTATCATTGATCCTAATCCTAAAAACAATTACATGTATTGTATTTTGTGAATCTCTAATGATAATGTTTGCTTTTATTGTAATATAATAATTATATTGTAGATAGTTGAAAATTATGCTTATTATTTAATGATTAATATATAATGTATATATGTATGAGTGTATATATGTAATATGGGCGAGACTCATTCAAAATCACAACACACTTTATTTCTGGTAATAAAGATGAAATCCGTACAACACGCAAACACCTTTACAACTTCGTGCACACAGACAATGTGATCCCGCACATACGCTTTTTAAGTAGGGATTCCTTTGGTAAAAAGACTGCGAATAATCCCTAAGCACAATTGATCACGTGATACAAAATACCCATGTTTAAAGAGAACGAGCTTACTATTGGCTAAAGTAGTAGAGACAGAGGCTGAATTAAGTCTATAGCGTGTCTGGAGGGAGAATCAGAATTACCGCGCAAACCCCGAACGTACTTTATGAACAAAAGTTATTAAATTAATATTAAAATACGTAAATAAGGGATTTTAATATTACATATATATAAATATTGTGTGTGTAATGTATGCTAAAGTTTTACTAAAAAATTGCTTTTCTATACAGCTATTTCTTGTTGCATGTAATGGAGCCTTTCATCTATAAAGAATGTTTAAACAGGGTATATATACATACATTTATTTATTTCTCGGGAATAACATATGCTTCTATATTATATACGAGCAAACATAGCCATTTCTTTCAAAAATATACATCGCTAAAGTCTCAAATTTGGGTGAAAATGTCTGGAATCTCAGATATATAGGTGAAAATAGTTCTTCTAGACTTTAACCTACATTTAAAGATAAAACATATTTTTATGGAAAGGATCTGATCGTAGAATCTTTAAATCCTCTAAACGTAACTTTCGAATGAAAAAATTGTGCTAGTCGTTGGCGGTATAGACTAAAACATAAAATACAGATTTTTGTGTGAACACAAATTTTTATTCCCTTGAGAATGTTAAAAGGAAAGAAAAAATATTTGAATTTTCTGCCTCCTTCTTTACATTCAAATGATATCACTTCAATAGGATTAAAAATAGATTTTAAATTCTTATCACGAAATGTGTAATAATTTCAGAGTGAGAAAAACGTTTGCACTTTCGTAATTTAATAAGATTTAAATCTTTTCCTTTATCACTTAAGGGGGTGATTCTCAAGCTATAAGTATTTGCAACCAATTTTCAATTATGATTTTCGTCGTGCCTCTTTCGACTCATACAATAATAAAGTATTTTGAATATTTTAAAAACTCCATTATAACCTAAACTTCAAATTTTACATATTAACTAAACGAACCGATAGACGTTGTTCTTTTCTCAAAGCTGTAAATCCAAAAATTGTAGAATTTTTTTAAATAAATTATTAATTGAACCGTTTCGATGGAAAAGTTAGGAAAAAAATTATTTTAAGAGTACTTCACGCCACCACGCGTACAGTCATCACAAACGTAATTATATCAATTTAAAATTCTCACATTGCCTGTACGGGGATTAGATCCTGGGACTTCTTATACTGAATCCTGTTGCGCTGACCACTGCGCCACAGATACGTTGCCAGTGAATTGTTTCAAACGGCTTTCTGATAATCTCAATAAGTGCATATTTCTGGATTTTTAATAAAAACATTTTCTATCTGATCAAATTGTGAATTTAAACCATTCTCAAATCAACTTTAATTATATACACAAAATTTCATCAAAATCAGTCCAGTCGTTTATGAGGAGTTCTATTACAAACACACGCCCAGAAGAATTTTATATATAAAGATAGCAACAAGTAATATAATTGATTTGGCAACAGCGATTTGCTGCATTGGCTAAACCAGAATTTCTGCTTCCCTATTGCACTTTGTCTTACGTCCATCAAGACAGACCCAAATATTCACTAATAATTATTAAACTTGTGCGTAATTTAAAACTGATAAGTTAATCATTAAATATAGAGTTTAGAAGTGATACAATTTTACTTAACCAGATGTCTTTTAATTAACCTTCAACTGTAAAATGAAATAACGCGAGTCGTCGTAAATAGCACAATAATTTTATTGAAAAAAAATACAGGAAAGGAAATTTTTGCATGAAGATTTGAAAGTGATTACCTGTAAATAACTGAACAAACTTTCACCTTATATAAATCCATGCGCTTTCTATCTTTAAGGTCTCATGAAAGACTTGGATTAAAAAAAGAAGAGAGGCCTCATCAGCTTTAAATGGTCCTTTACAGGCTATTTTCCTAGCGGTAGTAGAGATGCACTTTAACTTGTAACTGGCAACTTTATAATTAGGTTGTGCGAGTTTTTTTCACCTTTTAAAGGATTACACTTTGAAAACATCTAGCACTAATTTCTTTTTCAATGTTTTATCAATAAAATACTTATTTTTCTGCTATCTAAAATGATATGTTATTTCATTTGTTTAACGTTGTAGGCTAATTAAAAAACCTTGTATATGTACATTATATTAGTGTAAATATGTATTTTAATTTTTTAAATCAGAATGTAGTTTTTTGCTTTTTTAGGATAAAAATCAATCTTTTTTTTTAACCCCTTAATGCACAGTTTTTTTTTTAAGCCGGACAAAAAAAAATAATTTTTTTAATGTAAAAAACACAATTTTGAACGTTGAATTTAGAAAAAAGATATATTTTATACTTGAATAAGTAAATGTTGTAGCTTACAGTCCCATGTAAATAATAAATAACAATAAAACGATTGCCTTTTTTTTTGCCTTCACATTGTTATTTTCAATTCTCGATTGCATTCCAGTGTGGAAAAATTATAGCAACATAAAATACAACATCGCTCGAATTATCTCGAGTGTGCACAGTTTGGCCAGTTTAGTGAGCTCGAGTTAACTCGAGCTTGTAGTTAAGGGATTAATAATATGATTGATCATTTTTTAATTATATTCGTTTTTGGTATCCTCTATTCCTCGAAATGTCCCCTATAGAATTATCAAAAACACCTAAGGGCTGTACGATGGCCGAAAAGGTAGGATGCTGCTCTTCGGTACCTGAGTTCGTGGGTTGGAATCACAATATGGCATGAGTGTTTGTAGCCGTTCGGCTTTAAGAAGGTCAAGAACACATTAGAACTCGTGTAGCAAAGCAGTAGACAGTAGGTATCCAAACTAAACCAATTCAAACCCCTTGGAGGGCATAGCATATAAGTTGAGTTGTTTACTTGAGAAAAATGAAAAAACAAAATTTTAATCTTCTGTCTTTTATTACATTCAGATAATGTCATTTGAATACGGGTCAAGTAAATTTCAGTAACTTATCACGAAAGGAGTAATAATAATTTCAGACTGGGAAAAACATTGCCATTTTTACAATTTAATAATAAAACTCAAATTTTAGCCTTTATCACTTAATGTAACGTACCATATCGCAGTTAAATTTTTGAGTAATGTTTCATAAAAATATTTTGAATCTATCGTAATATTATACTTTAAAACATTGATAAATATAAAAATTAAAATACAATATTATAATTATTATTGCATCTTAGCTAAAATTGAAAAATATAAGAACTAACTACATTTTGCACTTTAAGGAAACTAACTAAACAATTATGTAAAATATATCACATTTATCAATTGTCTTTGCAGAAATAGCCATCTTATATATTCTGATGTCCTTCTTACATAAGTAGATACTACTGTTAATAAGAAAAGCATTCTTTTTTTTTATTCTGTTTCCAAGCAAAACATTTATCACAAGGTTCAGATCGCAGGTTTTGATTTTGCTTTTTGCAAGCCGATACAATCAGTTTCAATGTTAATACTTTTACTTCCGTTTTATCCTACAGTAAATCAGTATGTTCCATATTCAATTCTGAAGCGCTACATATGCAAATTCAGATGTAGCTAGTATATTTTAGAGTTAGCTCTGTTTGTTTCTTTTGGCAGCCATTCTTGCAACGGTTCTTCTGCAACAACAAATAGAATGCGATCTCTAAGAACACTTTCTCTTTGATCACCATATTCGCAATGCTTCACGAACTTTTTTAGTTTTCTTAAGAATTTGTTTAGGTTTTCATACTGACCTTGAGATTGGGAATCAAATATAACTGGAATATTCTGGAACTAGAATAACTTTTGAATGCTTCTAACACAATTGCCATATTATGCATTCGAACAATATTTAGTTGGAATATATAAAATAATTCCATGGCTTCTTAACCATAAATAAGAGGAATTGCCATTTTCACATCATCTGTCTTTTTGACAGGCACCTTACCTTTAGAAATATTTCTTCCTTAACTTTCGCTAAGAATTCTTTGGTTATATTTCTAGGTACATTTTTATATTTTGATCCTTTTTAATGGAGCGTCTACTTTGAATTTAAAAATAAAATGTTCGACAACGATTGCACCATGTTTAATTCTTCATTAACACTAGATTTACGGACCGAGCCAATTTGACATTAAAAATTTGATCCCTATATATATAAAAAACTTTAATATCATTTTTCAAAAACATACGTTGGTTTTTAGTTAGGTAACAAAATATATGTAAGCTTTAATTCCTCTTCCCCGCAGACCCCATCATTTCGCATTATCAAATGTGGTATACCTATTTTCACGGTTGTGAGCTAATCTGATTCATAGAATGGTTTAACAGTTCTGCATAAAGAGACGATCAAGTAAATATTTCACAAAAATATTTTATTTTTCAATTGGCTGAAGAGCTAAGAAGTAAATATAGAGAATTCGAGAACACTTCCATTCCAATGACAGAAATTATGCTACTGGCGCACAGAAGAAATGTCAAGTTCAACAATCAAGCAAAAGAAACAGATGTAGAAACCATTGTGCTAAATGTAATAGAAATGTTTGTTGAAAATGTGTTTCAAAAATAGATTTTATATGTAAAAAATGTTTTCCAGGATTTTTTTGATAATAAACATGTCATTTAAATTAATTTGGAACTATTTTCTTTGCAAAAAACTTCAATTTTCTTGTATGAATCAAATTTGCTCACTTCAGTAAAAATAGGTATATGATCAACATCCGTAAATCTAGTGTTAACAATTTAACGCATACAGTTACAGTTAATTATGTCAGTCAGGTCAAAACTGAGCTAAGAAGAACTAAGTATTGTGTCTTACTTTCAACTTTTACCCTGAAAAACCAAGGATTTTGCAATGAAATGTGCTTTATCCATACATTGGAAAAATAATTTTAAAATAATAAATAGCCAGTGGCTGCAATATTTTTCTAAAAATGTATACATATATTGGTTAGTAATGTCCAGATTATCTGACTTGTAATTGTGTGCTGTAAAATTAGTTATTTCCTGAAAGCATTTTTATGCAGGCAGGACATTTAAATATCCATTTAAAATTTCTTAAGAAATGATTCAGTTTATTCTATTCATAAGAAATCATCATTCCTAAGTCCTCAGTAACTGAATCATTACTAAGAAATGATTCAGTTACTGAGCTAAGAAAAACCAAGTCTTGTGTCATACTTCCAATTTTTACCCTGAAAAATCCAATGATTTTGCACTGAAATGTGCTTTATCCATACATTGGCAAAATAATTTTAAAATATTAAATAGCCAGTGGCTGTAATATTTTCTAAAAATGCATACATATATTGGTTTGTAATCTCCAGATTATCTGACTTGTAATTATGTGTTATAGAACTAGTTATTTCCTGAAAGCATTTTTATACAGGTAGGACACCTAAATATCCATTTAAAATTTCCTAAGAAATGATTCAGTTTATTTTATTGTAACCAACAAAGTTTATGTACCGTACCAATAAGTTTGTACGGTGCATAAACTTTAACGGTTACTATACTTAGGTAAAAAGTCCCCAAAAAACCCAGAGTAATGTGTTCGGGATTTTATATGTCGTGAAATAAGAAGAAATGAAAATCAACTAAAGAAACCAGGTAAATAAAGGTTAAATGTAGAGTATATCAGTGTTTAGTTTTATTGTGTAATGAAGTCAATAATAGAGTAAAAGATTTGTTCCTTACAGAGATATAAAAATGCACTGTAGAAAAATAAATGTAATATAATTAATGCTAACTTAGTTTACTGAGACTAGTTAAAAACTAAATCCATTCAAATCACATATACATAAAATTTATAGGGCTAAAATATTTTATATGCTTTTAAATTTAACTAGACAAATCTTTTTATAATATTATATCAGATTTTCAAAGATTTTTTTTTATATTTTGTTTAATTTTATATTAAATATTGGGAAAAAGACTTAAATAAAGATCCCTAATATTAATGCCTTATACAAATAAACCAGTTGATTTCATCAGATGGAATTATATATATTAATTATAAAGGAACTATAAGTATTTTAATAACATATAAGCATTCGAAACAGACAAAACCTATAATACGAATGTTGTATATTATACTGGACAAAATCAAAATGTATTTTCAGACTTATCAAAGATTGTCTCCTAAAAATTATAAACTATACACTGATCATTAAATGTCAAATGTAACTCTAATGACGTAAATAAGCTACCTTATAAATAGCAATTTTAAACATTCAAGACACAGAAAAATCTGACGTAACGAAGGTAACCTATCAAATAGAAACAAAATATATTTAATGCTTATCAAAGGTTTTATGTAATTGAAAAATTTCAAACGTACTTTTTTTCTAAAATGGCAGCATTCTTTTCATCTAATTTTAGAATATATTCTTTAAGTATCTTGAGACAAGTCTACGATAAGAAAATAGCTGATTCGAAATAGAATCTTTCTTAAAAGTTGCATGTATTATGAGCTTCTAACATTTCTACTCCCAGATATTCTTTAACATAAAATCTTTGGTTGGAAAGTTTGGCATAACATATTTTTAGGAACCATCTAAAGATATTAATTCACGAACGGCGAAAATCAATAAATGTCAAATGTAAATCTTAAGACGCGAATAAGCTATTTTATAAATAAAAACAATTCTAAACATTCAACGCTGACAAATCTTATAAAATGAATTTAGTATAATATACTAAAAACCAAAATGTATTTTTAACTTATCAAAGATTGTATTTAATTGAAAAGTTTAAGGCATATATTTTTTCCAAAATAACCTTACTTTCCTATAATTTTAGAATTCATTCCTTAAGTACTTTGAAACAAGTCTACCATAACAAAATCACCAATTCTAAATGTAGTTTTATAGAAAAATTGCATATATTATGGGCTTCTAACACTCCTGTGCACATATATCCCTTTCACAGAAAATTTTGATTGGTAATCTCAGCATAACATGGCCCGAGTAATCTTCTAAAAATATTAAATCATGGACCGCGAAAATCAATAAATGTCAAATGTAAATCTGAAGACGTAAATAAGCTATTTTATAAACAGCAAATAATTCTAAACATTCGAGACACAGACAAATCCTATAAAACAAAGCTGTAAAAAAAACCCAAAATGCATTTTCGAACTTATCAAAGATTGTATTCAGTTGAAAAGTTTGAGGCGTACTTTGTGACAGGAAAACATTCATCGTCCATAAATTTTCTTGAGGATAGAGGGAAATATATTTTGCTCTGATGTTTTAAACGAATGTGTGTGTGTGGGCAAATAACAACTTATCATTCATCTTTTTAGTCGGAAATGAAAGAAATCTTGTGTGCCTCATAGATGGATTTTGAGGTGAATCGAGTTCTTTTCCACAGAAAACTAAATAAAAATGTCGGGAAGAGGCGACGCCAAAAAATACTGTATCTGGACCTCAGGGAACGTTATGTGGCTTAAAGTGGTTTTCAAATGGGGAGGAACGGGTAAAAATTGCGGAAGGTGTCATATCGGGTTCATAAAAATAGGTATAGGTTATTGCGCGATGAAATATGGGATGGTTTGCGGAAGGGAAAAATATGGGAGAATATTTTGTTGCGCATTTCAAAAACTTTCCGATAAGTCAAAGCAAAATAAAATTTACTCTAAGGCTTTGATCTGTTAAGAAATGAATGTTGCAAAGAAATCAAAACATTTTTTTCCATTGATAGTCTATTACTTATCCCTCAATGCTGCCCACGTTTGATTTTTTTTCAGTTAATTAGTGAAATTAAATTTAAAATGGCAAATTAAAAAACAATTATCCAGGGAATTACTAAAGACAATTAGGTATTTAAATGAACTTTTTTAACGTACCGTGCATGCCTTAAAATTTAATTGTCCCGGGTTTCCTTTTGTAAATAGAAAGCGTAAGCAGAAAATGAAGAGATAATAGTGAAATAAAAAATCTCAATAAATTATTTTTAAATGTTATTTTTGAGTGATTTTGAATACGATTTGAATACTTCTGCAGATATTTCCATATTTTATATTTATTAAAAAATTTCTTTTTAATTTTTGATAGCTCTTATTAGATAGGGTTTTAAGATCAGTTAATTAACAAAGATTTGTTGAAATAAATTTGAGGATTAAAGTTTCAAACAAAATTCATTATTCTAAATAAATGTTTTCAGAATTTCTTCTTACTCTCTTCACATCTATTACACTTAAATAATGAAGTAGATCAAACTAAATATTTTAATTAGCCAGCTTAAATGCCAAATTCAATGCATTTAAGAGAAAAACGATTACAGCCCAATTTCCATGAGTTAATACAAAATAAAATTATTATATTTGTTATGAATGCTTATGAGTACTTGATGTATTTGAAAGTTGCAGCACATGGTAACAAATTACATATATCTTAACCCCTTGAAATCTGAGAGATTTTGGTCATTTTATGTACCAAAGTACACTTTGACGTCTTTGAGATGTCAATAACTGTCTCTGGCAGACATTATGCAGCATAAGATTAAATCATTTAATCATTTAACTCGTACTTCTATTCTGTTTTGATTAGACTGTTCAAGATTCATGTGTTCTTAAAAATAACTAGCATATAGCTCGTCATGTGACGGGATTAGTAAAATTTTTAATTTTCCAGAATCCTAAAGTATCTTATGAGGAAGGTTTGTTCTGTGGCTGCTAATTATCTGGTACACGCTCAATAATTTGTTATCTTCATACTCCCCTAAAGTTTCCCGGTACTATGAATGCAGTTCAGAATCAAATTGAATTCATTTAGTCACACCGTGGGGTTATGTATGAAAAACAAACACATAAACGAACAAACTTATTAACTTTCAAAGACGTATAATTTAAACTCTAGATATTTATTAGTCCGTGGAATAAACTTCTAGACTTTTATGAAAAGAATTTGTTGTTAATACCGGTGATAAAATTTTCATTGCAACAAAATATAATCAATGATTAAATTTAAAATTATCTCATATGTACCTAATCTATTATTTAAGCCAAATATAAAAGAAAATTATTTACGTAATATCTAAGTTCAGTGATAAAACGTATGAAAATAATGTAGACGATATTTAAATAATTTAAAATAAGAAATGATTAAATGAGATGGTTAAAGGAATGACGTCATAATGCTAGAAAAAAATGTTATTTTTACCTATTTATTATGTGATAAACTTAATCACCTGCTCTTAACTCGGGAAAATAGGGCTTGATATAATGGCATTAAACGCTCGAAAAGGGGAGAAGGGGTGGATTTCGAACGTTTTAAAGATTGCTTTGAATTTTGCTAACCCTAACTAATAAAGAATCCAATATCGATGCCTCTATCCATTCCAGGTTCAACCGCTTCATAAATTCGAGGACAGGCCGACAGATAACCTGGGCTATTATTATATAGGGTATGAATGAAGCTGATAAACTTAGATGTAATAAAGATGCCAGTTCCTCTGCCTATTCGAAAATAATTTGAAATCTTTTTATACTTTACCAAAATACTAATTTTATACTAATACTTAATTATATCATTATTTAAGTAATATATGATGTAATATATATTAAGTAATGACATTAATATCGTTGTTCATTAACATCATATATAAACCTCATTAAACGTTGCATAGCAATGCAAATTTCAAAATAAATAAAACTCTTTTTCTCATCTTGCCCAAAATTGTTGAGCCAAAGCTAAACATTATTAAAGAACTAAATATATTTTTCGAACACATCAGATTCCTTTTTATTTGTATGTAAAGAGGTTAAATACTTATTTCATTGTTATAATTACAGAATTCTTCTCTTTTATTATTCTCGTGTAAATAAGTATGTAAAGAGTCCTTGATAAGATTTCTTCTACAGAATCAATACTTTGTTCATTATCACCTGCTTCGTTATTAAAATTTAGGTATCCAAATAATATTTTTCAAAGTAGGAATAAACTATGCTGTACATGAGATAGTGAAAACCTTTATCAGAATATAACATACAATGCAAATTCAACGTAAGATAAGTCTCTAGAGATATATGCAACCAGTTATTTCGTTGATCCAAGCGACCAATGTTTTTAATGCGAGAGAAATCAATGGCTTGTAAAAGCAGACTAAAATCAGTCTGATTTTTTACTAAGTCTGGAGTATTGTAATTGTAAACTCGCCGAGCGGTCTGCGACGTTTCTATTTCCGATTGTAAGTCATTTGGGTATGACTTCGCATGGGTCTCGTATAGGGAGCAGGTATGGAGACGAAATAATCAGCCGTAGAGGATTAAACTTAACAATGTTGATTTATAACAACAACAAAAAAACATTTAAAGAAAAATATATGTAAAGTCGTCCAGAGAGGAGATCACTCTAGGCAACCTGCTCATCTGAAAGTTCCGCCGGGAGTCCCCTCCCGTTTTTCCTTTTTCAAACAGGAAACCTCGGTTTTAGGGGAGATCGACAACTCCCCCCCAGTTGACCTTCGTCCTTGGAGTAGCCGACGCGGTCACACAAAGAACAATTTCTTCTTTCTGTCGGTGCGTTGACAAAACGGCAGATTTGACACTTCTAATCGTCCGTGCGTCAAAAGGACCATTACTGCCGTTTTCCAATTGTTCGGCGTTTTGAAATATTCGGCGCCATACAATGAACCAAAAGTTCTCTTTAACAGACGCATTTCTTGATCCTCAACAGAGACGGACGCAAAACTTACAGTAATCGGGAAAAACTTTAGGTACATAAATATTGTTTTTTAAAATAGGAATAAACTATAATGCATACGAGAAAGTAAACGTTTGTTGGAATAGAGAACAAAATGTAAAGCCAAAGTAAGTCACAAACAGAGAAAATTTGCAACCATTTCTTTTGTTGCTTTGAGCAAACAGTATTCTTAATACGAGGGAAATTAGTGGCTAGTAAAAGCAGACTGATCTTAGTCTGCTCACTATAGACTATAATACACTATATCACTATACACTATATCAGAATAAACTATAATGCATACGAGAAAGTAAACGTTTGTTGGAATAGAGAACAAAATGTAAAGCCAAAGTAAGTCACAAACAGAGAAAATTTGCAACCATTTCTTTTGTTGCTTTGAGCAAACAGTATTCTTAATACGAGGGAAATTAGTGGCTAGTAAAAGCAGACTGATCTTAGTCTGCCCATCGGCTTAGTCTGAAGTATTGTTATAGGGAAAATTTTTAGTTCTTAGATTTCAACGCAAACAACTATTTTGACAATTTTTGGTGGTAATTCTCTATGTACGTACAAAGAAACTCCAAATATTCATTTTCAACATTCCCTCAGCGTATTTTGTTTGGTTTCTTCTAGACATCTGTAAGTAAATGTCTGGCTTAACTCAAAAACGAGTAGCCATAGAAAGGTGAAATTTTGTATTTAGGATGGATTATGCCCACACTCGTATCCAGCACTAGCAAGCTTATAGATGCCATGGCCAATGATGAGTGGGGAAAAAATCAAATCCAGTTACATAACTTTATTTTAGCTTTTCAAAATAAATTTGCATAGTGTATTTACAGTGTAGCAGCTAACACAAACAAGATTTCCGGTCTTGCGAAATGTCAGAATTGATAATTTTTAAATTTTTGTGGCTTTTATTAGCATAACATAGTACTTTTGGATGCAGAATTTCATGATATGTTGTATTACAAAATATAATGAGGTAGAAGATGAGATACAATCCTTTTTAACAGATAACCAAGAACAATATGATTCACAAAGTATAATTTACTACAGAGTAATGGTTTGATTTGGAGCGCTACGAGCTACTGTTTTGCACACGATGGGCTAATGAAACCGGGACCTACTGTTGAAAGCCGATTCAAAAAGGCTACGAACATCCATGCCATCAGCGAGATTCGAACCCTCGAACTCTGGTTCCGAAAAGCAGCTTTCTACTATTTAGCCATCGTTCGGCCTACAGAGTAATGGTATGAATATAAAACAAACTGTAGCTTTAATATTCAAGAACTGAAAGATATATATATATATATATATATATATATATATATAGATATACATATACACATATATATATACATATATATATACATATATATACATACATATATATATACATATATATACATACATATATATACATACATATATATACATATATATACATACACACACACATATATATATATATACATACACACACATATATATATATATACATACACACACACATATATATATACATACACACACACATATATATATACATACACACACACATATATATACACACACATATATATATGCACACACACACATATATATATATATATATATATATATATATATATATATATATATATATATATGTATATATATAGCCTAGGAACACTAACCAGAAAAACAAACAAATGAGAAATGCGTATTTGAATGGACATGTATTTCAGCAAGCGTTTTTCTGATTGAAACGAGTTTTATCTATTCTTATGTAATACTCAGTTTGTATTTAAGTCTGTTATGACATCTGGGTCGTCTAGCTTCCCTTTCCATTGTAGTCTGCACTCTATATAACGAAACATTTCCATATTATGAATATGCATACTGCCGGTAGCGATTTCCAACAATTAAACAATTTGTGAGTACAAAATATCGATGTATCTATATGCAGTCATAACAATACTTTTAAAAACCCTTCCTGGTACGTAGTAAAGGATAAGCACCCCTCAAGGAGCAGCCTACCCTGTTGGGTGGGCGGCTTGCGAGTATTGCCCTGGAGAAGAATTCACCCCATACTCAAATGTGGTATAAAATAATAAAAAAAAATTATTCGTGATATTTAGATGTCAATAGCGGGGGAAAACACGCTTACGTTATGGAAACTTCTGAGTTGCAGGCTAATTATGAGCTGAGTATAACAAAGAGAACTGCTTGGTAATAATAAATCAGGAAGGACAATAAAAATAATTAAAAATTTATCAAAAAATTACAGCAATAATAAGTAGGTTCCCATATGCTTGCTCGAAAATACTAAATTTTGTTAGGTATCCTAGTATTTGCTCAGCTGGTTGTTACTTAAACCTAACATTTAAAAATACGCAATATGTAAATTTTTATCTGGCGATGTTTACATATGTACAGATAGCTCGATACATGCCATGCTGAAAATAATACGCACATAAAGTACTCTTGTATAAACACTGGACAGATAATGTAGTTCGAATTTTTTTATTTCATATAGCGAATAAAACTTTCGCTATATGAAATAAATTGTAAAACATATCAAACGAAACCTTAAAGGGAATATGCAAATGATAATTTTGACAACGCAAAATGCAACTAAAACTTTTCACCAAATAAGTCAAATGATTTCCACATCAGATTTTTTTATATTTATATATTTATATATTTATTATATATATATATGTGTATATATATATTAATTTATATTTATATACATCCACACTGAAATTAAACTAAGGAAATTTGATTATTTATACTTTCTTTAATAAAAGAAGTATCGTAATTGGTTGACAGATTTTAGAAAATAGGCTGTAGTTAAAGTTGTACACAAAGAACCGTTAGATTTTAAAATGAATTTATTTTAGCTTACGACACTGAATCCAGGAAACCTAAAAAAATTTGAGTATGTCTATTTCCTTTAATAAAGTAAGTATTTTAATCGTGAAAAATTATCAGATTTCGATGGAAACACAATTCTGGAACTATATTTCAATCCTTTTTTCATTAGTTTCGTTCCGTCTCTACATACAACAAATTTGAAATTTGAAACCCTAAATACCCACATTGAAAGTAATATAAAGAAATTTGAGTATTTTTACTTTATTTAAATACTTTCTTTTTCAGAGAAAGTATTGTAATCTGAAAAAATTCTCATATTTCGACAGAAACACCCATTTTAATTATGCTTGAATCCATTTTGTTTATTTTAGTTCTGTTTCTACATATAAACAAACTTTAAATTTGAAACTCTAAATATCCACACTGAAATTAATCTAAAGAAATGTGATTATTTATACTTTCTTTAATAAAAGAAGTATCGTAATCGAGAAAATTCTTCAGATTCCGGCAAAAACACCCATTTTAAGTATGCATAAATCCATTTTGTTTATTTTCGTCTCTACGTATAAACAGAAATTAAATTTGAAAATCTAAATATCCATATTGAAATTAATATAAAGAAATTTAATTATTTAAATACTTTCTTTTTCAGAGAAAGTATTGTAATCTGAAAAAATTCTCATATTTCGACAGAAACACCCATTTTAATTATGCTTGAATCCATTTTGTTTATTTTAGTTCTGTTTCTACATATAAACAAACTTTAAATTTGAAACTCTAAATATCCACACTGAAATTAATCTAAAGAAATGTGATTATTTATACTTTCTTTAATAAAAGAAGTATCGTAATCGAGAAAATTCTTCAGATTCCGGCAAAAACACCCATTTTAAGTATGCATAAATCCATTTTGTTTATTTTCGTCTCGACATATAAACAGCCTTTAAATTTGAAAATCTAAATATCCATATTGAACACCCCTGAATGCATTTTGTATAGTTTCGACGTAACTTGGGAGTACGCGTATCAGGACGTATCTCGAATAACTCAAAAACGATAAACCGTAGAATAACAAAACTTTAAATATTCATTTTGAATAATTTGTATGTACGTACGTATTTCGCAGAACTCTAAAATGATTAGATGTAGAAGGTTGAAATTTTATATTTAGGGTTTTTATAATATTTAGTTATCTATCTCCAATTTTTATTGTATGGCCGAATAGTAGAGCACTTCTCTTCAGTACCAGAGGTCATGTGTTCAAATCCCAGGGGTGGTATGGATGTTCATAAACGTTCGGAGTCGGCTTTAAATTGTAGGTCCCGGTCTCATTAGCCCTCGTATAGCAAAAAGATAGACCGTAGCACTCCAAGCCAAACCAGCCGAAAGATGGCCGATTGGTTAGGGTGCTGGCCTTCGGTACCAGAGTTCGTGGGTTCGAATCCCACTATGGCATGGATGTTCGTAGCTGTTCGGAATCGGCTTTAAGCTGTATGTCCCGGTCTCATTAGCCCTCGTATAGCAAAAAAGCAGACCGTAGTAATCCAAGCCAAACCAATTTTTGTTGTAATTAGCATTCTACATAAAGGAAATTTAAATATAATAAATGCTAAAACATTACCAGATGATTCCAAGGTACAGTACTTGATATTTACTCATTATTGAATTAATATAAACTAATCATTGTTGAATAAAATTCTACTCATTGTTGCATTGACATTGTAATATTTATTTATGTTACTAAAATGTAGAATTTTAGCTATTGTGTAACAGCACACTAAAATTAAGAATTGGAGGATCGTATCTCACATTTATATAAAATAAGATTACATGGTAACTTAAGAATATTACTTAATAGGGTAACTTATTAAGATACAAAAATTGTGGGTAAAATAATAGGCGTACAAAGTCATGTGACTTCCGGAATAGATTTTTTAGTTTAAGATTAAAATGTCATAAGCTATATTTAAACTTGTATATCTGTAACTGATAATTATCAGCAGATTTTTTGTATTTTTAAGACAGCTTAATCTACCAAATTTAGCAGCAGTTATTAAATGTACTAATTATTTTAGCTAGTAATACTAAATCCAGTAAGACAAACAGAATGATGGATCTAATGTTCACAGAAATAAATGATGTATTTGTTAAACCATTTGATTAGAATTATTTTTCTCTATCGATGATTTTGATATTTTCTATCAAAATCACCAATCTTTAATTTTCTAGTAAATCTGTTAAAAAAATTTTTTTTAAGTAAAAAATCGTCAAATAGTATTCTTTTTTTGCTTTTTACCGCAATAATTTAGTTTCATTTCAGGAACAAACTGGTTTTAATAGAGTATATTTATGAGCTCTAAAAAACATTTTTTTTCTAGGATTTAAAAAAAGTTCTTTCCAAACCCTAAGAGATTACTAGTATTACCCACTCTTGTTGATTAAAAATAAAAAAAAATCTGAAAAAAAAACATGAGTTAGCGATTACCTAATTCGCTTTTTATCTTTAATTTTTACACTCAGCCTTAAGCACTTAATCCTTCAAGAATATTTAACTATCCGCGTAAAAAGATTTTTTCCACTGTTTCTGTTAACCTTTACTGAGATATTTTTTTAACGATTGAAATTGATATTTTTTCCTTTTTAGAGTTTCCGCAATATTTCATGCAACTCTTTCCAAATAATCTTACACAGAATATTTTTTTTTAAATATGTCACGCATAAGAATATTTCTTTGAAGTGAAGTTATTAAAAATTCCCACTCTGTGCTCAAAATAAATTTATATTTCATCTTCACTTCGATAAAGAATTCTATTTAACGAGCATTATTTATTAATAAGCAAAATTCGAAGCGCTGATAAAGAATGTTCTGTACTTTACAGTTAGGGCATGATTATCAACTATTAGAAAGAATTTCTTAGAGTTCAATTCCCTGGAAATAAGATTTTCCACGATCCTCTTTTTAAGATTGGATCTAGCGAAAAGCAAGTTTACCCTGAAAGAGATTTGCAATAAATTATTTCCAAACTCTTTTCCAACTGTTTTAAACTAACGCCATCTATGTATGAAAAAGCGTACTATTAGCATTAAATTTCTAAAACCTCTACCTGATCGAGCCTTTACTGTAAAGAATATTGATAGACATAAAAGGAAGCCTTTATTTTATAAAATTCGTAGACATTAAATATCGGGAGATTATTAAAAATGTCTTATTGTATATTTACTGTCGTTTTCGCCTGAAAGACAAGTTTAAAATAAATATTGTTTGACTCTTGATTTGAGACTATTGCAAAGCTGTCGATCTTTATGAATAAATAAGACTATGCAAAATAAACTTTCAAATGCAGAAATAAATCATGAGTCTTAAAATGCGTCTTGGTGTACATAGTAAAATATTTATTCAACCAACTGTAAAAATAATTTAATACTATTTACGCATTCTGCTTCAGAAAATATTTGGACACTTGTAGAAAATTATCCTCAAAAGAGTAAAAAGTATAAGATAGTTATACTTAACTGAATAATAATTCAGAATTTCTAATTCCAGTATAGTACTCTATTAAATGCATTATATTTTCTATCATTTTCCGCTTATTACCATCATATAAAATACTTATCAAACATTAATTATTCTTTAAGCTTCGAAAGCATTTATCTCGGCTTAGAATATGATCCTGTAAGACCCTTTAATAGAAATATATTCAGAAATGCTGTTCGTCTCGTGCATTTACATTATAGAATTTTGCCAGGGCAACATCCGATTACTCACTTGAGACGTCCAAGCACTGTGATTTAATTCTAGATGATAATTTTGGATAATTATTGATATAATACAATCACCACAATCATTCTCTAATCATTGAGATTTAGAATTTAATTGAAGTTACGTTCCCTATACGTTCTATCATTATTAGAAGAGCATTTATGTAGAACAACGCAAGAACCCTGTCCTTGAATAATTAATTAAAATTATAGATTATAAATTAGAGAAAACTTCATTGAATTGGTGTACTACTGCTGATGAGATTTATAATTATGGGAGGAATAGAAGTAGTATTATGCATGGATTAAGGGCATTTATTATCTCATATTTAAATCAAATCATTTTTCTTTTGTCATTGTATTCAAGCATTTGCTCTAAAAGTATCTATGTACAATACATAATGATCTACATTATAATAAAAAGATCAAGTGAGAGAAAGAAATAGAAATGAAAAGAAATTTATTTTACTCCTTTGAGAGTTCTATCAATATTTTGTTCGAGAAGCTGTATTATTTATACACTAAACTGCTGTACATAAATGCAGCTAAATAAAATAAAACTATAGTGTAATAGTTATAAAGCACTTAATAAAAAATGGTGTACTTAAAGAGTCTGATTTATAATCATAGAAGATATAGCTTCACATGGATTATAGGGTATTTATTTTTTAATGTTAAAAAAAAAAATTCTGGTAGAATTTTAAATTATCATTTAAGCATTTATTACCAAATGTATTAAGTAACCTTCATTGGGGGGAATGTTCGTAGGACAGATGTACTACTATTCATGCAATTCATGATGAAAAGTGGTAAAGTATTAGTATTGTACATCAACTACAGGGTATGTTTTCAAATTCTTTCATGATTTTTAATGGTAATCTCCTACTAAAGTGACTCGATGGCTCAAATTATAGTATTTTTCTTAATAACTTTCACCATAATTGCTGCTAGATGTTCCGACTGTCATTTGCCCTCCAATGTGGTCTTGGCATAACGGTGCACCAGCTCTTTTTAAACTTGATCTCAATTACTTGATGCCAGTAATAGCTACCACGAATGCCAGATTTATCGAGCATCGATTACTTCTTATGGGGCATCTAAACTCCATCATTTACGAAACTCTAAATTATTCAATTGAAGACCTCAGTCATCTACTACATATTACGGCTGTAAAATCATCCTTGAAATGCTTGTCCTCTTTAAAGCTGTTCGCCCATCATTCCTTCGACGCTACCATGCATTTATTACTTTTGTAGCCGACATTTTTAGCATTTATTATAAGCATAGCGACAAAGAAGCAGTCTTCAAAGATCATATAAATTAACATCTTTTCTTTAGGTGTCTGAATTTTACGTATATATGTATTCATGCCTTAACACGTAATTTCATTCCAGATATTTCTACACAAAAGATGCTTGTATTAGTCAACTGATCTACCCCTTAATATTTGTCCCATGATTGTATGATCACCTTATACATATTCTCATATTATACAATACTATACATACTGATAAACACTCCGATTTCAAATCATGATGCTTTGAAATTTATTAGATTTTATATAATAAAGCAAGATCTTATCTTATCATGTTAACACATAACGTATTCATTTAGGCATGTTAAGATGCATACATTTATGAAGACTGAAAATTACAAATTTGGGAGTGCAGGAATGAAAGGTTTTTAACCCCCAAATGACTAACTCCTCTATTAAATTACATTTATAAAAAAGTTATGCATTTTAGTAAAGGAATAAAATATCATTGAATAAAAATTCTTATTTCAGTTACCATGAACCAGTCTAGAACAAGAAATATTCACCAAATTCTCTCAAATGAATCTAAGAGCAATGAAAAAGGATTTCTCTTGAGTGCAATGAAATCATGAATTGAATGGTGTATACTTTCACACTAGATAAAAGAAATATTTTAAGAGTGGTAAGAGCACATGTTATCAAAAGATATTTACTTAAATACTTTCCTTTTAACTTTCATGATAATGGATTCCTCAATAGAAATATATCTGCTAAAATTAATTTCATGATGCATAAAATGAGTTATATATAGGAAGGTTAACCTATGTGGAATAACTATTTGTAAAGTAATAAAAATTAATGCTACTTTCTTTTACATGATTTTTTTAAAAAAGCTAATAAATTCATTTAAAAAGATATCTTTCCGAATTCACTTCAGTAAAAATGCAGCGAAGGGATAAGTGTAATTATAGAAAGTAATAATAAAGTAGAGGTATAAATAACAAAATAAATAATTAACCCAATAAGAAACGTAAATATAATTCTAGAAATACATATATATATATATATATATATATATATGTATGTGCAAACTAAACTCCTCGTCGCAACAGGCCCTAGGGGACCAAGGCCTACGGTGCCAATTTCAATTTCCGAGACCAAAGGCCCTGGTGTACAAAGAATGTACCGATTAGGGGTCAACCTTACGTGGAACCCCCAGTGTTTAGTTCCCAAGCATGCTTGGTCCTCAGTTTGTCTACCTACTGAAGGGATAAAAGGCTGAGTCAACCATGCCCAGCCTGGAAATCGAACCTCGGACCTGTTATATATATATATATATATATATATATATATATATATATATATATATATATATATATTATATATATAATGTACATGTATGTATGTTTATATATATATATGTGTGTGTGTGTGTGTGTATGTGAAAGAGAGAAAGAGAAAGTAAAATATATCAAAATTATTATCCCTAATATAAGTATAAATTTTTTTTTGCCCCTTCTTATTTCTTAATACCTAATTTCCCAGGCATGAAATGTCATATAAAGAAGTGGTCTTCGTCTTGGAGTCTTTTTACCCGTCTCTCAAAGCTAACGCTGGATTAAATGTTAATTTTCTGTCCACTGGTGACATTTTTCAGCTGCCCCCCCGGTAAATTTGTATTGTTTCTACAACAACTAAATATCTACCTGTTGGGGTTCCAAGCTAGATTAAATGACCAAGTTTCACTCTTTCCTCCCAAAATGTGCTGATTCTTCTTTAGTGTCTGGGAGAACAAAATCACGTGATTCGCTCGCTCTGGGGTCCGACATTACTGAAAGATATGTTACTCTTGAAGCATTCTATGCAGAAATATCGCCGATTGGTTGACTGATCCTTTTCTGTTTTCAATAAATGTGAAGTTGCAGAATGTTAGACTTCGATTTTTTTTACGGCTTCATAACTGCGTTCTTTTTCCCCTGCAAGCTTGGAGAAACCTAAATAATAGGAGTTAATACCCGGTGTAATCGGTAAAGAATATTTTCACTGGTTTTATATATATATATATGTGTGTGTGTGTGTGCGTGCATATATATATATATATCTATGTATGTATATATGTGTATACATATATGTATGTATGTATATGTGTATACATATATGTATGTATGTATATATGTGTATATGTATATATATGTATGTATATATATTGTATATATATATGTATATATATATATGTATGTATATATATGTGTGTATATATATATATGCATGTATGTATGTATATATATATATATATATATATATATATATATATATATATGTGTATGTGTGTGTGTATGTGTGTATATATATGTATATATATGTATATGTATATATGTATGTGTATATATATGAATATGTGTATATATAAATATATATATATATATATATATATATATATATATATGTGTGTGTATATGAATATATGTGTATATATGTGTATATGTATATGTATGTGTATATGTGTGTATGTATATATAAACCTGAATGTGCATATGTATTGCATATGCATTCATTTATGATACATATAAACACTGATACATATGCACTCGCAACATAGTTTTGAATTGTTATATTTTAGAATTTATTCTACTCTAATCGTAAAAAGCAAGATAATGTCTAAACACGTAAATACATAACGCATTTATATATCCATATAAAACTATATACATTTTCATATGAAGACTAAAAATTTAAAATTTTCAATTTTGAAGATACTCATTTGGGGATTAAAAATCTCCCACTTTAAGTACTCAGACCTAGATGGAAAGACTGTTAATTCCCAAATAAGCAACAGTAGAATTTAGTATGTATTCATTTTATAAGTAAGTTATTTATTTCAATAAAGGAATAAAAAAGACTGACTGTGCAATCTTATTTCAGGCCATTTCGATTTTATAAGGAGGTTATTTATTTGAATAAAGAAACCTGCACCAAATTCTCTGAAAAGAATCTTCGAGCAAAGAGAGATGATTTCTCTTGAGGGCAATGAAATCATGCAGTGAACGGTTTACACTTTCATACCAGATAGAGGAAATATTTTAAGCGCAGTAGTCACGTGTTAAACAATTAAAGAGATTTATTTTAATATTTTATAATTGGCCTTTATGATCTCGGATTTCTAACTGGAAATATTTCAGCTGAGAATACGTCTACACCGAAATCTCTCTCTCTCTGTCTGTCTGTGAGTGAGTGAGTGAGAAAGAAAAAAGTGAGAGAGAGAGAGGGAGAGGGAAGTAGATGATGGGTGGGTGGGTGGGGTTTGAAAAGTAAAATTATTAAATTAAGAGTCTGAGAGCAAAAAACACAACTCACTCTTTTAATGCAGGCACATGAATCTTTATCAACTCATTATAAAAGCCGTGATGCATAAGAATTGAAAGAGAGAGCGTCTTGGGAAAGAGTTGCTGCATGAACCCTGGATGAGTGGAGCTCCTTTGTTAGAGTGTGGATGCTAGCCATGCGGCACCATGTATGATAGTTGGTTGTTAAACTGTGCTTAATACATGAATAAAGGTATTTTAAAGAAATACTTGGCTCTCTAACTCTTCATGTCGCTGCAAAATCTGTCATATATATGTTATATATGTTATATATGTATATATGTATATATATATATATATATATATATATATATATATATATACAGACATATATATATATATTTATATATATATATATATTTATATATACATATATATACATACATATATATATACATATATACATACACATATACATACATATATATACATATATATACATATATATACATATACATATACATATATATACATATACATATATATACATATATATATATATATATACATATATATATATATATACATACATATATATATATACATATATACGTTTATGTATACACACTCACATACACTAGCCAATGACTTAGAAATCTGTGAGATTTTCTACAAATGCTCATAGGTAGAGTGCATTTGCAAAACCTGTTTATGATATGGATGCACGCTCTGCCCACCTACTATCCCCGAGCCTGTGTGTGTGTGTGTATATATATATATATATATAATATATATATATAGGTAGCATGCCATGCTTCACTAAAAAACGTGGTATGCTTCGCTATAACGTGGTTGAAGGGGTGTAGTCGTCGGCGAAAAGAATAAGATTTATCAAGAGAACTTTAGCAGCATCTTTATTTAGCAACGTTCAACAGCAAAATCCCTTAAAAATGGTCGTGTGGCCTTTTATAACTTTGGGGACGCCACAGGCGGGAGAAAAGGAATGTGCTTAATCAGCAAAGTAGGATAGCTAGTTAATTTCGGCAACAGCAAGGAGAATTTTCTGAGACAAAAGAGTTTAATGCCAAGAGGCTACTAAGAAGATGACGAAATCTCAGATTTGGTGGTTCTTTAATATAAGAGTTAGTAATTTTAATTTAAGACTAAAATGTTAAATTTTTATATTATATATATATATATATATTACATTTAAGCATACATTCAAATTTATACATAATTTGATTGAGTCATTCATATTCTGAAATTAATTACACTCTGTTCGAATAGAGATAAATTATATTTTAACACCACAACACACAGCACTATCGTTCCTCATTGTTAAAAAACTCTTTATGGATTAGCTCTTAAACGAGAAATTAATTTTAGGGTTATTTGGACTAAGATATTGTTAATTCCCAAGTGACTATTTCCCTTAATCAGTTGATTTCCATTTTATGAATGTTTTTTTCAATTAAATAAGGAAATAAAGTCATTTTGAACAGAAAATCTTACTTTAGTTTTGACATTAACTGATCAAGAACCAGAAATATCCACCAAATCCTCTCAAATGTATATTAAAGCAATGAAAGATGATTTCTTTTGGATGCAGTGAAAACACATATTAAATGATTTACAATTTCATAGTAGATTAAAGACATTCTTCAGACATATTCTTGTGTTAGGCAATTAAAGGGTTTTATTTAAATACTGTATTTTTAACCTGTATAAACTTGGATATCTAAATGGAAATATATCACCTTACAATACTTTTACATTGAAATCTATGTAGAAGAAATTCATTTAGTGTTTGAATGTTACTCCAATATAATATAAATTAATATATTTTTAAATGTTTTCTAAATTACGAAAAATGGCGTATAAAAATTAAAATAATTTTTTACTTAGCATTTGAATTTCTGGTGAAATGAACTAGAAAGAAATATAAATACTTAGAATATAATAATAAATTACAAGTATAGGAAGGAAAACTATGATATATGTGTAAATCGTACCCATCTGACCTGTAGTATGAAATTTGTGAAATAATTTAAAACTATATCCAATAACATGATTGACTTACGGGTTCAATTTATCTTTAAATATAAATTATAATGCATATATGCACTAGTATAAAGAAATTCGTACTATCGATATTCTCTAATAAAATACAAGCTCGTAAACATTTTACCAAAATCACTCCATTTCATTGTCGAGATGTTTTGTGAGCCTTTAAATGAAATATTTATCATGGATAACTCATATTGCTCGTTACAGATCATTATAGCTATGATATGATTTTTAAAGGCTTAATAAATTATGTGGATCATATTCAATGCAGGAGAAAATAAGATATTACTTTTATGTTATTATTTTTAAAATTTTCTCATAAAACTATGTATAATATTTTCCCAGACAAATTGTAATACTTATTATAACCGAATTACACATTTTTTTCTACAGTGTCCATTTTTCAAAAGAATAATTAACTAGAAGTTTAGAAAAGTGTACCTTACTGATCTATAGAACGAAAGTTTTCGAAATAAAACTGCTATAGCCAGTAAAATGGCTGAATTAACGCTTTCTCTTTTAATATAAAATATGTATGTTTATTATTAAATTTGAACGAAAAATTATGTATTCTGTTCTAAGCATAACAATGTCTCATGTTACAAATTCTGTATCTAGTTAGTAAGCTCCACAAAATAAATCGTATAAAATAATTAAAATTACAATTATATTAGTAATATAGTTATATTATCACAACTTTTGTACTCTAATACCTTGAAACATAAAATGTGAAGAGTGGGTTACAAATACTTAACTCCTCAGTGCAATAGCCCAACTTGGGAATAATGGCCTACTGTGCAAATCTTCGTTTCCGAGACCAAGGGCTCTGAGGGGCGAAACATGTGTTTTGGTTAGATGTCAACCTTTCTCAGAATCCTAGGGATTTCGTGTTGAGCTTCACTTTATCTACCTACCGAAATGAAAGTCTGACCAAACCTTGCCCAATAATGGCCTACGGTGCAAATCGCCGTTTCCGAGACCAAGGGCTCTGGGGTGCGAAACATGTGTTTTGGTTAGATGTCAACCTTTCACGGAATCCTAGGGATTTCGTGTTGAGCCTCACTTTATCTACCTACCGAGATGAAAGTTTGACCAAACCTTGCCCAATAATGGCCTACGGTGCAAATCGCCGTTTCCGAGACCAAGGGCTCTGGGGTGCGAAACATGTGTTGATCTTAGATGTCAAAATTTCACGGAATCCTAGGTATTTTGTGTTAAGCCGCACTTTATCTACCTACCGAGATGAAAGTTTGACCAAACATTGCACTATAATGGCCTGCGGTGCAAATCGCCGTTTCCGAGACCAATGGCTCTGGGGTGCGAAACATGTGTTTTGGTTAGATGTCAACCTTTCACGGAATCCTAGGGATTTCGTGTTGAGCCTCACTTTATCTACCTGCCGAGATGAAAGTCTGACCAAACCTTTCCCAATAATTGCCTACGGTTCAAATCGCCGTTTTCGAGACCAAGGGCTCTAAGGTGCGAAACATGTGTTTCTGTTAGATATCAATCTTTCACGGAATCCTAGGGATTTCGCGTTGAACCTATCTTTATCTACCTACCGAGATGAAAGTTTGACCAAACCTTGCATAATAATGGCCAACGGTGCAAATCGCCGTTTCCGAGACCAAGGGCTCTGGGGTGCGAAACACGTGTTTTGGTTAGATATCAAACTTTCACGGAATCCTATTGATTTCGCGTTGAACCTCACTTTATCTACCTACCGAGATGAAAGTTTGAATAAACCTTGCATAATAATAGACTACGGTGCAGATCGCCGTTTCCGAGACCAAGGGTTCTGGGGTGCGAAACATGTGTTTTGGTTAGATATCAACCTTTCACGGAATCCTAGGAATATCGTGTTGAGCCTCACTTTATCTACCTACCGAGATGAAAGTGTGACCAAACCTTGCCCAATAATGGCCTACGGTGCAAATCGCCGTTTCCGAGACCAAGGGCTCTGGGGTGCGAAACATGTGTTGTGGTTAGATGTCAAACTTTCACGGAATCCTAGAGATTTTGTGTTAAGCCGCAATTTATCTACCTACCGAGAAGAAAGTTTGACCAAACCTTGCATAATAATGGCCAACGGTGCAAATCGCCGTTTCCGAGACCAAGAGCTCTGGGGTGCGAAACATGTGTTTTGGTTAGATGTCAACCTTTAACGGAATCCTAGGGATTTCGTGTTGAGCCTCACTTTATCTACCTACCGAGATGAAAGTTTGACCAAACCTTGCCCAATAATGGCCTACGGTGCAAATCGCCGTTTCCGAGACCAAGGGCTCTGGGGTGCGAAACATGTGTTTTGGTTAGATGTCAACCTTTCACGGAATCCTAGGGATTTCGTGTTGAGCCTCACTTTATCTACCTACCGAGATGAAAGTTTGACCAAACCTTGCCCAATAATGGCCTACGGTGCAAATCGCCGTTTCCGAGACCAAGGGCTCTGGGGTGCGAAACATGTGTTTTGGTTAGATGTCAACCTTTCACGGAATCCTAGGGATTTCGTGTTGAGCCTCACTTTATCTACCTACCGAGATGAAAGTTTGACCAAACCTTGCCCAATAATGGCCTACGGTGCAAATCGCCGTTTCCGAGACCAAGGGCTCTGGGGTGCGAAACATGTGTTTTGGTTAGATGTCAACCTTTCACGGAATCCTAGGAATTTCGTGTTCAGCCTCACTTTATCTACCTACCGAGATGAAAGTTTGACCAAACCTTGCCCAATAATGGCCTACGGTGCAAATCGCCGTTTCCGAGACCAAGGGCTCTGGGGTGCGAAACATGTGTTTTGGTTAGATGTCAACCTTTCACGGAATCCTAGGGATTTCGTGTTGAGCCTCACTTTATCTACCTACCGAGATGAAAGTTTGACCAAACCTTGCCCAATAATGGCCTACGGTGCAAATCGCCGTTTCCGAGACCAAGGGCTCTGGGGTGCGAAACATGTGTTTTGGTTAGATGTCAACCTTTCACGGAATCCTAGTGATTTCGTGTTGCGATTCACTTTATCTACCTACCGAGATGAAAGTTTGACCAAACCTTGCCCAATAATGGCCTACGGTGCAAATCGCCGTTTCCGAGACCAAGGGCTCTGGGGTGCGAAACATGTGTTTTGGTTAGATGTCAACCTTTCACGGAATCCTAGGGATTTCGTGTTGAGCCTAACTTTATCTACCTACCGAGATGAAAGTCTGAGCAAACCTTGCCCAATAATGGCCTACGGTGCAAGTCGCCGTTTCCGAGACCAAGGGCTCTGGGGTGCGAAACATGTGTTTTGGTTAGATGTCAACCTTTCACGGAATCCTAGGGATTTCGTGTTGAGCCTCACTTTATCTACCTACCGAGATGAAAGTTTGACCAAACCTTGCCCAATAATGGCCTACGGTGCAAATCGCCGTTTCCGAGACCAAGGGCTCTGGGGTGCGAAACATGTGTTGTGGTTAGATGTCAACCTTTCACGGAATCCTAGGGATTTCGTGTTAAGCCTCACTTTATCTACCTACCGAGATGAAAGTTTGACCAAACCTTGCCCAATAATGGCCTACGGTGCAAATCGCCGTTTCCGAGACCAAGGGCTCTGGGGTGCGAAACATGTGTTTTGGTTAGATGTCAACCTTTCACGGAATCCTAGGGATTTCGTGTTGAGCCTCACTTTATCTACCTACCGAGATGAAAGTTTGACCAAACCTTGCCCAATAATGGCCTACGGTGCAAATCGCCGTTTCCGAGACCAAGGGCTCTGGGGTGCGAAACATGTGTTTTGGTTAGATGTCAACCTTTCACGGAATCCTAGGAATTTCGTGTTCAGCCTCACTTTATCTACCTACCGAGATGAAAGTTTGAAATAAACCTTGCCCAATAATGGCCTACGGTGCAAATCGCCGTTTCCGAGACCAAGGGCTCTGGGGTGCGAAACATGTGTTGTGGTTAGATGTCAACCTTTCACGGAATCCTAGGGATTTCGTGTTGAGCCTCACTTTATCTACCTACCGAGATGAAAGTTTGACCAAACCTTGCCCAATAATGGCCTACGGTGCAAATCGCCGTTTCCGAGACCAAGGGCTCTGGGGTGCGAAACATGTGTTTTGGTTAGATGTCAACCTTTCACGGAATCCTAGGGATTTCGTGTTGAGCCTCACTTTATCTACCTACCGAGATGAAAGTTTGACCACAGCTTGCCCAATAATGGCCTACGGTGCAAATCGCCGTTTCCGAGACCAAGGGCTCTGGGGTGCGAAACATGTGTTTTGGTTAGATGTCAACCTTTCACGGAATCCTAGGGATTTCGTGTTGATCCTCACTTTATCTACCTACCGAGATGAAAGTTTGACCAAACCTTGCCCAATAATGGCCTACGGTGCAAATCGCCGTTTCCGAGACCAAGGGCTCTGGGGTGCGAAACATGTGTTTTGGTTAGATGTCAACCTTTCACGGAATCCTAGGATTTCGTGTTGAGCCTCACTTTATCTACCTACCGAGATGAAAGTTTGACCAAACCTTGCCCAATAATGGCCTACGGTGCAAATCGCCGTTTCCGAGACCAAGGGCTCTGGGGTGCGAAACATGTGTTTTGGTTAGATGTCAACCTTTCACGGAATCCTAGGGATTTCGTGTTGAGCCTCACTTTATCTACCTACCGAGATGAAAGTTTGACCAAACCTTGCCCAATAATGGCCTACGGTGCAAATCGCCGTTTCCGAGACCAAGGGCTCTGGGGTGCGAAACATGTGTTTTGGTTAGATGTCAACCTTTCACGGAATCCTAGGGATTTCGTGTTGAGCCTCACTTTATCTACCTACCGAGATGAAAGTTTGACCAAACCTTGCCCAATAATGGCCTACGGTGCAAATCGCCGTTTCCGAGACCAAGGGCTCTGGGGTGCGAAACATGTGTTTTGGTTAGATGTCAACCTTTCACGGAATCCTAGGGATTTCGTGTTGAGCCTCACTTTATCTACCTACCGAGATGAAAGTTTGACCAAACCTTGAAATTAATGGCCTACGGTGCAAATCGCCGTTTCCGAGACCAAGGGCTCTGGGGTGCGAAACATGTGTTTTGGTTAGATGTCAACCTTTCACGGAATCCTAGGGATTTCGTGTTGAGCCTCACTTTATCTACCTACCGAGATGAAAGTTTGACCAAACCTTGCCCAATAATAGACTACGGTGCAGATCGCCGTTTCCGAGACCGGAGGCTCTGGGGTGCAAAACATGTGTTTTGGTTAGATGTCAACCTTTCACGGAATCCTATTGATTTCGTGTTGAGCCTCACTTTATCTACCTACCGAGATGAAAGTTTGACCAAACCTTGCCCAATAATGGCCTACGGTGCAAATCGCCGTTTCCGAGACCAAGGGCTCTGGGGTGCGAAACATGTGTTTTGGTTAGATGTCAACCTTTCACGGAATCCTAGGGATTTCGTGTTGAGCCTCACTTTATCTACCTACCGAGATGAAAGTTTGACCAAACCTTGCCCAATAATGGCCTACGGTGCAAATCGCCGTTTCCGAGACCAAGGGCTCTGGGGTGCGAAACATGTGTTTTGGTTAGATGTCAACCTTTCACGGAATCCTAGGAATTTCGTGTTGAGCCTCACTTTATCTACCTACCGAGATGAAAGTTTGACCAAACCTTGCATAATAATGGCCTACGGTGCAAATCGCCGTTTCCGAGACCAAGGGCTCTTAGTTGCGAAACATGTGTTGTGCTTAGATGTCAACCTTTCACGGAATCCTAGAGATTTCTTGTCTAGCCTCACTTTATCTACCTACCGAGATGAAAGTTTGACCAAACCTTGCCCAATAATGGCCTACGGTGCAAATCGCCGTTTCCGAGACCAAGGGCTCTGGGGTGCGAAACATGTGTTTTGGTTAGATGTCAACCTTTCACGGAATCCTAGAGATTTCGTGTGGAGTCTCACTTTATCTACCTACCGAGATGAAAGTTTGACCAAACCTTGCATAATAATGGCCTACGGTGCAAATCGCCGTTTCCGAGACCAAGGGCTCTTAGTTGCGAAACATGTGTTGTGCTTAGATGTCAACCTTTCACGGAATCCTAGGGATTTCGTGTTGAGCCTCACTTTATCTACCTACCGAGATGAAAGTTTGACCAAACCTTGCCCAATAATGGCCTACGGTGCAAATCGCCGTTTCCGAGACCAAGGGCTCATAGGTGCGAAACATGTGTTGTGCTTGGATGTCAACCTTTCCCGGAATCCTAGGGATTTCGTGTTGAGCCTCACTTTATCTACCTACCGAGATGAAAGTTTGACCAAACCTTGCCCAATAATGGCCTACGGTGCAAATCGCCGTTTCCGAGACCAAGGGCTCTGGGGTGCGAAACATGTGTTTTGGTTAGATGTCAACCTTTCACGGAATCCTAGGGATTTCGTGTTGAGCCTCACTTTATCTACCTACCGAGATGAAAGTTTGACCAAACCTTGCCCAATAATGGCCTACGGTGCAAATCGCCGTTTCCGAGACCAAGGGCTCTGGGGTGCGAAACATGTGTTTTGGTTAGATGTCAACCTTTCACGGAATCCTAGGAATTTCGTGTTGAGCCTCACTTTATCTACCTACCGAGATGAAAGTTTGACCAAACCTTGCCCAATAATGGCCTACGGTGCAAATCGCCGTTTCCGAGACCAAGGGCTCTGGGGTGCGAAACATGTGTTTTGGTTAGATGTCAACCTTTCACGGAATCCTAGGAATTTCGTGTTGAGCCTCACTTTATCTACCTACCGAGATGAAAGTTTGACCAAACCTTGCCCAATAATGGCCTACGGTGCAAATCGCCGTTTCCGAGGCCAAGGGCTCTGTTGTGCGAAACATGTGTTCTGCTTAGATGTCAACCTTTCACGGAATCCTAGGGATTTCGTGTTGAGCCTCACTTTATCTACCTACCGAGATGAAAGTTTGACCAAACCTTGCCCAATAATGGCCTACGGTGCAAATCGCCGTTTCCGAGACCAAGGGCTCTGGGGTGCGAAACATGTGTGTTGCTTAGATGTCAACCTTTCACGGAATCCTAGGGATTTCGTGTTGAGCCTCACTTTATCTACCTACCGAGATGAAAGTTTGACCAAACCTTGCCCAATAATGGCCTACTTTGCAAATCGCCGTTTCCGAGGCCAAGGGCTCTGTTGTGCGAAACATGTATTTTGATTAGATGTCAACCTTTCACGGAATCCTAGGGATTTCGTGTTGAGCCTCACTTTATCTACCTACCGAGATGAAAGTTTGACCAAACCTTGCCCAATAATGGCCTACGGTGCAAATCGCCGTTTCCGAGACCAAGGGCTCTGGGGTGCGAAACATGTGTTTTGGTTAGATGTCAACCTTTCACGGAATCCTAGGGATTTCGTGTTGAGCCTCACTTTATCTACCTATCGAGATGAAAGTTTGACCAAATATTGCCCTATAATGGCCTGCGGTGCAAATCGCCGTTTCCGAGACCAAGGGCTCTGGGGTGCGAAACATGTATTTTGGTTAGATGTCAACCTTTCACGGAATCCTAGGGATTTCTTGTTGAGCCTCACTTTATCTACCTACCGAGATGAAAGTTTGACCAAACCTTGCCCAATAATGGCCTACGGTGCAAATCGCCGTTTCCGAGACAAAGGGCTCTGGGGTGCGAAACATGTGTGTTGCTTAGATGTCAACCTTTCACGGAATCCTAGGGATTTCGTGTTGAGCCTCACTTTATCTACCTACCGAGATGAAAGTTTGACCAAACCTTGCCCAATAATGGCCTACGGTGCAAATCGCCGTTTCCGAGACCAAGGGCTCTGGGGTGCGAAACATGTGTTTTGGTTAGATGTCAACCTTTCACGGAATCCTAGGGATTTCGTGTTGAGCCTCACTTTATCTACCTACCGAGATGAAAGTTTGACCAAACCTTGCCCAATAATGGCCTACGGTGCAAATCGCCGTTTCCGAGACCAAGGGCTCTGGGGTGCGAAACATGTGTTTTGGTTAGATGTCAACCTTTCACGGAATCCTAGGGATTTCGTGTTGAGCCTCACTTTATCTACCTACCGAGATGAAAGTTTGACCAAACCTTGCCCAATAATGGCCTACGGTGCAAATCGCCGTTTCCGAGACCAATCGCTCTAGGGTGCGAAACATGTGTTTTGGTTAGATGTCAACCTTTCACGGAATCCTAGAAATTTCGGGTTGAGCCTAACTTTATCTACCTACCGAGATGAAAGTCTGACCAAACCTTGCCCAATAATGGCCTACGGTGCAAATCGCCGTTTTCGAGACCAAGGGCTCTGGGGTGCGAAACATGTGTTTTGGTTAGATGTCAACCTTTCACGGAATCCTAGGGATTTCGTGTTCAGCCTCACTTTATCTACCTACCGAGATGAAAGTTTGACCACACCTTGCATAATAATGGCCTACGGTGCAAATCGCCGTTTCCGAGACCAAGGGCTCTGGGGTGCGAAACATGTGTTTTGGTTAGATGTCAACCTTTCACGGAATCCTAGGGATTTCGTGTTGAGCCTCACTTTATCTACCTACCGAGATGAAAGTTTGACCAAACCTTGCCCAATAATGGCCTACGGTGCAAATCGCCGTTTCCGAGACCAAGGGCTCTGGGGTGCGAAACATGTGTTTTGGTTAGATGTCAACCTTTCACGGAATCCTAGGGATTTCGTGTTGAGCCTCACTTTATCTACCTACCGAGATGAAAGTTTGACCAAACCTTGCCCAATAATGGCCTACGGTGCAAATCGCCGTTTCCGAGACCAAGGGCTCTTAGGTGCGAAACATGTGTTGTGCTTAGATGTCAACCTTTCACGGAATCCTAGGGATTTCGTGTTCAGCCTCACTTTATCTACCTACCGAGATGAAAGTTTGACCAAACCTTGCCCAATAATGGCCTACGGTGAAAATCGCCGTTTCCGAGACCAAGGGCTCTGGGGTGCGAAACGTGTTTTTTTTAGATGTCAACCTTTCACGGAATCCTAGAAATTTCGTGTTCAGCCTCACTTTATCTACCTACCGAGATGAAAGTTTGACCAAACCTTGCCCAATAATGGCCTACGGTGCAAATCGCCGTTTCCGAGACCAAGGGCTCTGGGGTGCGAAACATGTGTTTTGGTTAGATGTCAACCTTTCACGGAATCCTAGGGATTTCGTGTTGAGCCTCACTTTATCTACCTACCGAGATGAAAGTTTGACCAAACCTTGCCCAATAATGGCCTACGGTGCAAATCGCCGTTTCCGAGACCAAGGGCTCTGGGGTGCGAAACATGTGTTTTGGTTAGATGTCAACCTTTCACGGAATCCTAGGGATTTCGTGTTGAGCCTCACTTTATCTACCTACCGAGATGAAAGTTTGACCAAACCTTGCCCAATAATGGCCTACGGTGCAAATCGCCGTTTCCGAGACCAAGGGCTCTGGGGTGCGAAACATGTGTTTTGGTTAGATGTCAACCTTTCACGGAATCCTAGGGATTTCGTGTTGAGCCTCACTTTATCTACCTACCGAGATGAAAGTTTGACCAAACCTTGCCCAATAATGGCCTACGGTGCAAATCGCCGTTTCCGAGACCAAGGGCTCTGGGGTGCGAAACATGTGTTTTGGTTAGATGTCAACCTTTCACGGAATCTTAAGGATTTCGTGTTGAGCCTCACTTTATCTACCTACCGAGATGAAAGTTTGACCAAACCTTGCCCAATAATGGCCTACGGTGCAAATCGCCGTTTCCGAGACCAAGGGCTCTGGGGTGCGAAACATGTGTTTTGGTTAGATGTCAACCTTTCACGGAATCCTAGGGATTTCGTGTTGAGCCTCACTTTATCTACCTACCGAGATGAAAGTTTGACCAAACCTTGCCCAATAATGGCCTACGGTGCAAATCGCCGTTTCCGAGACCAAGGGCTCTGGGGTGCGAAACATGTGTTTTGGTTAGATGTCAACCTTTCACGGAATCCTAGATTTCGTGTTGAGCCTCACTTTATCTACCTACCGAGATGAAAGTTTGACCAAACCTTGCCCAATAATGGCCTACGGTGCAAATCGCCGTTTCCGAGACCAAGGACTCTGTTGTGCGAAACATGTATTTTGATTAGATGTCAACCTTTCACGGAATCCTAGGGATTTCGTGTTGAGCCTCACTTTATCTACCTACCGAGATGAAAGTTTGACCAAACCTTGCCCATTAATGGCCTACGGTGCAAATCGCCGTTTCCGAGACCAAGGGCTCTGGGGTGCGAAACATGTGTTTTGGTTAGATGTCAACCTTTCACGGAATCCTAGGGATTTCGTGTTGAGCCTCACTTTATCTACCTACCGAGATGAAAGTTTGACCAAACCTTGCCCAATAATGGCCTACGGTGCAAATCGCCGTTTCCGAGACCAAGGGCTCATAGGTGCGAAACATGTGTTGTGCTTGGATGTCAACCTTTCACGGAATCCTAGGGATTTCGTGTTGAGCCTCACTTTATCTACCTACCGAGATGAAAGTTTGACCAAACCTTGCCCAATAATGGCCTACGGTGCAAATCGCCGTTTCCGAGACCAAGGGCTCTGGGGTGCGAAACATGTGTTTTGGTTAGATGTCAACCTTTCACGGAATCCTAGGGATTTCGTGTTGAGCCTCACTTTATCTACCTACCGAGATGAAAGTTTGACCAAACCTTGCCCAATAATGGCCTACGGTGCAAATCGCCGTTTCCGAGACCAAGGGCTCTGGGGTGCGAAACATGTGTTTTGGTTAGATGTCAACCTTTCACGGAATCCTAGGGATTTCGTGTTGAGCCTCACTTTATCTACCTACCGAGATGAAAGTTTGACCAAACCTTGCCCAATAATGGCCTACGGTGCAAATCGCCGTTTCCGAGACCAAGGGCTCTGGGGTGCGAAACATGTGTTTTGGTTAGATGTCAACCTTTCACGGAATCCTAGGGATTTCGTGTTGAGCCTCACTTTATCTACCTACCGAGATGAAAGTTTGACCAAACCTTGCCCAATAATGGCCTACGGTGCAAATCGCCGTTTCCGAGACCAAGGGCTCTGGGGTGCGAAACATGTGTTTTGGTTAGATGTCAACCTTTCACGGAATCCTAGGGATTTCGTGTTGAGCCTCACTTTATCTACCTACCGAGATGAAAGTTTGACCAAACCTTGAAATTAATGGCCTACGGTGCAAATCGCCGTTTCCGAGACCAAGGGCTCTGGGGTGCGAAACATGTGTTTTGGTTAGATGTCAACCTTTCACGGAATCCTAGGGATTTCGTGTTGAGCCTCACTTTATCTACCTACCGAGATGAAAGTTTGACCAAACCTTGCCCAATAATGGCCTACGGTGCAAATCGCCGTTTCCGAGACCAAGGGCTCTGGGGTGCGAAACATGTGTTTTGGTTAGATGTCAACCTTTCACGGAATCCTAGGGATTTCGTGTTGAGCCTCACTTTATCTACCTACCGAGATGAAAGTTTGACCAAACCTTGCCCAATAATGGCCTACGGTGCAAATCGCCGTTTCCGAGACCAAGGGCTCTGGGGTGCGAAACATGTGTTTTGGTTAGATGTCAACCTTTCACGGAATCCTAGGGATTTCGTGTTGAGCCTCACTTTATCTACCTACCGAGATGAAAGTTTGACCAAACCTTGCCCAATAATGGCCTACGGTGCAAATCGCCGTTTCCGAGACCAAGGGCTCTGGGGTGCGAAACATGTGTTTTGGTTAGATGTCAACCTTTCACGGAATCCTAGGGATTTCGTGTTGAGCCTCACTTTATCTACCTACCGAGATGAAAGTTTGACCAAACCTTGCCCAATAATGGCCTACGGTGCAAATCGCCGTTTCCGAGACCAAGGGCTCTGGGGTGCGAAACATGTGTTTTGGTTAGATGTCAACCTTTCACGGAATCCTAGGGATTTCGTGTTGAGCCTCACTTTATCTACCTACCGAGATGAAAGTTTGACCAAACCTTGCCCAATAATGGCTGAAAGTTTTGACCAAACCTTGCCCAATAATGGCCTACGGTGCAAATCGCCGTTTCCGAGACCAAGGGCTCTGGGGTGCGAAACATGTGTTTTGGTTAGATGTCAAACTTTCACGGAATCCTAGGGATTTCGTGTTGAGCCTCACTTTATCTACCTACCGAGATGAAAGTTTGACCAAACCTTGCCCAATAATGGCCTACTGTGCAAATCGCCGTTTTCGAGACCAAGGGCTCTGGGGTGCGAAACATGTGTTTTAGTTAGAAAGATGTCAACCTTTCATCACGGAATCCTAGGGATTTCGTGTTGAGCCTCACTTTATCTACCTACCGAGATGAAAGTTTGACCAAACCTTGCACAATAATGGCCTACTTTGCAAATCGCCGTTTCCGAGACAATGGGCTCTTGGGGTGCGAAACATGTGTTTTGGTTAGATGTCAACCTTTCACGGAATCCTAGGCCCTACGGGCAAATCGCCGTTTCCGAGACCCCCCCCCCCCCCCCCCCCCCCCCCCCCCCCCCCCCCCCCCCCCCCAAGGGGCTCTGGGGATGCGAAATTCGTGTTGAGTCACCTTTCACGGAATTTTATCTACCTACCGAGATGAAAGTTTGACCAAACATTGCCCTATAATGGCCTGCGGTGCAAATCGCCTTTTCTATTCTAATGGCTCTAGGGTGCGAAACATGTGTTTTGGTTAGATGTCAACCTTTCACGGAATCCTAGGAATTTCGTGTTCAGCCTAACTTTATCTACCTACCGAGATGAAAGTTTGACCAAACCTTGCCCAATAATGCCGTACGGTGCAAATCGCCGTTTCCGAGACCAAGGGCTCTGGGGTGCGAAACATGTGTTTTGGTTAGATGTCAACCTTTCACGGAATCCTAGGGATTTCGGTTTGAGCCTAACTTTATCTACCTACCGAAATGAAAGTTTGACCAAAACTTGCCCAATAATTGCCTAGGGTGAAAATCGTCGTTTCCGAGACCAAGGGCTCTGGGGTGCGAAACATGTGTTTTGGTTAGATATCAACCTTTCACGGAATCCTAGGAATATCGTGTTGAGCCTCACTTTATCTACCTACCGAGATGAAAGTGTGACCAAACCTTGCATAATAATGGCCTACGGTGCAAATCGCCGTTTACCGAGACCAAGGGCTCTTGGGGTGCGAAACATGTGTTTTGGTTAGATGTCAACCTTTCACGGAATCCTAAGGATTTTGTGTTAAGCCTCACTTTATCTACCTACCGAGATGAAAGTTTGACCAAACCTTGCCCAATAATGGCCTACGGTGCAAATCGCCGTTTCCGAGACCAAGGGCTCTGGGGTGCGAAACATGTGTTTTGGTTAGATGTCAACCTTTCACGGAATCCTAGGGATTTCGTGTTGAGCCTCACTTTATCTACCTACCGAGATGAAAGTTTGACCAAACCTTGCATAATAATGGCCTACGGTGCAAATCGCCGTTTCCGAGACCAAGGGCTCTGGGGTGCGAAACATGTGTTTTGGTTAGATGTCAACCTTTCACGGAATCCTAGGGATTTCGTGTTGAGCCTCACTTTATCTACCTACCGAGATGAAAGTTTGACCAAACCTTGCCCAATAATGGCCTACGGTGCAAATCGTCGTTTCCGAGACCAAGGGCTCTGGGTAGCGAAACATGTGTTTTGATTAGATGTCAACCTTTCACGGAATCCTAGGGATTTCGTGTTGAGCCTCACTTTATCTACCTACCGAGATGAAAGTTTGACCAAACCTTGCATAATAATGGCCTACGGTGCAAATCGCCGTTTCCGAGACCAATCGCTCTAGGGTGCGAAACATGTGTTTTTTTTAGATGTCAACCTTTCACGGAATCCTAGAGATTTCTTGTTGAGCCTCACTTTATCTACCTACCGAGATGAAAGTTTGACCAAACCTTCCCAATAATGGCCTACGGTTGCAAATCCCCGTTTCCGAGACCAAGGGCTCTGGGGTGCGAAACATGTGTTTTGGTTAGATGTCAACCTTTCACGGAATCCTAGGGATTTCGTGTTGAGCCTCACTTTATCTACCTACCGAGATGAAAGTTTGACCAAACCTTGCCCAATAATGGCCTACGGTGCAAATCGCCGTTTCCGAGACCAAGGGCTCTGGGGTGCGAAACATGTGTTTTGGTTAGATGTCAACCTTTCACGGAATCCTAGGGATTTCGTGTTTAGCCTCACTTTATCTACCTACCGAGATGAAAGTTTGACCAAACCTTGCCCAATAATGGCCTACGGTGCAAATCGCCGTTTCCGAGACCAAGGGCTCTGGGGTGCGAAACATGTGTTTTGGTTAGATGTCAACCTTTCACGGAATCCTAGGGATTTCGTGTTGAGCCTCACTTTATCTACCTACCGAGATGAAAGTTTGACCAAACCTTGCCCAATAATGGCCTACGGTGCAAATCGCCGTTTCCGAGACCAAGGGCTCTGGGGTGCGAAACATGTGTTTTGGTTAGATGTCAATCTTTCACGGAATCCTAGGGATTTCGTGTTGAGCCTCACTTTATCTACCTACCGAGATGAAAGTTTGAAATACACCTTGCCCAATAATGGCCTACGGTGCAAATCGCCGTTTCCGAGACCAAGGGCTCTGGGGTGCGAAACATGTGTTCTGCTTAGATGTCAACCTTTCACGGAATCCTAGGGATTTCGTGTTGAGCCTCACTTTATCTACCTACCGAGATGAAAGTTTGACCAAACCTTGCCCAATAATGGCCTACGGTGCAAATCGCCGTTTCCGAGAGACCAAGGGCTCTGGGGTGCGAAACATGTGTTTTGGTTAGATGTCAACCTTTCACGGAATCCTAGGGATTTCGTGTTGAGCCTCACTTTATCTACCTACCGAGATGAAAGTTTGACCAAACCTTGCCCAATAATGGCCTACGGTGCAAATCGCCGTTTCCGAGACCAAGGGCTCTGGGGTGCGAAACATGTGTTTTGGTTAGATGTCAACATTTCACGGAATCCTAGAGATTTCTTGTTGAGCCTCACTTTATCTACCTACCGAAATGAAATTCTGACCAAACCTTGCCCAATAATGGCAATCGCCCTTTCCGAGACCAAGGGCTCTGGGGTGCGAAACATGTGTTTTGGTTAGATGTCAACCTTTCACGGAATCCTAGGGATTTCGTGTTCAGCCTCACTTTATCTACCTACCGAGATGAAAGTTTGACCAAACCTTGCCCAATAATGGCCTACGGTGCAAATCGCCGTTTCCGAGACCAAGGGCTCTTACGTGCGAAACATGTGTTTTGGTTAGATGTCAACCTTTCACGGAATCCTAGGGATTTCGTGTTGAGCCTCACTTTATCTACCTACCGAGATGAAAGTTTGACCAAACCTTGCCCAATAATGGCCTACGGTGCAAATCGCCGTTTCCGAGACCAAGGGCTCTGGGGTGCGAAACATGTGTTTTGGTTAGATGTCAACCTTTCACGGAATCCTAGGGATTTCGTGTTGAGCCTCACTTTATCTACCTACCGAGATGAAAGTTTGACCAAACCTTGCCCAATAATGGCCTACGGTGCAAATCGCCGTTTCCGAGACCAAGGGCTCTGGGGTGCGAAACATGTGTTTTGGTTAGATGTCAACCTTTCACGGAATCCTAGGGATTTCGTGTTGAGCCTCACTTTATCTACCTACCGAGATGAAAGTTTGACCAAACCTTGCCCAATAATGGCCTACGGTGCAAATCGCCGTTTCCGAGACCAAGGGCTCTGGGGTGCGAAACATGTGTTTTGGTTAGATGTCAACCTTTCACGGAATCCTAGGGATTTCGTGTTGAGCCTCACTTTATCTACCTACCGAGATGAAAGTTTGACCAAACCTTGCCCAATAATGGCCTACGGTGCAAATCGCCGTTTCCGAGACCAAGGGCTCTGGGGTGCGAAACATGTGTTTTGGTTAGATGTCAACCTTTCACGGAATCCTAGGGATTTCGTGTTGAGCCTCACTTTATCTACCTACCGAGATGAAAGTTTGACCAAACCTTGCCCAATAATGGCCTACGGTGCAAATCGCCGTTTCCGAGACCAAGGGCTCTAGGTGCGAAACATGTGTTTTGGTTAGATGTCAACCTTTCACGGAATCCTAGGGATTTCGTGTTGAGCCTCACTTTATCTACCTACCGAGATGAAAGTTTGACCAAACCTTGCATAATAATGGCCTACGGTGCAAATCGCCGTTTCCGAGACCAAGGGCTCTGGGGTGCGAAACATGTGTTTTGGTTAGATGTCAACTTTTAGCGGAATCCTAGGGATTTCGTGTTGAGCCTCACTTTATCTACCTACCGAGATGAAAGTTTGATTAAACCTTGCCCAATGATGGCCTACGGTGAAAATCGTCTTTTCCGAGACCAAGGGCTCTGGGGTGCGAAACATGTGTTGTGGTTAGATGTCAACCTTTCACGGAATCCTAGGGATTTCGTGTTGAGCTGCACTTTATCTACCTACCGAGATGAAAGTTTGACCAAACCTTGCCCAATAATGGCCTACGGTGCAAATCGCCGTTTCCGAGACCAAGGGCTCTGGGGTGCGAAACATGTGTTTTGGTTAGATGTCAACCTTTCACGGAATCCTAGGGATTTCGTGTTGAGCCTCACTTTATCTACCTACCGAGATGAAAGTTTGACCAAACCTTGCCCAATAATGGCCTACGGTGCAAATCGCCGTTTCCGAGACCAAGGGCTCTGGGGTGCGAAACATGTGTTTTGGTTAGATGTCAACCTTTCACGGAATCCTAGGGATTTCGTGTTGAGCCTCACTTTATCTACCTACCGAGATGAAAGTTTGACCAAACCTTGCCCAATAATGCCGTACGGTGCAAATCGCCGTTTCCGAGACAAAGGGCTCTAGGGTGCGAAACATGTGTTTTGGTTAGATGTCAACCTTTCACGGAATCCTAGGGATTTCGTGTTGCGATTCACTTTATCTACCTACCGAGATGAAAGTTTGACCAAACCTTGCCCAATAATGGCCTACGGTGCAAATCGCCGTTTCCGAGACCAAGGGCTCTGGGGTGCGAAACATGTGTTTTGGTTAGATGTCAACCTTTCACGGAATCCTAGGGATTTCGTGTTGAGCCTCACTTTATCTACCTACCGAGATGAAAGTTTGACCAAACCTTGCCCAATAATGGCCTACGGTGCAAATCGCCGTTTCCGAGACCAAGGGCTCTGGGGTGCGAAACATGTGTTTTGGTTAGATGTCAACCTTTCACGGAATCCTAGGGATTTCGTGTTGAGCCTCACTTTATCTACCTACCGAGATGAAAGTTTGACCAAACCTTGCCCAATAATGGCCTACGGTGCAAATCGCCGTTTCCGAGACCAAGGGCTCTGGGGTGCGAAACATGTGTTTTGGTTAGATGTCAACCTTTCACGGAATCCTAGGGATTTCGTGTTGAGCCTCACTTTATCTACCTACCGAGATGAAAGTTTGACCAAACCTTGCCCAATAATGGCCTACGGTGCAAATCGCCGTTTCCGAGACCAAGGGCTCTGGGGTGCGAAACATGTGTTTTGGTTAGATGTCAACCTTTCACGGAATCCTAGGGATTTCGTGTTGAGCCTCACTTTATCTACCTACCGAGATGAAAGTTTGACCAAACCTTGCCCAATAATGGCCTACGGTGCAAATCGCCGTTTCCGAGACCAAGGGCTCTGGGGTGCGAAACATGTGTTTTGGTTAGATGTCAACCTTTCACGGAATCCTAGGATTTCGTGTTGAGCCTCACTTTATCTACCTACCGAGATGAAAGTTTGACCAAACCTTGCCCAATAATGGCCTACGGTGCAAATCGCCGTTTCCGAGACCAAGGTCTCATAGGTGCGAAACATGTGTTGTGCTTAGATGTCAACCTTTCACGGAATCCTAGGGATTTCGTGTTGAGCCTCACTTTATCTACCTACCGAGATGAAAGTTTGACCAAACCTTGCCCAATAATGGCCTACGGTGCAAATCGCCGTTTCCGAGACCAAGGGCTCTGGGGTGCGAAACATGTGTTTTGGTTAGATGTCAACCTTTCACGGAATCCTAGGGATTTCGTGTTGAGCCTCACTTTATCTACCTACCGAGATGAAAGTTTGACCAAACCTTGCCCAATAATGGCCTACGGTGCAAATCGCCGTTTCCGAGACCAAAGGCTCTGGGGTGCGAAACATGTGTTGTGCTTAGATGTCAACCTTTCACGGAATCCTAGGAACTTCGTGTTGAGCCTCACTTTTTCTAACAACCGAGAAGAAAGTTTGACCAAACCTTGCCCAATAATGGCCTAAGGTGCAAATCGCCGTTTCCGAGACCAAGGGCTCTGGGGTGCGAAACATGTGTTTTGGTTAGATGTCAACCTTTCACGGAATCCTAGGGATTTCGTGTTGAGCCTCACTTTATCTACCTACCGAGATGAAAGTTTGACCAAACCTTGCCCAATAATGGCCTACGGTGCAAATCGCCGTTTCCGAGACCAAGGGCTCTTTGGTGTGAATCATGTGTTGTGGTTAGATGTCAACATTTCACGGAATCCTAGGGATTTCGTGTTGAGCCTCACTTTATCTACCTACCGAGATGAAAGTTTGAAATAAACCTTGCCCAATAATAGACTACGGTGCAGATCGCCGTTTCCGAGACCGGAGGCTCTGGGGTGCAAAACATGTGTTTTGGTTAGATGTCAAATTTTAGCGGCATCCTAGGGATTTCGTGTTGAGCCTCACTTTATCTACCTACCGAGATGAAAGTTTGACCAAACCTTGCCCAATAATGGCCTACGGTGCAAATCGCCGTTTCCGAGACCAAGGGCTCTGGGGTGCGAAACATGTGTTTTGGTTAGATGTCAACCTTTCACGGAATCCTAGGGATTTCGTGTTGAGCCTCACTTTATCTACCTACCGAGATGAAAGTTTGACCAAACCTTGCCCAATAATGGCCTACGGTGCAAATCGCCGTTTCCGAGACCAAGGGCTCTGGGGTGCGAAACATGTGTTTTAGTTAGATGTCAACCTTTCCCGGAATCCTAGGGATTTCGTGTTGAGCCTCACTTTATCTACCTACCGAGATGAAAGTTTGACCAAACCTTGCCCAATAATGGCCTACGGTGGAAATCGCCGTTTCCGAGACCAAGGGCTCTGGGGTGCGAAACGTGTTTTTTTTAGATGTCAACCTTTCACGGAATCCTAGGAATTTCGTGTTCAGCCTCACTTTATCTACCTACCGAGATGAAAGTTTGACCAAACCTTGCCCAATAATGGCCTACGGTGCAAATCGCCGTTTCCGAGACCAAGGGCTCTGGAGTGCGAAACATGTCTTTCACGGAATCCTAGAGATTTCGTGTGTTGAGCCTCACTTTATCTACCTACCGAGATGAAAGTTTGACCAAACCTTGCCCAATAATGGTCTACGGTGCAAATAGCCGTTTTCGAGACCAAGGGCTCTGGGGTGCGAAACATGTGTTTTAGTTAGATGTCAACTTTTAGCGGAATCCTAGGGATTTCGTGTGGAGTCTCACTTTAACTACCTACCGAGATGAAAGTTTGACAACACCTTGCCCAATAATGGCCTACGGTGCAAATAGCAGTTTCCGAGACCAAGGGCTCTGGGGTGCGAAACATGTGTTTTGGTTAGATGTCAACCTTTCACGGAATCCTAGGAATTTCGTGTTCAGCCTCACTTTATCTACCTACCGAGATGAAAGTTTGACCAAACCTTGCCCAATAATGGCCTACGGTGCAAATCGCCGTTTCCGAGAAAAAGGGCTCTAGGGTGCGAAACATGTGTTGTGCTTAGATGTCAACCTTTAACGGAATTAGGGATTTCGTGTTGAGCCTCACTTTATCTACCTACTTAAATGAAAGTCTGACAAATCCTTGCCCAATAATGGCATACGGAGCAAATCGCCGTTTCCGAGTACAATTGCTCTGGTTGCGAAACGTGTGTTTTGGTTAAATGTCAACCTTTCACGGAATCCTAGGGATTTCGTGTTGAGCCTCACTTTATCTACCTACCGAGATGAAAGTTTGACCACACCTTGCCCAATAAAGGCCTACGGTGCAAATCGTCGTTTCCGAGACCAAGGGCCCTGGGGTGCGAAACATCTGTTTTGGTTAGATATCAATGTTCACGGAATCCTAGGGATTTCGCGTTGAACCTCAATTTATCTACCTACCGAAGATGAAAGTTTGACCAAACCTTGCCCAATAATGGCCTACGGTGCAAATCGCCGTTTCCGAGACCAAATGCTCTGGGGTGCGAAACATGTGTTTTGGTTAGATGTCAACCTTTCACGGAATCCTAGAGATTTCGTGTTAAGCCTAACTTTATATGCCTACCGAGATGAAAGTCTGACCAAACCTTGCATAATAATTGCCTACGGTGCAAATCGCCGTTTTCGAGACCAAAGACTCAGGGGTGCGAAACATGTGTTTTGGTTAGATGTCAACTTTTAGCGGAATCCTAGGGATTTCGTGTTGAGCCTCACTTTATCTACCTACCGAGATGAAAGTTTGACCAAACCTTGCCCAATAATGGCCTACGGTGCAAATCGCCGTTTCCGAGACCAAGGGCTCTGGGGTGCGAAACATGTATTTTGGTTAGATGTCAACCTTTCACGGAATCCTAGGGATTTCGTGTTGAGCCTCACTTTATCTACCTACCGAGATGAAAGTTTGACCAAACCTTGCCCAATAATAGACTACGGTGCAGATCGCCGTTTCCGAGACCGGAGGCTCTGGGGTGCAAAACATGTGTTTTGGTTAGATGTCAACCTTTCACGGAATCCTAGGGATTTCGTGTTGAGCCTCACTTTATCTACCTACCGAGATGAAAGTTTGACCAAACCTTGCCCAATAATGGCCTACGGTGCAAATCGCCGTTTCCGAGACCAAGGGCTCTGGGGTGCGAAACATGTGTTGTGCTTAGATGTCAACCTTTCACGGAATCCTAGGGATTTCTTGTTGAGCCTCAATTTATCTACCTACCGAGATGAAAGTTTGACCAAACCTTGCCCAATAATAGCCTACGGTGCAAATCGCCGTTTCCGAGACCAAGGGCTCTGGGGTGCGAAACATCTGTTTTGGTTAGATATCAATGTTCACGGAATCCTAGGGATTTCGCGTTGAACCTCAATTTATCTACCTACCGAGATGAAAGTCTGACCAAACCTTGCATAATAATGGCCTATGGTGCAAATCGCCGTTTCCGAGACCAAGGGCTCTGGGGTGCGAAACATGTGTTTTGGTTAGATGTCAACCTTTCACGGAATCCTAGGAATTTCGTGTTCAGCCTCACTTTATCTACCTACCGAGATGAAAGTTTGACCAAACCTTGCCCAATAATGGCCTACGGTGCAAATCGCCGTTTCCGAGACCAAGGGCTCTGGGGTGCGAAACATGTGTTTTTTTTAGATGTCAACCTTTCACGGAATCCTAGAGATTTCTTGTTGAGCCTCACTTTATCTACCTACCGAAATGAAAGTCTGACCAAACCTTGCCCAATAATGGCCTACGGTGCAAATCGCCGTTTCCGAGACCAAGGGCTCTGGGGTGCGAAACATGTGTTTTGGTTAGATGTCAACCTTTCACGGAATCCTAGGGATTTCGTGTTGAGCCTGTCTTTATCTACCTACCGAGATGAAAGTTTGACCACACCTTGCCCAATAATGGCCTACGGTGCAAATCGCCGTTTCCGAGACCAAGGGCTCTGGGGTGCGAAACATGTGTTTTGGTTAGATGTCAACCTTTCACGGAATCCTAGGGATTTCGTGTTGAGCCTCACTTTATCTACCTACCGAGATGAAAGTTTGACCAAACCTTGCCCAATAATGGCCTACGGTGCAAATCGCCGTTTCCGAGACCAAGGGCTCTGGGGTGCGAAACATGTGTTTTGGTTAGATGTCAACCTTTCACGGAATCCTAGGGATTTCGTGTTGAGCCTCACTTTATCTACCTACCGAGATGAAAAGTTTGACCAAAACCTTGCATAATAATGGCCTACGGTGCAAATCGCCGTTTCCGAGAAAAAGGGCTCTGGGTTGCGAAACATGTGTTTTGGTTAGTTGTCAACCTTTCACGGAATCCTAGAGATTTCTTTTGAGCCTAACTTTATCTACCTACCGAGATGAAAGTTTGACCACACCTTGCCCAATAATGGCCTACAGTGCAAATCGCCGTTTTCGAGACCAAGGGCTCTGGGGTGCGAAACATGTGTTTTGGTTAAATGTCAACCTTTAACGGAATCCTAGGGATTTCGTGTTTAGCCTAACTTTATCTTCCTACCGAGATGAAAGTTTGACCAAACCTTGAAATTAATGGCCTACGATGCAAATCGCCGTTTCCGAGACCATGGGCTCTGCGGTGCGAAACATGTGTCGTGGTTAGATGTCAACCTTTCACGGAATCCTAGGGATTTCGTGTTGAGCCTCACTTTATCTACCTACCGAGATGAAATTTTGAAATAAACCTTGCCCAATAATGGCCTACGGTGCAAATCGTTCTTTCCGAGACCAAGGGCTCTGTTGTGCGAAACATGTGTTCTCCTTAGATGTCAACCTTTCACGGAATCCTAGGGATTTCGTGTTGAGCCTCACTTTATCTACCTACCGAGATGAAAGTTTGACCAAACCTTGAACAATAATGGCCTACGGTGCAAATCGCCGTTTCCGAGGCCAAGGGCTCTGTTGTGCGAAACATTTGTTCTGCTTAGATGTCAACCTTTCACGGAATCCTAGGGATTTCGTGTTGAGCCTCACTTTATCTACCTACCGAGATGAAAGTTTGACCAAACCTTGCCCAATAATGGCCTACGGTGCAAATCGCCGTTTCCGAGACCAAGGGCTCTGGGGTGCGAAACATGTGTTTTGGTTAGATGTCAACCTTTCACGGAATCCTAGAAATTTCGGGTTGAGCCTAACTTTATCTACCTACCGAGATGAAAGTCTGACCAAACCTTGCCCAATAATGGCCTACGGTGCAAATCGCCGTTTTCGAGACCAAGGGCTCTGGGGTGCGAAACATGTGTTTTGGTTAGATGTCAACCTTTCACGGAATCCTAGGGATTTCGCGTTGAACCTCAATTTATCTACCTACCGAGATGAAAGTCTGACCAAACCTTGCATAATAATGGCCAACGGTGCAAATCGCCGTTTCCGAGACCAAGGGCTCTGGGGTGCGAAACATGTGTTTTGGTTAGATATCAAATTTCACGGAATCCTAGGGATTTCGCGTTGAACCTCAATTTATCTACCTACCGAGATGAAAGTCTGACCAAACCTTGCATAATAATGGCCAATGGTGCAAATCGCCGTTTCCGAGACCAAGGGCTCTGGGGTGCGAAACATGTGTTTTGGTTAGATGTCAACTTTTAGCGGAATCCTAGGGATTTCGTGTAGAGCCTCACTTTAACTACCTACCGAGATGAAAGTTTGACCACACCTTGCCCTATAATGGCCTACGGTGCAAATCGCCGTTTCCGAGACCAAGGGCTCTGGGGTGCGAAACATGTATTTTGGTTAGATGTCAACCTTTCACGGAATCCTAGGGATTTCGTGTTGAGCCTCACTTTATCTACCTACCGAGATGAAAGTTTGACCAAACCTTGCCCAATAATGGCCTACGGTGCAAATCGCCGTTTCCGAGACCAAGGGCTCTGGGGTGCGAAACATGTGTTTTGGTTAGATGTCAACCTTTCACGGAATCCTAGGAATTTCGTGTTCAGCCTCACTTTATCTACCTACCGAGATGAAAGTTTGACCAAACCTTGCCCAATAATGGCCTACGGTGCAAATCGCCGTTTCCGAGACAAAGGGCTCTGGGGTGCGAAACATGTGTTTTGGTTAGATGTCAACCTTTCACGGAATCCTAGGGATTTCGTGTTGAGCCTCACTTTATCTACCTACCGAGATGAAAGTTTGACCAAACCTTGCCCAATAATGGCCTACGGTGCAAATCGCCGTTTCCGAGACCAAGGGCTCTGGGGTGCGAAACATGTGTTTTGGTTAGATGTCAACCTTTCACGGAATCCTAGGGATTTCGTGTTGAGCCTCACTTTATCTACCTACCGAGATGAAAGTTTGACCAAACCTTGCCCAATAATGGCCTACGGTGCAAATCGCCGTTTCCGAGACCAAGGGCTCTGGGGTGCGAAACATGTGTTTTGGTTAGATGTCAACCTTTCACGGAATCCTAGGGATTTCGTGTTGAGCCTCACTTTATCTACCTACCGAGATGAAAGTTTGACCAAACCTTGCCCAATAATGGCCTACGGTGCAAATCGTCGTTTCCGAGACCAAGGGCTCTGGGGTGCGAAACATGTTTTTTTTTAGATGTCAACCTTTCACGGAATCCTAGAAATTTCGTGTTGAGCCTCACTTTATCTACCTACCGAGATGAAAGTTTGACCAAACCTTGCCCAATAATGGCCTACGGTGCAAATCGCCGTTTCCGAGACCAAGGGCTCTGGTGCGAAACATGTTCTAGTTAGATGTCAACCTTTCACGGAATCCTAGGGATTTCGTGTTGAGCCTCACTTTATCTACCTACCGAGATGAAAGTTTGACCAAACCTTGCCCAATAATGGCCTACGGTGCAAATCGCCGTTTCCGAGACCAAGGGCTCTGGGGTGCGAAACATGTGTTTTGGTTAGATGTCAACCTTTCACGGAATCCTAGGGATTTCGTGTTGAGCCTCACTTTATCTACCTACCGAGATGAAAGTTTGACCAAACCTTGCCCAATAATGGCCTACGGTGCAAATCGCCGTTTCCGAGACCAAGGGCTCTGGGGTGCGAAACATGTGTTTTGGTTAGATGTCAACCTTTTACGAAATCCTAGGAATTTCGTGTTAAGCCTCACTTTATCTACCTACCGAGATGAAAGTTTGACCAAACCTTGCCCAATAATGGCCTACGGTGCAAATCGCCGTTTCCGAGACCAAGGGCTCTGGGGTGCGAAACATGTGTTTTGGTTAGATGTCAACCTTTCACGGAATCCTATTGATTTCGTGTTGAGCCTCACTTTATCTACCTACCGAGATGAAAGTTTGAAATAAACCTTGCCCAATAATGGCCTACGGTGCAAATCGCCGTTTCCGAGACCATGGGCTCTGGGGTGCGAAACATGTGTTCTGCTTAGATGTCAACCTTTCACGGAATCCTAGGGATTTCGTGTTGAGCCTCACTTTATCTACCTACCGAGATGAAAGTTTGACCAAACCTTGCCCAATAATGGCCTACGGTGCAAATCGCCGTTTCCGAGACCAAGGGCTCTGGGGTGCGAAACATGTGTTTTGGTTAGATGTCAACCTTTCACGGAATCCTAGGGATTTCGTGTTGAGCCTCACTTTATCTACCTACCGAGATGAAAGTTTGACCAAACCTTGCCCAATAATGGCCTACGGTGCAAATCGCCGTTTCCGAGACCAAGGGCTCTGGGGTGCGAAACATGTGTTTTGGTTAGATGTCAACCTTTCACGGAATCCTAGGGATTTCGTGTTGAGCCTCACTTTATCTACCTACCGAGATGAAAGTTTGACCAAACCTTGCCCAATAATGGCCTACGGTGCAAATCGCCGTTTCCGAGACCAAGGGCTCTGGGGTGCGAAACATGTGTTTTGGTTAGATGTCAACCTTTCACGGAATCCTAGGGATTTCGTGTTGAGCCTCACTTTATCTACCTACCGAGATGAAAGTTTGACCAAACATTGCATAATAATGGCCAACGGTGCAAATCGCCGTTTCCGAGACCAAGGGCTCTGGGGTGCGAAACATGTGTTTTGGTTAGATGTCAACCTTTCACGGAATCCTAGGGATTTCGTGTTGAGCCTCACTTTATCTACCTACCGAGATGAAAGTTTGACCAAACCTTGCCCAATAATGGCCTACGGTGCAAATCGCCGTTTCCGAGACCAAGGGCTCTGGGGTGCGAAACATGTGTTTTGGTTAGATGTCAATTTTAGCGGAATCCTAGGGATTTCGTGTAGAGCCTCAATTTAACTACCTACCGAGATGAAAGTTTGACCAAACCTTGCCCAATAATGGCCTACTTTGCAAATCGCCGTTTCCGAGGCCAAGGGCTCTGTTGTGCGAAACATGTATTTTGATTAGATGTCAACCTTTCACGGAATCCTAGGGATTTCGTGTTGAGCCTCACTTTATCTACCTACCGAGATGAAAGTTTGACCACACCTTGCCCAATAATGGCCTACGGTGCAAATCGCCGTTTCCGAGACCAAGGACTCTGGGGTGCGAAACATGTGTTTTGGTTAGATGTCAACCTTTCACGGAATCCTAGGAATTTCGTGTTCAGCCTCACTTTATCTACCTACCGAGATGAAAGTTTAACCAAACCTTGCCCAATAATGCCGTACGGTGCAAATCGCCTTTTCCAAGACAAAGTTCTCTGGTGTGCGAAACATGTGTTTTGGTTAAATGTCAACTTTTCACGGAATCCTAGGGATTTCGTGTTGAGCCTCACTTTATCTACCTACCGAGATGAAAGTTTGACCAAACCTTGCCCAATAATGGCCTACGGTGCAAATCGCCGTTTCCGAGACCAAGGGCTCTGGGGTGCGAAACATGTGTTTTGGTTAGATGTCAACCTTTCACGGAATCCTAGGGATTTCGTGTTGAGCCTCACTTTATCTACCTACCGAGATGAAAGTTTGACCAAACCTTGCCCAATAATGGCCTACGGTGCAAATCGCCGTTTCCGAGACCAAGGGCTCTGGGGTGCGAAACATGTGTTTTGGTTAGATGTCAACTTTTAGCGGAATCCTAGGGATTTCGTGTTGAGCCTCACTTTATCTACCTATCGAGATGAAAGTTTGACCAAATATTGCCCTATAATGGCCTGCGGTGCAAATCGCCGTTTCCGAGACCAAGGGCTCTGGGGTGCGAAACATGTATTTTGGTTAGATGTCAACCTTTCACGGAATACTAGGAATTTCGTGTTGAGCCTCACTTTATCTACCTTCGGAGATGAAAGTTTGACCAAACCTTGCCCAATAATGGCCTACGGTGCAAATCGCCGTTTCCGAGACCAAATGCTCTGGGGTGCGAAACATGTGTTGTGCTTAGATGTCAACCTTTCACGGAATCCTAGGGATTTCGTGTTGAGCCTCACTTTATCTACCTACCGAGATGAAAGTTTGACCAAACCTTGCCCAATAATGGCCTACGGTGCAAATCGCCGTTTCCGAGACCAAATGCTCTGGGGTGCGAAACATGTGTTGTGCTTAGATGTCAACCTTTCACGGAATCCTAGGGATTTCGTGTTGAGCCTCACTTTATCTACCTACCGAGATAAAGTTTGACCAAACATTGCCCAATAATGGCCTAAGGTGCAAATCGCCGTTTCCGAGTCCAAGGGCTCTGGGGTGCGAAACATGTGTTGATCTTAGATGTCAAAATTTCACGGAATCCTAGGTATTTTGTGTTAAGCCTCACTTTATCCACCTACCGAGATGAAAGTTTGACCAAACCTTGCCCAATAATAGCCTACGGTGCAAATCGCCGTTTCCGAGACCAAATGCTCTGGGGTGCGAAAAATGTGCTGTGCTTAGATGTCAACCTTTCACGGAATCTTAGGGATTTCGTGTTGAGCCTCACTTTATCTACCTATCGAGAAAGTTTGACCAAACATTGCACTATAATGGCCTGCGGTGCAAATCGCCGTTTCCTATTCCAAGGGCTCTAGGGTGCGAAACATGTGTTGTGGTTAGATGTCAACCTTTCACGGAATCCTATTGATTTCGTGTTGAGCCTCACTTTATCTACCTACCGAGATGAAAGTTTGACCAAACCTTGCCCAATAATGGCCTACGGTGCAAATCGCCGTTTCCGAGACCAAGGGCTCTGGGGTGCGAAACATGTGTTTTGGTTAGATGTCAACCTTTCACGGAATCCTAGGGATTTCGTGTTGAGCCTCACTTTATCTACCTACCGAGATGAAAGTTTGACCAAACCTTGCCCAATAATGGCCTAGGGTGCAAATCGCCGTTTCCGAGACCAAGGGCTCTGGGGTGCGAAACATGTGTTTTTTCTAGATGTCAAAATTTCACGGAATCCTAGATATTTCTTGTTGAGCCTCACTTTATCTACCTTCGGAGATGAAAGTTTGACCAAACCTTGCCCAATAATGGCCTACGGTGCAAATCGCCGTTTCCGAGACCAAATGCTCTGGGGTGCGAAACATGTGTTTTGGTTAGATGTCAACCTTTCACGGAATCCTAGGGATTTCGTGTTGAGCCTCACTTTATCTACCTACCGAGATGAAAGTTTGACCAAACCTTGCCCAATAATGGCCTACGGTGCAAATCGCCGTTTCCGAGACCAAGGGCTCTGGGGTGCGAAACATGTGTTGTGCTTAGATGTCAACCTTTCACGGAATCCTAGAGATTTCGTGTTAAGCCTAACTTTATATGCCTACCGAGATGAAAGTCTGACCAAACCTTGCATAATAATTGCCTACGGTGCAAATCGCCGTTTTCGAGACCAAAGACTCAGGGGTGCGAAACATGTGTTTTGGTTAGATTGAAACTTTTAGCGGAATCCTAGGGATTTCGTGTTGAGCCTCACTTTATCTACCTACCGAAATGAAAGTTTGACCAAAACTTTCCCAATAATGGTCTACGGTGCAAATAGCCGTTTCCGAGACCAAGGGCTCTGGGTGCGAAAACATGTGTTTGGTTAGCACTAACTCACGATTGGATTAGTTGCACCTCACTTTATATTTCCTATCAGAGATTTTGTTGACCAAAAATCACACTAATGCTACGTGCAACATCATCACCCGATACAGAGCTTCGGGCTACTGGCACGCTGACTTTATGTAGTAGATGTCACACAAGAAAATTTGCATATTTCAATGTGTTCTGCCTCACAAATATTACCTACTTGAAAAAATATAAAAAACATTGTTCATATACATTGCCCAAATACCTGATCCGGAGGACGAAAAGCTGACTGGTTTGGAATGGCGACCTGAACGATGACGAGGAATCGGTAGCAACGACTGGGGTGTACTCCTGAAAGCTTTATGGTGTTTCGGTTAGAAACCTTTCACGATCAATGGATTTCAGATTTAGCCTCCTTTTATTGACAAAGTGTTTGACCAGTGCTACACATATGGCCTTTATAAGGTGGTCAAGATCGGACTGCGTCCTGGCGCACGAATACATCTAGCCTCGATGTGTTGTGCACAAACACGGACCTATAGATCTACTAGAGGTACCGGACCAAACTTGCATATGGCCTGTTGCAAGCCATTGATGCAAACATCCTGGCTCTGGTGCCGAAACTCTGTGTTTCTTAGGCGATCCATACACCAAATCACGGTGAAGCCTAGGTCCTCTTTGATACTTGAAATGCCTAAAAGAAAACTCTTCCAATAGTCGTACGTGCAAACGCCGACTACTGGTGCGAAACATGCCAGTTTGGGGGAAACATTTTGCGTTTGTGTTTTTCCCAGGTATGGTGTTGGAGCGAAAAAGTTTCACTCTACGAAATTTGCCCGATCTGTGGTAATGGTCTCTGACTCCAAATCTGGCTACCCAGACCGTCGTTCTGGGCAACATGACCGCCGTTTTGGTTAGTGGAAAAAACCTTCTGGACCTAGAGATTTGTCTACAGCCTCAATTATCTACCCCGGGAAAGTGAACCTACCTCCACATGACGTGCAAACCTTGCCATAAGGCCAAGAGGAACATCGTTGAATCTTCGAACCAAGGGCTTTTACACAAGTACGACAATTTTTTTAGATATCCCACACGAAGTCTTCTAGTAATTGTTGACCTCACTTTATCGAAAATCATGAATGCGAGATGAATACCTACGAGTAATCTGTGCATAAACAAACCTGTGGAAACCAAGATCTTCGTGGCAAGACTGCGAACTGTGAGACTAAGTTTGAGTTCGAAACATGTGTTTCAGCTTTAAGAATCCAAGTTCTTATCATTTTTTTGTTGAGCCTTTATGGAATCTACTATAGGGATGAAACCATCAAACCTTGCGAGCACTATCAGCAACTACGTTTCCGCGAACGTATTGGATATCGGTGCGAAACTGCGCCACGTTTTGGTATATGTTTGCGAGGAGACTTTATCACTAGGGATTTCGTGTTGACCTCACTTTATGGTACGGTGAAGATGGTTGAAAATCTGACCTTGCATAAGTGGCCTTAAGGTGCATGCATCGCAAGTGTTCACGATCAAATGACTGTACGCATTTCAGCAGGGTCACTTTCTGACCTAACTTGAGCCTTCTGGAACGTGTTGTGACCAAACCTTGCCCAATAATGGCCTCTGCGGTGCAAACCCGCAGAGAGCTCTGGAGGGAATAAATGAGCTGCGTTAGATGTAACCTTTCACGGAATCCTAGATTTCGTGTTGAGCTCACTTTATTTTATCCTACAAGATGAAAGTTGACCAAACCTTGCCAAAAATGGATAGTAGGTAAGGCAAATCGCCGTTTCGAAGCGAGATCCGGTCTGGGGTGCGAAACATTGTTTCTGGTTAGATGTCAACCTTTCACGATATCTGCCTAAAAACTTTATTTCGTGTGGCCTCACTTTGTCCTATTGATGAAAAGTTTGCCAAATACCCCAAATCTCTGCGAGGTCTTCGCTTTCTACGCGACAAGTGTTTGATGCACAAGTGGCTTTTTGATCGAAACCTGAAAGGTTAGGGATTTCGAATCAAATGTCATGTTAACAATTCATACCAATGGGTGTAATGACGCTGATTTTCCATCTGCAATTGATGGGATCTGGTGGTTTCCGAGACCAAGTCGGTGGACATTTTTACTGTCAACCTTCACGAATCCTATGAGGTAGTCACTTTATCTCGGGAACTGTAAGCGTTCTGAAAATCTTGCCACAAAATTGCCTACGTTCCGACGGGCAATGAATGGGGCCGTCGAACCAAGGGCTCTGGTGCCGAAACATGTTTTGGGGTATCGAATTCACGCTTAAGTCTACAAATTTTCACGGACAATCCTTTCATGGGATTTTGTTTCTATATGGTGCACAATGATTTCACTCCAAATTAGAATTTTTGTCTAACAAATTGGGCCTGGAAAGGATTCAATAAGGGGTACTATACTAACGGGCGAGCAATAACTGTCTCGCTCTGCAACCGCCTGGTCTAGGCTGGTAACTGTGTCTTAAAAGTCTATTTCGTACATCAACTAGCCCAAAAGTTTCCAGGAATCCAATAGGGATTTCTCAGCTATGACAAAAATCCAGGGTTTGCGCCGTAACCTATATCAAGGTTAATTTCTGCACTCCATATGTGCTAATTGGTGGAGCCGTTTCTGCAGCGATCACAGTGGTTTAGCCGGTTTGAGATGTCGTGAAAGAAACTGTGTTGTGTCGACTAAAAATTTAAACCTGATGCCATGTCTAAATAAACAAAGGCTATTACTGGCAAGTATCGCTGCCGTCATCACGGACTTCAGCGTTTTCCGACCAGACGATGGGAAACATTTTAGCCCTATTCAAACCGCGGTGATCGAAAAGTTTCTCTCGATGATCACCTTCCGACTTTCGCGCCTAGAGGAATTGCTTGTATTCCTGGCCGCGATCTCCTGCGAGATCGTTGAGTCCTGAGTGCGAAACCTGTGCAGTCAGGTTTTGCAAACCTTTCTAAGCTCCTAGGCTCTATGGAGTGCCTCACTTTATCTACTACCGAGAGCTGAAAATTCATTGATTTTATCTGGCCTACTGCTAAATGAAAGGGAATCCGAGACCAAAGCTCTGAAAGTTGGCAATCGCTGTAACCACAAAGTACGCAGTAAATCATCGTCCATTTTACCTTTCTACGTTGAATCTCTAGTAAAATCATTTATCTCCTAATGCAATCTGCAGAAACAGCTTTAAACGAGCGGTCTCGGTTGCAAATCGTCAAGAAGCCTTTCGAATGCAGGATAGCTCTGGTTGGTGGCGAAACATGTGTTTTGGTGATTAACACCATACAACTACAGATGAAAGTTTTACCGACCCGCTATTATAAATTACCTACGAGAGAAAACCAGAGATCTGGGTCACTAACATGGTGGAGCCTTAGCACTCTGCCATTTTCACGCCTTCAAGCTTAGATATCGTTGAGCATATTTGAAAGTTTGACAAACATTGTTATTTGCCTTTATTCTATACCGTGGGTAAAATTTCAATAGTTACAAATTCTATATGACAATTATTACGAAGTCATCAAATCTTTTTATGTTAAATGTCACAAACTTTCACGAATATCTCTTTTGCGAAGAAATGTTCAGTTGTGCCAAACCTTGAAAAGTAATACTGTAATCGTTCACCATATGAATCAAACTTGTATCAATATACATGGCCTGTACGTAGTTCGAGTTATCTTCAATGAGTTGCTCTGACAAGCCTCAAACATTGCCTACTTTATGAACAGCGAACAACAAATCGTTTTCCAACATCCAACGCACGAGAAAGGGCTGGATTTCGGTGAGTTGAAGCATCCTTTAACCTGAAGCTTTCGGTTATGACCCGAAAAAAAGTGAGAAAGTTTGACCAAACCTTGCCCAATAATGGCTACGGTGCAAATCGCCATGATGAATGGCTCTGGGGTGCGAAACATATTAGCCATTTTCACGGAATCCTAGGGATTTCGTTTGAGCATCTCACACTACTACCGATGAAAGTTTGACCAAACCTTGCCCAATAATGGCTACGGTGCAAATCGCCGTTTTCCGGGCCAAGGGCGCACGCGAAACATGTGTTTTGGTTAGATGTCAACCTTTCACGGAATCCTAGGGATTTCGTGTCACTTTATCTACCTACAAAAATTTTGACCAAATATCAAAATATATGGTGCAAATCGCCGTTTCGAACCAAGGGCTCTGCGAAAACATGTGTTTTGGTTAGATGTCAACCTTTCACGGAATCCTAGGGATTTCGTGTTGAGCCTCACTTTATCTACCTACCGAGATGAAAGTTTGACCAAACCTTGCCCAATAATGGCCTACGGTGCAAATCGCCGTTTCCGAGACCAAGGGCTCTGGGGTGCGAAACATGTGTTGTGGTTAGATGTCAACCTTTCACGGAATCCTAGGGATTTCGTGTTGAGCCTCACTTTATCTACCTATCGAGATGAAAGTTTGACCAAACATTGCCCTATAATGGCCTGCGGTCGGGAAGGGCCGAGTCCGGCTCTGGGGCCCACGGTGATGTTTTTACTAATCCTCCCAGAAGCACCATTGATGGCCTACGGTGCAAATCGCCGGGGCTGGGTCTGTGTGTGTCAATGTCGGGATGTTAGGCGGCAATTTATCTTTCGTGAGTGACCAAACCTTGCATATTAATGGCCTACGGTGCAAATCGCCGTTTCCGAGACCAAGGGCTCTGGGGTGCGAAACATGTGTTTTGGTTAGATGTCAACCTTTCACGGAATCCTAGGAATTTCGTGTTCAGCCTCACTTTATCTACCTACCGAGATGAAAGTTTGACCAAACCTTGCCCAATAATGGCCTACGGTGCAAATCGTCGTTTCCGAGACCAAGGGCTCTGGGGTGCGAAACATGTGTTTTTTTTAGATGTCAACCTTTCACGGAATCCTAGAGATTTCTTGTTGAGCCTCACTTTATCTACCTACCGAAATGAAAGTCTGACCAAACCTTGCCCAATAATGGCCTACGGTGCAAATCGCCGTTTCCGAGACCAAGGGCTCTGGGGTGCGAAACATGTGTTTTGGTTAGATGTCAACCTTTCACGGAATCCTAGCTATTTCGTGTTGAGCCTCACTTTATCTACCTACCGAGATGAAAGTTTGACCAAACCTTGCCCAATAATGGCCTACGGTGCAAATCGCCGTTTCCGAGACCAAGGGCTCTGGGGTGCGAAACATGTGTTTTGGTTAGATGTCAACCTTTCACGGAATCCTAGGGATTTCGTGTTGAGCCTCACTTTATCTACCTACCGAGATGAAAGTTTGACCAAACCTTGCCCAATAATGGCCTACGGTGCAAATCGTCGTTTCCGAGACCAAGGGCTCTGGGGTGCGAAACATGTGTTTTTTTTTTAGATGTCAACCTTTCACGGAATCCTAGAGATTTCTTGTTGAGCCTCACTTTATCTACCTACCGAGATGAAAGTTTGACCAAACCTTGCCCAATAATGGCCTACGGTGCAAATCGCCGTTTCCGAGACCAAGGGCTCTGGGGTGCGAAACATGTGTTGCTTAGATGTCAACCTTTCACGGAATCCTAGGGATTTCGTGTTGAGCCTCACTTTATCTACCTACCGAGATGAAAGTTTGACCAAACCTTGCCCAATAATGGCCTACGGTGCAAATCGCCGTTTCCGAGACCAAGGGCTCTGGGGTGCGAAACATGTGTTTTGGTTAGATGTCAACCTTTCACGGAATCCTAGGGATTTCGTGTTGAGCCTCACTTTATCTACCTACCGAGATGAAAGTTTGACCAAACCTTGCCCAATAATGGCCTACGGTGCAAATCGCCGTTTCCGAGACCAAGGAATCTGGGGTGCGAAACATATGTTTTGGTTAGATGTCAAATTTTAGCGGAATCCTAGGGATTTCTTGTTGAGCCTCACATTATCTACCTACCGAGATGAAAGTTTGACCACACCTTGCCCAATAATGGCCTACGGTGCAAATCGCCGTTTCCGAGACCAAGGGCTCTTAGGTGCGAAACATGTGTTGTGCTTAGATGTCAACCTTTCACGGAATCCTAGGGATTTCGTGTTGAGCCTCACTTTATCTACCTACCGAGATGAAAGTTTGACCAAACCTTGCCCAATAATGGCCTACGGTGCAAATCGCCGTTTCCGAGACCAAGGGCTCTGGGGTGCGAAACATGTGTTTTGGTTAGATGTCAACCTTTCACGGAATCCTAGGGATTTCGTGTTGAGCCTCACTTTATCTACCTACCGAGATGAAAGTTTGACCAAACCTTGCATAATAATGGCCTACGGTGCAAATCGCCTTTTCTATTCCAATGGCTCTAGGGTGCGAAACATGTGTTTTGGTTAGATGTCAACCTTTCACGGAATCCTAGGATTTCGTGTTGAGCCTCACTTTATCTACCTACCGAGATGAAAGTTTGACCAAACCTTGCCCAATAATGGCCTACGGTGCAAATCGCCGTTTCCGAGACCAAGGGCTCTGGGGTGCGAAACATGTGTTTTGGTTAGATGTCAACCTTTCACGGAATCCTAGGGATTTCGTGTTGAGCCTCACTTTATCTACCTACCGAGATGAAAGTTTGACCAAACCTTGCCCAATAATGGCCTACGGTGCAAATCGCCGTTTCCGAAACCAAGGAATCTAGGGTGCGAAACATGTGTTGTGGTTAGATGTCAACCTTTCACGGAATCCTAGGGATTTCGTGTTGAGCCTCACTTTATCTACCTACCGAGATGAAAGTTTGACCAAACCTTGCCCAATAATGGCCTACGGTGCAAATCGCCGTTTCCGAGACCAAGGGCTCTGGGGTGCGAAACATGTGTGTTTTGGTTAGATGTCAACCTTTCACGGAATCCTAGGGATTTCGTGTTGAGCCTCATTTTATCTACCTACCGAGATGAAAGTTTGACCAAACCTTGCCCAATAATGGCCTACGGTGCAAATCGCCGTTTCCGAGACCAAGGGCTCTGGGGTGCGAAACATGTGTTTTGGTTAGATGTCAACCTTTCACGGAATCCTAGGGATTTCGTGTTGAGCCTCACTTTATCTACCTACCGAGATGAAAGTTTGACCAAACCTTGCCCAATAATGGCCTACGGTGCAAATCGCCGTTTCCGAGACCAAGGGCTCTGGGGTGCGAAACATGTGTTGTGCTTAGATGTCAACCTTTCACGGAATCCTAGGGATTTCGTGTTGAGCCTCACTTTATCTACCTACCGAGATGAAAGTTTGACCAAACCTTGCCCAATAATGGCCTACGGTGCAAATCGCCGTTTCCGAGACCAAGGGCTCTGGGGTGCGAAACATGTGTTTTGGTTAGATGTCAACCTTTCACGGAATCCTATTGATTTCGTGTTGAGCCTCACTTTATCTACCTACCGAGATGAAAGTTTGACCAAACCTTGCCCAATAATGGCCTACGGTGCAAATCGCCGTTTCCGAGACCAAGGGCTCTGGGGTGCGAAACATGTGTTTTTTTTAGATGTCAACCTTTCACGGAATCCTAGGGATTTCGTGTTGAGCCTCACTTTATCTACCTACCGAGATGAAAGTTTGACCAAACCTTGCCCAATAATGGCCTACGGTGCAAATCGCCGTTTCCGAGACCAAGGGCTCTGGGGTGCGAAACATGTGTTTTGGTTAGATGTCAACCTTTCACGGAATCCTAGGGATTTCGTGTTGAGCCTCACTTTATCTACCTACCGAGATGAAAGTTTGACCAAACCTTGCCCAATAATGGCCTACGGTGCAAATCGCCGTTTCCGAGGCCAAGGGCTCTGGGGTGCGAAACATGTGTTGTGGTTAGATGTCAACCTTTCACGGAATCCTAGGGATTTCGTGTTGAGCCTCACTTTATCTACCTACCGAGATGAAAGTTTGACCAAACCTTGCCCAATAATGGCCTACGGTGCAAATCGCCGTTTCCGAGACCAAGGGCTCTGGGGTGCGAAACATGTGTTTTGGTTAGATGTCAACCTTTCACGGAATCCTAGGGATTTCGTGTTGAGCCTCACTTTATCTACCTACCGAGATGAAAGTTTGACCAAACCTTGCCCAATAATGGCCTACGGTGCAAATCGCCGTTTCCGAGACCAAGGGCTCTGGGGTGCGAAAACATGTGTTTTGGTTAGATGTCAACCTTTAACGGAATCCTAGGGATTTCGTGTTTAGCCTAACTTTATGTCCCTACCGAGATGAAAGATTGACCAAACCTTGAACAATAATGGCCTACGGTGCAAATCGCCGTTTCCGAGACCATGGGCTCTGGGGGTGCGAAACATGTGATGTGGTTAGATGTCAACCTTTCACGGAATCCTAGGGATTTCGTGTTGAGCCTCACTTTATCTACCTACCGAGATGAAAGTTTGACCAAACCTTGAACAATAATGGCCTACGGTGCAAATCGCCGTTTCCGAGACCAAGGGCTCTGGGGTGCGAAACATGTGTTTTGGTTAGATGTCAACCTTTCACGGAATCCTAGGGATTTCGTGTTGAGCCTCACTTTATCTACCTACCGAGATGAAAGTTTGACCAAACCTTGAACAATAATGGCCTACGGTGCAAATCGCCGTTTCCGAGACCAAGGGCTCTGGGGTGCGAAACATGTGTTGTGGTTAGATGTCAACCTTTCACGGAATCCTAGATATTTCGTGTTGAGCCTCACTTTATCTACCTACCGAGATGAAAGTTTGACCAAACCTTGCCCAATAATGGCCTACGGTGCAAATCGCCGTTTCCGAGACCAACGACTCTGTTGTGCGAAACATGTATTTTGATTAGATGTCAACCTTTCACGGAATCCTACTGATTTCGTGTTGATCCTCACTTTATCTATCTACCGAGATTAAAGTTTGACCAAATCTTGTCCAATAATGCCGTACGGTTCAAATCGCCGTTTCCAAGACCAAGGGCTCTGGGGTGCGAAACATGTGTGTTGGTTAGATGTCAACCTTTCACGGAATCCTAGGAATTTCGTGTTCAGCCTCACTTTATCTACCTACCGAGATGAAAGTTTGACCAAACCTTGCCCAATAATGCCGTACGGTGCAAATCGCCGTTTCCGAGACCAAGGGCTCTGGGATTTGAAACATGTGTTTTGGTTAGATGTCAACCTTTCACGGAATCCTAGGGATTTCGTGTTGAGCCTCACTTTATCTACCTACCGAGATGAAAGTTTGACCAAACCTTGCCCAATAATGGCCTACGGTGCAAATCGCCGTTTCCGAGACCAAGGGCTCTGGGGTGCGAAACATGTGTTTTGGTTAGATGTCAACCTTTCACGGAATCCTAGGGATTTCGTGTTGAGCCTCACTTTATCTACCTACCGAGATGAAAGTTTGACCAAACCTTGCCCAATAATGGCCTACGGTGCAAATCGCCGTTTCCGAGACCAAGGGCTCTGGGGTGCGAAACATGTATTTTGGTTAGATGTCAACCTTTCACGGAATCCTAGGGATTTCGTGTTGAGCCTCACTTTATCTACCTATCGAGATGAAAGTTTGACCAAACATTGCCCTATAATGGCCTGCGGTGCAAATCGCCTTTTCTATTCCAATGGCTCTGGGGTGCGAAACATGTGTTTTGGTTAGATGTCAACCTTTAACGGAATCCTAGGGATTTCGTGTTGAGCCTCACTTTATCTACCTACCGAGATGAAAGTTTGACCAAACCTTGCCCAATAATGGCCTACGGTGCAAATCGCCGTTTCCGAGACCAAGGGCTCTGGGGTGCGAAACATGTGTTTTGGTTAGATGTCAACCTTTCACGGAATCCTAGGGATTTCGTGTTGAGCCTCACTTTATCTACCTACCGAGATGAAAGTTTGACCAAACCTTGCCCAATAATGGCCTACGGTGCAAATCGCCGTTTCCGAGACCAAGGGCTCTGGGGTGCGAAACATGTGTTTTGGTTAGATGTCAACCTTTCACGGAATCCTAGGGATTTCGTGTTGAGCCTCACTTTATCTACCTACCGAGATAAAAGTTTGACCAAACCTTGCCCAATAATGGCCTACGGTGCAAATCGCCGTTTCCGAGACCAAGGACTCTGGGGTGCGAAACATGTATTTTGGTTAGATGTCAACCTTTCACGTAATCTTAGGGATTTCGTGTTGAGCCTCACTTTATCTACCTACCGAGATGAAAGTTTGACCAAACCTTGCCCAATAATGGCCTACGGTGCAAATCGCCGTTTCCGAGACCAAGGGCTCTGGGGTGCGAAACATGTGTTTTGGTTAGATGTCAACCTTTCACGGAATCCTAGGGATTTCGTGTTGAGCCTCACTTTATCTACCTACCGAGATGAAAGTTTGACCAAACCTTGCCCAATAATAGACTACGGTGCAGATCGCCGTTTCCGAGACCGGAGGCTCTGGGGTGCAAAACATGTGTTTTGGTTAGATGTCAACCTTTCACGGAATCCTATTGATTTCGTGTTGATCCTCACTTTATCTACCTACCGAGATGAAAGTTTGACCAAACCTTGCCCAATAATGGCCTACGGTGCAAATCGCCGTTTCCGAGACCAAGGGCTCTGGGGTGCGAAACATGTGTTTTGGTTAGATGTCAACCTTTCACGGAATCCTAGGGATTTCGTGTTGAGCCTCACTTTATCTACCTATCGAGATGAAAGTTTTACCAAACATTGCCCTATAATGGCCTACGGTGCAAATCGCCGTTTCCGAGACCAAGGGCTCTGGGGTGCGAAACATGTGTTTTGGTTAGATGTCAACCTTTCACGGAATCCTAGGGATTTCGTGTTGAGCCTCACTTTATCTACCTACCGAGATGAAAGTTTGACCAAACCTTGCCCAATAATGGCCTACGGTGCAAATCGCCGTTTCCGAGACCAAGGGCTCTGGGGTGCGAAACATGTGTTTTGGTTAGATGTCAACCTTTCACAGAATCCTAGGGATTTCGTGTTGAGCCTCACTTTATCTACCTTCGTAGATGAAAGTTTGACCAAACCTTGCCCAATAATGGCCTACGGAGCAAATCGCCGTTTCCGAGACCAAGGGCTCTGGGTTGCGAAACATGTGTTTTGGTTAGATGTCAACCTTTCACGGAATCCTAGGGATTTCGTGTTGAGCCTCACTTTATCTACCTACCGAGATGAAAGTTTGACCAAACCTTGAACAATAATGGCCTACGGTGCAAATCGCCGTTTCCGAGACCATGGGCTCTGGGGTGCAAAACATGTGTTTTGGTTAGATGTCAACCTTTCACGGAATCCTAGGGATTTCGTGTTGAGCCTCACTTTTTCTAACAACCGAGAAGAAAGTTTGATAAAACATTGCCCAATAATGGCCTAAGGTGCAAATCGCCGTTTCCGAGTCCAAGGGCTCTGGGGTTTGCGAAACATGGGGTGTTTTTTACGGACAGTTTCGTGTTCACGAACTTTAATCTTCGTTTCCCCTTGCCCAATAAGCCTACTTTAAATCCTTTCCTTTTTCCCTTGTTGTGGTTGCTTTTCGAAGTGAGGGCTTTTCTGTGATGCTATGTTCCGTCCGAACAACCTCTGCGAAATGTTACGCCTGTTGCCTGGTGGAGATCTTCCGAAATGGGATCTGGTAATTGAGACTTGTGGGTGGAAAAATCACCGTTTATGGAATCCATTTTGAGCCCAACACTTTGCTTTGGCCTCGGCTTCGTGAAAGGGAAATACTGGTCCACATGTACCAATCGGCTCTGGTCGGTTTCGGTTGGACAAGTGATCGGTTTTTTGGTACCTGTGATGTATAGATCCCGGAACCTGCAGGTTTTGCATCCCTGTTCTCCTTGGGTGGTCGTGGGATGAAAGTTTAATTTTTCTATTAATGGCCAAAGTGCAAATCTTTCCGAGAGCACAGGACATGTTTTGAAACTAGGTTTTATTGTTAAAAATTCAGAAGGAAGTTTTGGCTCTATTTCTCCATTCCTCATTCATACTACTACCGAATGGTGATGTTGAATCAATTAAAAAACTTAAATCTGGCGTTACTGTCAAGTTTTTGTTAAAGCTAACCTTATCTTACGGAATACCTAGGATTTCGTTTCAATTTATCTACCTACCGAATGAAACTTTTGACCAAAAGGTTGCCCAATCATCTGATTTACAAATCGCCGTTTCCAGAGATGAGATCTGGAAAACGAGTCAAGGTGTTGTTTCTGTTGTCGTCAATTTGTGAGGGTTCACCAACATCTCATATTACATTGTTTAGAGCCCCCAATTATATGCCTACGAAATGTACCGTCGCCCCAATTCCAAATCTGGCAGTGTCAATAATCAAGCAGTCATGTCATGGCCGACCTGTGCTCGTTGTGTGCGAATCACATGTGTTTTGGTTAGATGTCAACCTTTCACGGAATCCTAGGGATTTTTCTGCGTTTGCCGATCTCTTTAGAAATCCTATGACATATTTCATACCTTGCCCGAAAAATAGTTGACCGTGTCCAAAGCCTGGAGTTTCCTTTCTTGGTAAAACATGAAATCTTGTGGTTAGATGTCTTAAAATTCTAAAATCCTACTACAGGATTTCCTATCGTATTTCCTGATCTACCTAACACCCGAAAATGGCAATGATCGAGCTACAAAGTAGGCCGAACAACCTGGTTTGACCAAGTTGTTGATGTACGAATTGTTTGATTTCTTAAAATCCTCAGTGACTACCTACGAGTTGAAAGTTTGTCAAACCTTGCCTCCAGTGATAATGCCTACGGCGGACCAAGGTTGTGCGAGCGCTCCACGTGTATTTTTTTTTTTCAACATTTCTTGTCCTAGGATTGTCGGTTTGAGCCTCCTAGATGAGGATTCGTTAATGTTTATCACCCCCTGATTGCAAAATCTTCCCAAACTCAGTGCTAACATTCGCCGTTTCCGAGACCAATGTCTCAAGGGTGCGAAACATGTTTCGTATTTGTTCTCAAGATGTTACCCTTTAAATCTACCGATTCAAGTTTGCCGCAAATCTATATATTCACTAATTACCGAGTGCATTATCTCCACCAAGCGAAACAATTGTAAAAATGCCAAATAACCTGATCAACCTTTCCACCAATAATCCTCCGGGTGCAAATGGGCTGTCTATGGGGTAGCGAGATATAAATAAGCTGGTTTTTAGAAACTTCTGTCAGAAACGATCTTTGCCTTTTTAACACAGAAAATCACCACTTCCACTTTCCTACAGAAACGTTCCATAAACATTGATTTGCTATTTGCTCTCAACTATCTACTTTGTGAATTTTTCAGGTTGTATCTCAAAGTGATCATTTCCCAATAGTTACTCTTGTTCCCAATAATGCCTACCCCACCTTTCAGAACTCTGATTCTGCGAAACATGTGTTCTTATAGCAATGCAATACCTTAAATAGGTTTCCTAATATCGATGAGCCAGTATCTCCATCAAAAACGCCGTTTCAAACCTTGCCCATCCGCAAGTCATCGGGGTGGCGAAACATGGTTGGTTAGATGTCACTTTCACGGAATAAAGGTTTTAGCATATTTAGATATCTACCACCGAAATAAAGTTACCAAATAAGGCTCTCTTACGGTCGCGCAGAAGTCAGGGTTCGTGGAAGACCTACGTTGAAACATCTCATCGTCTTGCAAAAAAATTGTGGGAAAAGGTTGCCTGTTCAGGTATTTCTGCTACTAACCTTTTTATTGCAAATAATAATCAAAGTCCACTTTCAAAAATGCTACCTTGTCACCGTTTCCGAGACTCAACTTTCGTTACTCTACTTTTTTAAGATGTCAACCTTTACACGAGGGATTTGACTTTACTAAAGATCAGCTACCAAATAGAAACTTTACCTTTTTTGAATTAAATCATGCTCTCCAAATACTCACAAAATTCCTCTGGAGACCAATTCTATACTATGTTAAAAATTTTTTCCTTGCCAATAATATTTCAATAGTTGGAACGATTTCGACATTGAGAATGCTATTGTAATCTACCTACCTGGCAAAGATCCCACAAATCCTCTCAACTACCGTATCGCCCCACTTGCTCTGTGTGCGAAACATGTGTTTCGCCTGATTACCTCGAGAAAAGGATCCTCGAGGGTTTTCGTTAGATCTACAGTCGATAAAGTTACCTCTAGAATAATGGAATTCGACGGAAATCGCTCTGTTTCGACATGAAAGGTTTGCGAAACTTGCGGTATGGCATTTTAAGAGATCCATCACCTTTGAAGGGAAATCTTCCCATTTTCATTAAAAATTTTTTAACCAAACCTTGAATTTTGGGTACGTGTGCAATGTTTATCTGAGTCAAAGGGCCCCAGGGCGCGTACTATGTACGCTTTTTATCATTCAATCAACCCTATGAATTCCTAGTATTTTTTATGTTGAGATCTTCACATCTTTGTGAAAGTAATGATATGCGTTCTAATCGTCAGCCAGACTTGTTCATAAGATCCTAATGGCCTACGGAAAAGTTTTAGCTTTTCTAGCTCAAAGACTTGCTGCTACATTTCTGTAGAAATACTTCACGAGCGGAGATAACTGCAGGTGTGAATCAGTTGTGATGAGTTCAATTCCTTTGATCCTCGAAACTTACATCTACCGCAATACTATACTTACGGAAGAAATGTGAGAGCTCTCAATATTTTGAAAGTCTACGAACATCACTGGACCGATGCTCTCCTTATTAAAAGTTTACCACGCTCAATTCTATCTAAAATAGATTATGGTAGTACTGTGTACGGTGCTAGAATTCTGTGCCGAGAGATGAACACGCTCACCTTGCTCTTCGCTTGTGCTCAGGTGCTTTTAGGACTTCTCCTGTGGAGAGTTTTATGCTGACACGGTGTGAAGCACCAATGAATTTGCGTGCCTTATTTTATCTACAGTATTATTTTTAAATCCTGTCTCATGTCAATCTCCTCTACGAGATGAAACTTTGACCTTTCACCATATAATGGCAAGGTCATCTTTAATCCATTTCATCGAGAATAAACTTTATACAATTTTAATTTGCATAATGTCAAATTTTAGCACCTTTGATCTTGAATTGGATTACACCTCCATCACTTTTTACCCCTTTTATATTTTGACCAAAAAGTAACCTTGAATAATCAACAGTGCATAGAGAATCGCCGATTTTTACGACGGTTCGAGTCAGGGCTCTGTGGGTGCGCTTATGTTATAGAGAATTTCAGTATTATTTTACTCACTTTATCTACCTACCGAGATGAAATACCTAAAAAGCCTTGCAGCACCTGAATCGCTTCAGAAAGGGAATATATTTTTTGTAGATCTCTTGGTGTTTTAAAGTCTTTGTCAGCCCAAATACAAGCAATTATTTTCCAGATACTGTACCAATAACAACCTTACCTCCTGGGTTTCAACATACTCTGTTGAGTTACCTATCTTGTCGTATTAAGGGAAATGAGATGTGACAATGCCCAAAAATCCGCTAAAGCTCTTTAAATGCCGTTTGTGACGTCAAGAAATACGTTAAAAACATTGTTTTGGTTAGATGTCAGACATGTGGGCCAAGAAACAGGATAAGTTGCATCACCTGAAATCAGCTTTGAACCCTGGCATCACCAATTTCTGAGAAAAGTGTGAATACTCGTTTCGAATTGGACACACTCGATTCAGCATCGTCACTTTTGTTAGGTGAACCTGCCCGTTGTGCCAAGTGTTCTGTTATGACGGTGAAACACTTCTCATCGAGTGTCCAATTTCACAATGACCGCGTTCCTATTTTGGATCATTGTCTTGGATGAGTTTTGACGCAACCTCATTCAAAATTTTTAACTTTATACGTGCCATTGGTTTTCCTTTCATCTAGCGTTTTTACCTTTTTATCATGTCCGTTAGGTACCTTTGAAACATCAACTTTTACCTACATGGTTTTAATTCTTTACACTATATATTTCTATTAAATTTTAAATCCTATATAAACGTTGCCATGACTGGTAATGTGTACCTTGTGTTTGCAAATCCCATGCGTTAGTACCAAGCTTCAGCTCCAACAAACCAAGTGCTCTGGGGTGCGAAACATGTGTTTTGGTTAAATGTCAACCTTTAACGGAATCATAGGGATTTCGTGTTTAGCCTAACATTATCTACCTATGAAAGTTTGATTAAACCTTGACCAATGATGGCCTACGGTGCAAATCGTCTTTTCCGAGACCAAGGGCTCTGGGGTGCGAAACATGTGTTGTGGTTAGATGTCAACCTTCCACGGAATCCTAGGGATTTCGTGTTGAGCCTCACTTTATCTACCTACCGAGATGAAAGTTTGACCACAGCTTGCCCAATAATGGCCTACGGTGCAAATCGCCGTTTCCGAGACCAAGGGCTCTGGGGTGCGAAACATGTGTTTTGGTTAGATGTCAACCTTTCACGGAATCCTAGGGATTTCGTGTTGAGCCTGTCTTTATCTACCTACCGAGATGAAAGTTTGACCAAACCTTGCCCAATAATGGCCTACGGTGCAAATCGCCGTTTCCGAGACCAAGGGCTCTGGGGTGCGAAACATGTGTTTTGGTTAGATGTCAACCTTTCACGGAATCCTAGGGATTTCGTGTTGAGCCTCACTTTATCTACCTACCGAGATGAAAGTTTGACCAAACCTTGCCCAATAATGGCCTACGGTGCAAATCGCCGTTTCCGAGACCAAGGGCTCTGGGGTGCGAAACATGTGTTTTGGTTAGATGTCAACCTTTCACGGAATCCTAGGGATTTCGTGTTGAGCCTCAATTTATCTACCTACCGAGATGAAAGTTTGATAACACCTTGCCCAATAATGGCCTACGGTGCAAATCGCCGTTTCCGAGACCAAGGGCTCTGGGGTGCGAAACATGTGTTTTGGTTAGATGTCAACCTTTCACGGAATCCTAGGGATTTCGTGTTGAGCCTCACTTTATCTACCTACGGAGATGAAAGTTTGACCAAACCTTGCCCAATAATGGCCTACGGTGCAAATCACCGTTTCCGAGACCAAGGGCTCTGGGGTGCGAAACATGTATTTTGGTTAGATGTCAACCTTTCACGGAATACTAGGAATTTCGTGTTGAGCCTCACTTTATCTACCTTCGGAGATGAAAGTTTGACCAAACCTTGCCCTAATGGCCTGCGGTGCAAATCGCCGTTTCCGAGACCAAGGGCTCTGGGGTGCGAAACATGTATTTTGGTTAGATGTCAACCTTTCACGGAATACTAGAAATTTCGTGTTGAGCCTCACTTTATCTACCTTCGGAGATGAAAGTTTGACCAAACCTTGCATAATAATGGCCTACGGTGCAAATCGCCGTTTCCGAGACCAAGGACTCTGGGGTGCGAAACATGTGTTTTGGTTAGATGTCAACCTTTCACGGAATCCTAGGGATTTCGTGTTGAGCCTCACTTTATCTACCTACCGAGATGAAAGTTTGACCAAACCTTGCCCAATAATGGCCTACGGTGCAAATCGCCGTTTCCGAGACCAAGGGCTCTGGGGTGCGAAACATGTGTTTTGGTTAGATGTCAACCTTTCACGGAATCCTAGGGATTTCTTGTTGAGCCTCAATTTATCTACCTACCGAGATGAAAGTCTGACCAAACCTTGCCCAATAATGGCCAACGGTGCAAATCGCCGTTTCCGAGACCAAGGGCTCTGTGGTGCGAAACATGTGTTTTGGTTAGATGTCAACCTTTCACGGAATCCTAGGAACTTCGTGTTGAGAATCAATTTATCTACCTACCGAGATGAAAGTCTTACCAAACCTTGCATAATAATTGCCTACGGTGCAAATCGCCGTTTTCGAGACCAAAGGCTCAGGGGTGCGAAACATGTGTTTTGGTTAGATATCAAACTTTCACGGAATCCTAGGGATTTCGCGTTGAACCTCACTTTATCTACCTACCGAGAAGAAAGTTTGACTAAACCTTGCCCAATAATAGACTACGGTGCAGATCGCCGTTTCCGAGACCAAATGCTCTGGGGTGCGAAACATGTGTTTTGGTTAGATGTCAACCTTTCACGGAATCCTAGGGATTTCGTGTTGAGCCTCACTTTATCTACCTACCGAGATGAAAGTTTGACCAAACCTTGCCCAATAATGGCCTACGGTGCAAATCGCCGTTTCCGAGACCAAGGGCTCTGGGGTGCGAAACATGTGTTGTGCTTAGATGTCAACCTTTCACGGAATCTTAGGGAATTCACTTTATCTACCTACCGAGATGAAAGTTTGACCAAACCTTGCCCAATAATGGCCTACGGTGCAAATCGCCGTTTCCGAGACCAAGGGCTCTGGGGTGCGAAACATGTGTTGTGCTTAGATGTCAACCTTTCACGGAATCCTAGGGATTTCGTGTTGAGCCTCACTTTATCTACCTATCGAGATGAAAGTTTGACCAAACATTGCCCTATAATGGCCTGCGGTGCAAATCGCCGTTTCCGAGACCAATGGCTCTGGGGTGCGAAACATGTGTTGTGGTTAGATGTCAACCTTTCACGGAATCCTAGGGATTTCGTGTTGAGCCTCACTTTATCTACCTACCGAGATGAAAGTTTGACCAAACCTTGCCCAATAATGGCCTACGGTGCAAATCGCCGTTTCCGAGACCAAGGGCTCTGGGGTGCGAAACATGTGTTGTGCTTAGATGTCAACCTTTCACGGAATCTTAGGTATTTCGTGTTGAGCCTCACTTTATCTACCTATCGAGATGAAAGTTTGACCAAACATTGCCCTATAATGGCCTGCGGTGCAAATCGCTGTTTCCGAGACCAAGGGCTCTGTGGTGCGAAACATATGTTTTGGTTAAATGTCAACCTTTAGCGGAATCCTAGGTATTTCGTGTTGAGTCTAACTTTATCTACCTACCGAGATGAAAGTCTGTCCAAACCTTGCCCAATAATGGCCTACGGTGCAAATCGCCGTTTCCGAGACCAAGGGCTCTTGGGGTGCGAAACATGTGTTTTTTTTAGATGTCAACCTTTCACGGAATCCTAGAGATTTCGTGTTGAGCCTCACTTTATCTACCTACCGAGATGAAAGTTTGACCAAACCTTGCCCAATAATGGCCTACGGTGCAAATCGCCGTTTCCGAGACCAAGGGCTCTGGGGTGCGAAACATGTGTTTTGGTTAGATGTCAACCTTTCACGGAATCCTAGGGATTTCGTGTTGAGCCTCACTTTATCTACCTACCGAGATGAAAGTTTGACCAAACCTTGCCCAATAATAGCCTACGGTGCAAATCGCCGTTTCCGAGACCAAATGCTCTGGGGTGCGAAAAATGTGCTGTGCTTAGATGTCAACCTTTCACGGAATCTTAGGGATTTCGTGTTGAGCCTCACTTTATCTACCTATCGAGATGAAAGTTTGACCAAACATTGCCCTATAATGGCCTGCGGTGCAAATCGCCGTTTCCGAGACCAAGGGCTCTGGGGTCTGAAACATGTCTTGTGCTAAGATGTCAGCCTTTTACGGAATCCTAGGGATTTCGTGTTGAGCCTCATTTATCTACCTACCGAGATGAAAGTCTGACCAAACCTTGCCCAATAATGGCCTACGGTGCAAATCGCCGTTTCCGAGACCTAGGGCTCTGGGGTGCGAAACATGTGTTGTGCTTAGATGTCAACCTTTCACGGAATCCTAGAGATTTCGTGTTGAGCCTAACTTTATCTACCTACCGAGATGAAAGTCTGACCAAACCTTGCCCAATAATGGCCTACGGTGCAAATCGCCGTTTCCGAGACCAAGGGCTCTGGGGTGCGAAACATGTGTTTTGGTTAGATGTCAACCTTTCACGGAATCCTAGGGATTTCGTGTTGAGCCTCACTTTATCTACCTACCGAGATGAAAGTTTGACCAAACCTTGCCCAATAATGGCCTACGGTGCAAATCGCCGTTTCCGAGACCAAGGGCTCTGGTGTGCGAAACATGTGTTGTGCTTAGATGTCAACCTTTCACGGAATCCTAGGGATTTCGTGTTGAGCCTCACTTTATCTACCTACCGAGATGAAAGTTTGATTAAACCTTGACCAATGATGGCCTACGGTGAAAATCGTCTTTTCCGAGACCAAGGGCTCTGGGGTGCGAAACATGTGTTGTGGTTAGATGTCAAACTTTCACGGAATCCTAGGGATTTCGTGTTGAGCCTCACTTTATCTACCTATCGAGATGAAAGTTTGACCAAACATTGCCCTATAATGGCCTGCGGTGCAAATCGCCGTTTCCGAGACCAAGGGCTCTGGGGTGCGAAACATGTGTTGTGCTTAGATGTCAACCTTTCACGGAATCCTAGGGATTTCGTGTTGAGCCTCACTTTATCTACCTACCGAGATGAAAGTTTGACCAAACCTTCCCAATAATTGCCTACAGTGCCGATCGCCGTTTCCGAGACCAAGGGCTCTGGGGTGCGAAACATGTGTTTTGGTTAAATGTCAAACTTTCACGGAATAATAGGGATTTCGTGTTGAGCCTCAGTTTATGTACCTTCGGAGATGAAAGCTTGACCAAACCTTGCCCAATAATGGTCTACGGTGCAAATAGCCGTTTCCGAGACCAAGGGCTCTGGGGTGCGAAACATGTGTTTTAGTTAGATGTCAACCTTTCCCGGAATCCTAGGGATTTCGTGTTGAGCCTCACTTTATCTACCTACCGAGATGAAAGTTTGACCAAACATTGCCCAATAATGGCCTACGGTGCAAATCGCCGTTTCCGAGACCAAGGAATCTGGGGTGCGAAACATATGTTTTCGTTAGATGTCAAATTTTAGCGGAATCCTAGGGATTTCATGTTGAGCCTCACATTATCTACCTACCGATATGAAAGTTTGACCACACCTTGCCCAATAATGGCCTACGTTGCAAATCGCCGTTTCCGAGACCAAGGGCTCTGGGGTGCGAAACATGTGCTGTGCTTATATGTCAACCTTTCACGGAATCTTAGGGATTTCGTGTTGAGCATCACTTTATCTACCAATCGAGATGAAAGTTTGACCGAACCTTGCCCAATAATGGCCTAAGGTGCAAATCGCCGTTTCCGAGACCAAGGGCTCTAGGGTGCGAAATATATGTTTAGGTTAGATGTCAAATTTTAGCGGAATCCTAGAGATTTCATGTTGAGCCTCACATTATCTACCTACCGAGATGAAAGTTTGACCACACCTTGCCCAATAATGGCCTACGGTGCAAATCGCCGTTTCCGAGACCAAGGGCTCTGGGGTGCGAAACATGTGTTTTGGTTAGATGTCAACCTTTCACGGAATCCCAGGAATTTCGTGTTCAGCCTAACTTTATCTACCTACCGAGATGAAAGTTTGACCAAACCTTGCCCAATAATGGCCTACGGTGCAAATCGCCGTTTCCGAGACCGGAGGCTCTGGGGTGCGAAACATTTGTTTTGGTTAGATGTCAACCTTTCACGGAATCCTAGGGATTTCGTGTTGAGCCTCACTTTATCTACCTATCGAGATGAAAGTTTGACCACAACTTGCCCAATAATGGCCTACGATGCAAATCGCCGTTTCCGAGACCATGGGCTCTGCGGTGCGAAACATGTGTCGTGGTTAGATGTCAACCTTTCACGGAATCCTAGGGATTTCGTGTTGAGCCTCACTTTATCTACCTATCGAGATGAAAGTTTGACCAAACCTAGCCCAATAATGGCCTAAGGTGCAAATCGCCGTTTCCGAGACCAAGGGCTCTGGGGTGCGAAACATGTGTTTTGGTTAGATGTCAACCTTTCACGGAATCCTAGGGATTTCGTGTTGAGCCTCACTTTATCTACCTACCGAGATGAAAGTTTGACCAAACCTTGCCCAATAATGGCCTACGGTGCAAATCGCCGTTTCCGAGACCAAGGGCTCTGGGGTGCGAAACATGTGTTTTGGTTAGATATCAACCTTTAACGGAATCCTAGGGATTTCGTGTTGCGCCTCACTTTATCTACCTACCGAGATGAAAGTCTGACCAAACATTGCCCAATAATGGCCTAAGGTGCAAATCGCCGTTTCCGAGTCCAAGGGCTCTGGGGTGCGAAACATGTGTTTTGGTTAGATTGAAACTTTTAGCGGAATCCTAGGGATTTCGTGTTGAGCCTCACATTATCTACCTACCGAGATGAAAGTTTGACCAAAACTTTCCCAATAATGGTCTACGGTGCAAATAGCCGTTTCCGAGACCAAGGGCTCTGGGGTGCGAAACATGTGTTTTAGTTAGATGTCAACCTTTCCCGGAATCCTAGGGATTTCGTGTTGAGCCTCACTTTAACTACCTACCGAGATGAAAGTTTGACCACACCTTGCCCAATAATGGCCTACAGTGCAAATCGCCGTTTCCGAGACCAAGGGCTCTGGGGTGCGAAACATGTGTTGTGGTTAGATGTCAACCTTTCATGGAATATTAGGGATTTCGTGTTGAGCCTCACTTTATCTACCTACCGAGATGAAAGTTTGACCAAACCTTGCCCAATAATGGTCTACGGTGCAAATCGCCGTTTCCGAGACCATGGGCTCTGCGGTGCGAAACATGTGTCGTGGTTAGATGTCAACCTTTCACGGAATCCTAGGGATTTCGTGTTGAGCCTCACTTTTTCTAACAACCGAGAAGAAAGTTTGATAAAACATTGCCCAATAATGGCCTAAGGTGCAAATCGCCGTTTCCGAGTCCAAGGGCTCTGGGGTGCGAAACATGTGTTGTGGTTAGATGTCAACCTTTCACGGAATCCTAGGGATTTCGTGTTGAGCCTCACTTTATCTACCTATCGAGATGAAAGTTTGACCAAACATTGCATTATAATGGCCTGCGGTGCAAATCGCCGTTTCCGAGACCAAGGGCTCTGGGGTGCGAAACATGTGTTTTGGTTAGATGTCAACCTTTCACGGAATCCTAGAGATTCACTTTATCTACCTACCGAGATGAAAGTTTGACAAACCTTGCCCAATAATGGCCTACGGTGCAAATCGCCGTTTCCGAGACCAAGGGCTCTGGGTTGCGAAACATGTGTTTTGGTTAGATGTCAACCTTTCACGGAATCCTAGGGATTTCGTGTTGAGCCTCACTTTATCTACCTACCGAGATGAAAGTTTGACCAAACCTTGCCCAATAATGGCCTACGGTGCAAATCGCCGTTTCCGAGACCAAGGGCTCTGGGGTGCGAAACATGTGTTGTGGTTAGATGTCAAACTTTCACGGAATCCTAGGGATTTCGTGTTGAGCCTCACTTTATCTACCTACCGAGATGAAAGTTTGACCAAACCTTGCCCAATAATGGCCTACGGTGCAAATCGCCGTTTCCGAGACCAAATGCTCTGGGGTGCGAAACATGTGTTGTGCTTAAATGTCAACCTTTCACGGAATCCTAGGAACTTCGTGTTGAGCCTCACTTTATCTACCTATCGAGATGAAAGTTTGACCAAACATTGCACTATAATGGCCTGCGGTGCAAATCGCCGTTTCCGAGACCAAGGGCTCTGGGGTGCGAAACATGTGTTTTGGTTAGATGTCAACCTTTCACGGAATCCTAGGAATTTCGTGTTCAGCCTCACTTTATCTACCTACCGAGATGAAAGTTTGACCAAACCTTGCCCAATAATGGCCTACGGTGCAAATCGCCGTTTCCGAGACCAAGGGCTCTGGGGTGCGAAACATGTGTTTTGGTTAGATGTCAACCTTTCACGGAATCCTAGGGATTTCGTGTTGAGCCTCACTTTATCTACCTACCGAGATGAAAGTTTGACCAAACCTTGCCCAATAATGGCCTACGGTGCAAATCGCCGTTTCCGAGACCAAGGGCTCTGGGGTGCGAAACATGTGTTGTGGTTAGATGTCAACCTTTCACGGAATCCTAGGGATTTCGTGTTGAGCCTCACTTTATCTACCTACCGAGATGAAAGTTTGACCACACCTTGCCCAATAATGGCCTACGGTGCAAATCGCCGTTTCCGAGACCAAGGGCTCTGGGGTGCGAAACATGTGTTGTCAGATGTCAACCTTTCACGGAATCCTAGGAATTTTGTGTTAAGCTGCACTTTATCTACCTACCGAGATGAAAGTTTGACCACACCTTGCCCAATAAAGGCCTACGGTGCAAATCGTCGTTTCCGAGACCAAGGGCCCTGGGGTGCGAAACATCTGTTTTGGTTAGATATCAATGTTCACGGAATCCTAGGGATTTCGCGTTGAACCTCAATTTATCTACCTACCGAGATGAAAGTTTGACCAAACCTTGAACAATAATGGCCTACGGTGCAAATCGCCGTTTCCGAGACCAAGGGCTCTGGGGTGCGAAACATGTGTTGTGGTTAGATGTCAACCTTTCACGGAATCCTAGGGATTTCGTGTTGAGCCTCACTTTATCTACCTACCGAGATGAAAGTTTGACCAAACATTGCCCAATAATGGCCTACGGTGCAAATCGCCGTTTCCGAGACCAAGGAATCTGGGGTGCGAAACATATGTTTTCGTTAGATGTCAAATTTTAGCGGAATCCTAGGGATTTCATGTTGAGCCTCACATTATCTACCTACCGATATGAAAGTTTCACCACACCTTGCCCAATAATGGCCTACGGTGCAAATCGCCGTTTCCGAGACCAAGGGCTCTGGGGTGCGAAACATGTGTTTTTTTTAGATGTCAACCTTTCACGGAATCCTAGAGATTTCTTGTTGAGCCTCACTTTATCTACCTACCGAGATGAAAGTTTGACCAAACCTTGCCCAATAATGGCCTACGGTGCAAATCGCCGTTTCCGAGACCAAGGGCTCTGGGGTGCGAAACATGTGTTTTGGTTAGATGTCAACCTTTCACGGAATCCTAGGGATTTCGTGTTGAGCCTCACTTTATCTACCTACCGAGATGAAAGTTTGACCAAACCTTGCCCAATAATAGCCTACGGTGCAAATCGCCGTTTCCGAGACCAAGGGCTCTGGGGTGCGAAACATGTATTTTGATTAGATGTCAACCTTTCACGGAATCCTACTCATTTCGTGTTGATCTTTACTTTATCTATCTACCGAGATTAAAGTTTGACCAAACCTTGTCCAATAATGCCGTACGGTTCAAATCGCCGTTTCCAAGACCAAGGGCTCTGGGGTGCGAAACATGTGTGTTGGTTAGATGTCAACTTTTAGCGGAATCCTAAGGATTTCGTGTAGAGCCTCACTTTAACTACCTATCGAGAAAGTTTGACCAAACATTGCCCTATAATGGCCTGCGGTGCAAATCGCCTTTTCTATTCCAATGGCTCTAGGGTGCGAAACATGTGTTTTGGTTAGATGTCAACCTTTCACGGAATCCTAGGGATTTCGTGTTGAGCCTCACTTTATCTACCTACCGAGATGAAAGTTTGACCAAACCTTGCCCAATAATGGCCTACGGTGCAAATCGCCGTTTCCGAGACCAAGGGCTCTGGGGTGCGAAACATGTGTTTTGGTTAGATGTCAACCTTTCACGGAATCCTAGGGATTTCGTGTTGAGCCTCACTTTATCTACCTACCGAGATGAAAGTTTGACCAAACCTTGCCCAATAATGGCCTACGGTGCAAATCGCCGTTTCCGAGACCAAGGGCTCTGGGGTGCGAAACATGTGTTTTTTCTAGATGTCAACCTTTCACGGAATCCTAGAGATTTCTTGTTGAGCCTCACTTTATCTACCTACCGAGATGAAAGTCTGACCAAACCTTGCCTAATAATGGCCTACGATGCAAATCGCCGTTTCCGAGACCAAGGGCTCTGGGGTGCGAAACATGTATTTTGGTTAGATGTCAACCTTTCACGGAATACTAGGAATTTCGTGTTGAGCCTCACTTTATCTACCTTCGGAGATGAAAGTTTGACCAAACCTTGCCCAATAATGGCCTACGGTGCAAATCGCCGTTTCCGAGACCAAGGGCTCTGGGGTGCGAAACATGTGTTTTGGTTAGATGTCAACTTTTAGCGGAATCCTAGGGATTTCGTGTAGAGCCTCACTTTAACTACCTACCGAGATGAAAGTTTGACCACACCTTGCCCAATAATGGCCTACGGTGCAAATCGCCGTTTCCGAGACCAAGGGCTCTGGGGTGCGAAACATGTGTTTTGGTTAGATGTTGTTAGTTTATTGAAAGCTATAATAGAATAATATTTGAAGTGGAAGCATTTAGCCCTATTAAACCTGAACAGTATTAAGACAAACGTTAGCATTAAAAAGTACATTTATTAAACGTAAAAGTAAAGGGAAAATAAACATCGGCTGACTGCCGTACACACATGTCAGAAACCACACTGATGACTGTTGATACATAGCCTTTTCCCCCGGACATCTGAAAGATACATTCAAACGTATGCAATACGTCACGGCTCGAATGAAAAATTGCATAATAATCGCTAATATCGTCAGTGGTTATGAGATGGGTAAAAATATTTAAATTACTTTAAAAAATAAAGTGACTAATTTTCTACATTGGCCCCACTCTCATAATCACTGACTGTAACAAGATGAAACAAAACATACTCGAGCCTTAAGATATCGTACAATTCTAACATTTTGACAAAGTCATTACACAAATATAAAATCTCACAATACAAACAAATTGACTTAATTACGAACCTTTCATATCTTGACAGTTGAATAACCTCTTTACCACTTAAAACGAAAGACATTACAGTATATTTTCTTACAGTTCTTTCACATTATAGAGTTCAATCTTACTTAAAGATTTAGTAAAAATATCGGATAGATTATTTTTACTGTTAATATGTTCTAATTTGAGATTTTTCAATTACAAGATTTCAAAAAGTGATACTTGATATGTATATGTTTAGTACGATTATTTTCTATAATTTGAAAGTCTTGCAGCTTTATTGTCACACAATGTACTCTTAGTGGTGTCGAAAAATACATGTTTGTTTTAGATTCATTCCACATTAATTCCTTTGCGTTCTGTGAGTGTTACGTATTCTGATTCCATAGTAGACCACACACTTCTGCTTGACCCTCCAACTAACAGGTACCCAAAATAATATGCCTCCCATGAAATACGGTCGTCACGATTCGACCAAAGTCAGAATCGGAATCTGACATTAATTTCCTTTATATTTGATAAGTTTAACATATAATGTTGGGTATTTTGGAGCCCATCAGTTTAAGCAAGTAGTTCCAGTGAATAAAGTTCTCCTGAAAACCTAGAAGATATTCACGGCATACTTATATCGGGTCTAGTTCGACCGGCCAAAATGATAAACATCCTATTATACTACTTTAATGGTAATTTTAACATCTCTGAAATCTTGTTTCTGACTTAGGGCAATCTGATTTTGAAAGTACTACTCCTTTTGCTAGGGGTAGAGGAAATTGGAAAATTGTATTTTTTAAACATGTTACAAATTTTACTAATATAGTCCTTTTGATTAATATACAAATTTCCATCTTTTCAGAATTCCACACCAAGTAATTTCGTTGTACCAAGTATTTTCAAGTCCTACTTTCAACATTTTTAGAGAATGTTTAATCGCCGTTTTACCAAATAGAGCAATATCGTCAGCATGTAATATTATAGCATTATTTTCATGATAGTAAACACAATTACACCATTCAATTTTTACAAAATTTAAACTTTCTAGGATGTTGTGTATTTAACGAACCATTCTCTACCACTCTGTTTCAACCCGATGAAAGTTTGTTCAGCTGACAAACATAATCTGGCAATCAACATTAATATAAATTGGGTTGAGACATGTATATGTCTGAAAGATTAGCATATAAGTATGCATTTTGATATCTATTTCAGTGTTTAAAACCTAATAAGCAACAAGTTTGCAAAAAACATACGAATTAGGGTGAAATTTATTACAGGGCTAGACTTCATCGAACTTTCCTCTTTTCTTTGCTTATACCCCAATGCTACTAAACGTTTTATATCGAACTACCTCCCCTTTTCATAATGGCCTACGGTGTAAAATCCCGTTACCTAAAACTTTATAATTACTGTTTGGTTAGATGTCAAACATTCCTTTCTTTCATGGGATTTCAATTTCCTCATTCATTGCTTTACGATTCCTTTGAATTCTGAAACCTTTTTACATTCCTCAATACTAGGTAATCATTTCAACGTGAAACTTCGGTGTCATTAGGGATAACTTTACCGAAACGTATTTTTACTACTAAAGTTAAATAAAGCCTTTATCAATTTTGTGTTGAGTACCTTTGTACATCGTTATTTGATCTAAATCTAACATTTGTACCTTCTATACCGTAATAATGGTACGGGACCATCTTTTCGAGAAAGCTCTCCTAACCCTTTCAATGTCCTCAAGGGAATTAATTTTGAGGTGCGATATGGTTTTCGTCTTCCGTATCAAATTTTCATCGTCTGAAATTGAATTATGTACTATTAAATCTCCCAGGACAGCTTCCTTGTGCATAAATCTTCTTGAAATGAAACATTAATCGTTTCAACTACTTTCTGCTTTTTTACAAGATATGCAGTATCCTTTTGTCTTTTGAGCGTATCCCACCATAATACCTTTTGGTTCTCAAATCGAGTTTTCTTCTAAGCTTTTTCGGATTCCAAAGTAAAGCTACACAGCCAAATGTCTTTAGATGGGTTACTGTGTGTTTTCTGCCACCAAATAGCTCAAAGGATTTTAGTCATATTTTGTGACAAACCTTCACGTATACGTAAAGCATAAAAGTTCTGCCCAAAACCTTTTATCTAAACAACTATGTTAACATTGCTCTAATGGCATCTACGGTGCAATTAATTTTTCAGCGACTCCATTTTGCTCAGGAGTGAACGTGTGTTCATCTGCTTTTATGCCTTGTTCTTCTAAAAAGTGGGAAATTTTGTGTTACAAAATTCAAGACCTTATCGCTTCTAACATTAATAATTTTAGAGTTTAAAAAGCGTTCAGCTCTCTTTTGAAATTTTTCAAAACAGTCAAAAACTTCAGATTTTTGAGTCATTGGGTCTACGACCTTTCTAGAAAAGTCGTCTATAATAGTTAAAAAATATTTACTCCCACCCAATGATACCGCATCCATTGGCCCAGCAACGTCCATAAGTAGTAACTCTAGTGCTTTCGACGATCTTATGTTAGGAATAGGCTTAAATGACACTTTCTACTTTAGATCTTACAATCCTCACAATTTATTTTGGGTTTAATTTTGGTATGCCCTCACTTTTATTACTCGTTAGTCTGATATATTCCGTATTTACATGATTGTACCTATTATGGCATAAAACTAAATTATCAATGCTTTCAGATGCTAACGACTTTACTGCTATCCTCATAAAGTTCTACTCTGTATTTAGGATAGTGGGGTTTACGAATATAATCCATTGATACGTTTAGCATAAAATAGTTTCTGACCTTGTTATTAAAACCCATATTTTCCCTTATTTCCTACAAACGAATGTCCCGCTTTTTTCAATGCATGGCCCTGATATAAGTTACGACGTAATTTGGGGGAATACTTCACGTTGTTTAATCTTTTCGGTAAGTTTACTACCGATACGAACGGTAAAATCAACTGTACCAATCCCCTCAATTGGGCTAGTTACATTCTCTATGCAAGAGACATTAATATTTTTTGAGATTTATAAGAAGAAATATACCAAATTGTTACCAAAATGGTCAGAGGTGCAAAATACCACGTTTGTCAAGAGTGGTTGATTGATTTACACAAGCTTCCGTTAACAATTCAGTAATGTTAGAACCTTTATAATTACCTACTCTGATTTCTACTTTTAGAAAAATTAGATTTGACTTTGCAATTGCAATAATGACCTACTTCTTACATCTGAAACAAGGTCCAATTGAGATCCTTATTATAATAGATTTTTAGTTACAGATACATTAGATACACTAACTACTACTATCATTTTTTACGATTGACATTTGCAACATTTAAAGATTTATCAGAATCTATCTTACATTGTTGTATGCAATCTCCTCACATGAAGTTCAGCAAGCACCGAGTCAAACTTGAAGTTAGGCCATCTGTATATGGTTTGGATAATGCCTTGTATTCCATTGGAAGGTATCTGGGTTGAAAAGCTTGTTTATTTCCTGTAAAGGGTGTCCAGAGTCTGCTAATTGTTTCACGATACGTCGAAGTCTTGCAGCAAAACCTTGAATGCCGAGTGTGCGAAATTCGTCTAACAGGTTTACAATCCTCGCTCGTGTAAACAGGTTGAAAGTGATTCTTTAATATTTCCTAGGGATTCTTGTCCACTCGACGTCGATGAAATTAAGGTTCTATAATCTTGACTCACATTCTGATAATAGTAGAGTAATCGATCCGTCTCAGCTCAAAATCTTGCTTTTTTGGTTGTCGCTTTCGGATCCAGTTCAGGTGATTCGGTAATAAACTTCCATGATCCTTTTCTAATAATAACACCTTTACGTTATCACCCACGTAGAGTAATTCTCAGAATTCAGTGGTTCGATTAATCTCCATAGTTTACATAAAAGTAGAGCTATACTTCTGGTGAGTTCAGGAATAGTTGCTTGATTAGGGCTGTAACAGGCATCGAGGCAGATACAAACTTGCTTAAAGTTCACTGTTCAGGTTAATGGGCTAAAACTGGCCCATAACCAATGTTAGCTTATTGAAAGCTATAATAGAATAATATTTGAAGAAGCATTGCCCTATAATCCTGAACAGTATTGACAAACGTTAGCATTAAAAGTACATTTATTAAACGTAAAAGTGTCATCGGTTTGCGTACACCATGTCAGTACAACCACACTGACTGATTTTGATACATAGCCTTTTCCCCCGAGTACTTATCGTAGGATGAAACGATCTTCAAACCTTGCCCAATACGTCACGGTGAATGAAAAATGCATGCATAGTTTCATGCTAATATCGTCTGGTTATGGTGGGTAATAAATATGTTTTGGTATTGTCAACTTTTCACGGAATCCTAGGGATTTCGTGTTGAGCCTCACTTTATCTACCTACCGAGATGAAAGTTTGACCAAACCTTGCCCAATAATGGCCTACGGTGCAAATCGCCGTTTCCGAGACCAAGGGCTCTGGGGTGCGAAACATGTGTTTTGGTTAGATGTCAACCTTTCACGGAATCCTAGGGATTTCGTGTTGAGCCTCACTTTATCTACCTATCGAGATGAAAGTTTGACCAAACATTGCATAATAATGGCCTACGGTGCAAATCGCCGTTTCCGAGACCAAGGGCTCTGGGGTGCGAAACATGTGTTTTGGTTAGATGTCAACCTTTCACGGAATCCTAGGGATTTCGTGTTGAGCCTCACTTTATCTACCTACCGAGATGAAAGTCTGACCAAACCTTGCATAATAATGGCCAACGGTGCAAATCGCCGTTTCCGAGACCAAGGGCTCTGGGGTGCGAAACATGTGTTTTGGTTAGATGTCAACCTTTCACGGAATCCTAGGGATTTCGTGTTGAGCCTCACTTTATCTACCTATCGAGATGAAAGTTTGACCAAACATTGCACTATAATGGCCTGCGGTGCAAATCGCCGTTTCCGAGACCAATGGCTCTGGGGTGCGAAACATGTGTTTTGGTTAGATGTCAACCTTTCACGGAATCCTAGGGATTTCGTGTTGAGCCTAACTTTATCTACCTACCGAGATGAAAGTTTGACCAAACCTTGCCCAATAATGGCCTACGGTGCAAATCGCCGTTTCCGAGACCAAGGGCTCTGGGGTGCGAAACATGTGTTTTGGTTAGATGTCAACCTTTCACGGAATCCTAGGGATTTCGTGTTGAGCCTCACTTTATCTACCTACCGAGATGAAAGTTTGACCAAACTTTGCTCAGGATTGAGCCTTGGACCTTTGCAAGGGAGTGCGAAACGCTAGTCCAACACCACCAGACTTCAAATGAAAAGACACATGCTTTAAAAATGTAAAGCAATAATTTGAACCTTTGTTTGCCTTTGTTTAGAATTTAAATTCAATGATGAGTAAACATGATGAGAAATGCAATGTTTTCATTTTTCAAGATACAGAAATTATCATGAGGCTAATCATATACACGTTTAGGCTCTATTGCCTGAATATCTATCCACCGTAAGTAGAAATTGCCCAAGTGGTTAATATGAAGCTTTATTTAGACGAATTTGTTCTCTAAATCTTTGGATAAATACTGAATATTTTAATGAGTTACTCAGGATATGATGAGTTTAAAACTTTGCTAGGTTTCTTTGAAGATATTTTATTAATTTAATCAAAAGTAAGTTAACAAAAAGCATTTATAGAATGACATATGGTGTCGTCAAGGGAACATCTAAACTTTTTACACCCAAAAAATAGGAATTATAGCAGTTAAATATTGAAAAATGCTATACTATTAATATTCAGCTGATATTCTAAGGATTTATGTTACGTTTCATATATTAATTAATTAATCAATTAAAGTTAAACTATTAAGCCTTTTTTAAATGAACTTATAATTTCATGTGTCACCAAAAGATTCCCATCTTTAGAGAAATATACGTGCCTTCTTCATGTCATATTCTAATGGTAGAAATACGGCTGATTTATCAAATATCACATAAACAGGAGTAATCGATTTTAAGCTAGTATGCAAGATGATTAATCACTGAAGTTATAAAATTTCAGGTGATGTATTTCTTACTTTAAAAATATTTTTAAAATTATTAATTTATTAACTTACTATTCATTTTGAATTATGACCGTAATATTTTATATGTACAATGTCAGAATATTTAGCGTTCCAGAATTTTCTACATTAAGAATTGAAACCATTTTATAGGAAAACTTCTCGTATCATTTTCTTAAGTACTTCAACCATTTTATTCGAGGATGTAAACAAGCTAGATGGCAACTAGAAGATTCTGGTGAAAGGAAAAATTGCTTCACAAAATTACATGGAAATAGTCACTCGTGGACAATTCCAGCATTATCTGTTTTCATGCTTCATGTACACTGTAAGCCGTAAATACCTTGTCTTCTTTTAGCATATCATGGTTTCATGTTACATCCTCTGTAATCAGCTATATTGATTTACTAAGTGGCTGTTACACGGTATCAAAATAAAAGTCTGGATTTTCTGCTAAAATTTACTCTGTGTTATTTATTTTTGTAGATACATTGGATCTCAAATATCTAATAAATTTTATAACTTAAATATTTTAAGGGAGAGCATTGATTTTTCTTTTACGTAAAACGTTTTGCATATTGTATAAATGATAGTGGAATTTCAATTTATTAATCCGGTATTATTCTTTTTTCCACATTTATCATTCAATTTGTATGGCCCCAAATTTAATCCCATAAAACCAGTGTTATTTTTTACATTCATCGTTCCCGGATTTTTTATTTCCCCTGTAGCGTCTTCAGCTCTAATTGAGCTGGAAAAAGGATGGCGGGGGCCTACGTACAGACTAAAGATCTTTATTAGAAACAGAATGTGGAAGTTATGTTGAAGACAGATGAAAACGATGAATATCTGCAAATGAAATGATGGTCGTTACTGGAATCAGCTTCCTAATCGTTTGGAGAGAAAAAGGGGGGGGGGGGACACTGTCAGTCTCTCGCCTCTAAGCTCTCAGCCGATGAGTTCACAGGAGACTCGATCCGTCAAAAAATTCCCTTGGGCCATGAACTCTGGTCTTTTTATATCGTCGTCTGACCGCAAATTTTCATCTCAGCTGATCGGACATCTGGTTGATGACGTAGTGAGGAAACCGCTTGTAGAACTCTAGCCGGACAGGTGCAAACCCGGTTCCAAGGGGAGTTAGCAGTAATCGGGAGCAATCTCGTCGAGCATTAATCGATGTCTCCGGACAGACCTTTGAAGAACAAGGTAGGGAAGTATTGCAGCTTCCCTTACAATGTAGAGGATTTCTGTCGTGTAAGACTCTTCGGGTTGCCATTGAAACTAACACTGGAAACACTTCAACCAGAATGATTGAGATGGTCCTCGGTGTTAACAATCCTCTACTCATCATCCTATTCTGTGCGTCATTTCACTAGGTAAAGATGAGCTCAGTTCAAGTGCTCATAAAAAGAACGTTCGCTATTTCCACCTTATGCCGGTTTTCTCACGGTCTTAGATAAGTCTGTATCTGGAAATTTAGTGTAACGAGAATTCGTTACATTCAGCATATGTAGTCAAAATTTTCAGTCCCTTAGCTTTGTTCCCCATAAATATCGATTTTTAGAAATTTGGGTAGGCTGGAGAAAGAAGTTTTTTATTCATTTTTATAAAGTGCAATTTTATAGTAATTTAAAATGTTAATATAAGTGTAAAACTCATCTAAATGCACTATTTAAATCATACACTTGCAGCCCATCTAATCCTTTAAACATCTCGCGAGGCTCGTAGAAATTTCCTTAATTTTATAACAATACTAATATAAATACACTGTTTAATTATTTAAATATATATGCATTCACAGCCTTTCCATTCATTCAAGATTCATATGGGAATACTTGAGTTTTTCTTTATAAGATCACGATGAACAAATTATTTTTTCTAAATAAACTAGAATATAATTTTAAGTATACCAATTTTCAAAATGATTTTTTTTCTTTGTTTTTACACAGTGAGTAAGCAGGAAGTTTAACAGAAATTTGAGTGGAAGTTACAGATTAAAGAGTCTTTAGAGTTAGTCCATTGCGTTTTTAAATTATGTTTTCCAATCTGTATTTATTCTCTCGTATGTATACATGAATATTTTAAAAGGAGTTAGATTTTTTGTTTCTATTACCAGAAAAATAGCATGTCGAATATAATTCCCGAGGTAACGTAAGTTTTTATAAATACGAACATTTCATATCAAGTTCAAAATTATTGTCTAGAGTGCTTTTAGTGTCAGAACCCATACTATAGTAATAAAAAATAATTATAATTAGGTGGTATCACGTAAGGAGGCTCAATTTTTGTTTTTGTGAAGAAAAAATCTCTCAAAACAAAGCCTTTTATTACATTAAGACAAGGCTAATAAAATTCATCTGCAGACATAGCTGGCAAATTGATGCAAGTCAAATTCTTGAAATTCTTTCGACTCTTAAAGAGGCCAAAACTAGGTTTACTATAGGCGCTATAACCGAATTATGGGAAAAAATATAATACGAAATTTAAAATGTTTTCATAAAATTTTAAATGATTAGTAATCTTTAATCTACAAATCTACTTCCATATTTAATTTTCTGACTAATATTTATCAGGGACTCAAAAATGTACTGCTACGAGATACTAGGAGTAAAGAAACTAAAATCCAACACAAATAAAATACTTTCTTTATGTATTATTCAGCTTTTTAACAAATCCGAGACATTAACTTTTCAACCTTATGTAGCAGGGGTTATCGATAATTAAATCTCATTTAAAGCCACATATCAGGCCTGTATATATAAGAGGTGTCCCTAAAAAATATTATTTTAAACTGTTTTTATTACTTAAATTAAAAGTTGGCTTTAAAGTTCAGGTGAGCGAAAGGATTAATAGTACATTAACCCAGTGGTTTTCAAACTTTTTTCGCCTCAGATTGTCTGGTATAGCTTGAAAATATTGAAAGTAGAGGAACGTTCGTGCCTCGATATATACAATCGAACTAGTTTATTACGAGCTCAGATTTAACGAGAACTCGGATTTACCGAGGGAAGTGAGAATGTTGGATCAATGTTAAGTCTATGGAACAGAAGTCGCTTTTAACGATCAAGACCTGGTTTTAGCGTGCAATATTTTTCTGTCTTGCAATCTTTTTTCTCATCTTTCTAGTCTTTCTGACTTATCTCTTTTTTTCTTCTCCACGGTTTAATACTTTTGTAGGAAAAATTCCTCCAGCATTCCAATGTCAATAAGGAGGGTTTACAAATTCGGTGCAATTGAATTTTTGCCACATCTGTTATCCAGCTTATGGACCAAGGAGTTTGAGAAGATTCAAGTGTCACTTCCGTAAGGAACTTATTTTGATGATTCTGGAGCGAAGAGATAGAAGTGGGACATCATCAAATACTAACGTTAACAATCTGGAAGCGATACATTTGATGAACGATGCGATGCATGGGAAAATGTCAGATCAACATGCATCATCAAGTGTTTTCATAAGGCTGGATTGGAGAGTTGTCCAGATGGTCAATCCATTGAGGAAGAAGAGGTTGACAATTTCATATAAACTGCAAATTTGGAAATGACTAAAGAAGAATTTCAAAATTATGTATCCATCGACGACGAACTTATGACCTCGGATGTACTGACCACCGAAGATATTATAGCTGACTTACTAGCGAATTCAGCGAAAAACATGACGAAAGCGATGAGGACACTGATGAATATAAAGAAAGTGAACCACCCCCAACTTGTTCTACGATGTTGGAGTTCGCTGAAAAAATGCAGACCTTTTTTTAAAACCAAGGATGTCAGTGATAATGTTTTCCGGGCGACGAGTCTTCTCCGAAGAAAAATAGCACAGGAAGAGACAGGGAACGAGTTCAGAGTGAGCTAACAAACTGCAATTTTAAATATGTAGATTAATGAAAAAATAAATGCTCTGGTAAGAATCTTTTCCTTTATTTTTCTTTCCGTTTATTGTTTCTTTCCTTTAAGACTGTAGCGCAACTAGAAATATTTCGCTGGTTGGGGGTGGGTTAATTGTCATTAAATTAAGAAAAGTATTTATTTAAATTAATGTAATTAAAGTAGGTATTAATTAAATTTTAAGTAATCTCAATCATTTGGCCTCCTAAGCCCCCCTCTGGTTGCACGCCTTCCGTAAGGACCCGTTTATTACGAGCACTCGGATTTAGTGAGTAAATGTTACGGTCCCTTTGTGCTCGTTATAAACTAGTTTGACTGTATATACAAAGGCAATCTTTAGCAAGTTTCGACAGGGAAGCCATGGTGGGAGAAAACAACGCTGTTACTGAAGCAAAAATAGTGGGTGAGGACAATAGTCTTGTCCAATGATAACAAATCTAAATTCATTAAATACGAATAACTGAAATCAACTGTCCGTTCGACACGGAATATGAGCAGCGTGACTTTTCTCTGTGCTTCTCTCAATAGGAGAGATGTGTGGTCCTAGCGCGGCTTGGACTTTAAGAAAATTGAACATGTTAATTGAATTAATTGAAAATGGACATTATGACTATATCTTCACAGGACTTCGTGGTTGATTGCAGCATTTACTGTTTCTTCGGAGAATAACCACCTGTTCTTGGGCAATATTTATGCTCCAGGTAAATGTCAGTTTAGTTATTTTTGTAAAGGACCCCTTTAAAAGCAGGAAATGCTTATTTTTATTGTTAATAAAGTATTTTATATACCTTTGTGTCCGCTTCATTACATTTAAAACTTTTTTTTAATAATTGTTGCGGCCTTACTGTCTAGACCCGTGGTACCTCAGAGTGCAGTAGAAAAAATGTGTTAACACTTTAAGAACACGGTGTCTTAAGTGTGTCACAAATATGTTAACCGTTTAATTAACCCTTTGGTATCTGAATTCTGTTTTTAGTTGGAAAAGAAAAACTTTTTTATAAAGTGTTTTTAAAGAAGCTGATGTTTTTTCTATTTTCCTGGGGGTGCGGGAATTGTGAGATGCTTGTTTAAATACAAGTTATTTTAATAGAACACGAGAATTTGGGGAAACATTATCAAATATATAGAATAAATCGATAACAAATTTGATTTACTATTAGAATTAGACCAAAACTCGGAAATATTAACACTAAATATACCATAATCGGTCAAAGGGCCGGTAATGTATATATAAAAAATGCAACGGGTAATGAATTCAAATGAAAATAAAAGAAATAAATATGTATTAAGTAAATAAAATAAATAAATAAAATAAAAGAAATAGGTATGTATTAAGTGTTGGCATGTTTAGGGCTAATATAAGAAAAGGTAAGGTTAACTACTATTTGTTTCAACGCCATAACAAGATTTAGGTTCAGCGATAAACTCAAAAAAAAAAAATAAATAAATAAAACACTCAAGAGAAAGTTTTTGGTTCACACTAAAGTCCGTGCCAATTTTTAGATATTACTTAGCTCAGTTTTGGGGTTTCAAAACAGTTATATGTTGTGGATATCTCTTTTGCTTCTACGTATTACAATACATCTAATTAAGTTTATTAAATAAATTGTTACTAAATTACCATGCAACAGCTGGGTGAAATTATAGAAGCATTTCACAATATGTATCAGAACTTAGATTGGTGGCAAATTCAATTAAATCCCTTCTATTATCTTTTAATTAATTCACAGATATCTTAGAAATTGAATTCATTTATTTCAATTCCGATTGCATTCAAAATTCAGCCCGAAATACTACGGAAAATTTTGCGAATATAAAACTGTTTCATCGGAGCTCTGCAAAGAACTTAACGGGAAACAATACACGGAATTCATTGATTTAAGTTTGTTTTCATCCTTGTTACATCAATACCCAAACAATATTTCAAAGCGGCATTGTAATTACACGGACATCTTTTGAAAGACATCCTCCTCCAAAATTGTATATTTTTCCTTCTGAAACCAAATTGATTCCTTGCATAATACTCTTCCCGTTGATTTCATTAATGGATTGTTTGCTGTAATCTAAATAATGAAAAAAACCTTCGAGAAAAAAAAGTGTTAAAAGAAATTAGTTTAATGTTAAAATTAGTACTTTAAACCACTCAATTAAATTGATTAATTTAACAATTTCTGCAGCATAATTTATCTTGATAATTGTCAAAGATACTTAATTCTTAATTAAAGGGATGCTAAAGCGATGTACTGCATTATTTATTTAAATACTATTGATTTTAAAATCTGTTAACACTAGATTTACGGATGTTCATCATATACCTATTTTTACTGAAGTGAGACAGTTTGACTCATACAAGAAAATTGAAGTTTTTTGCAAAGAAAATAGTTCCAAATTAATTTAAATGAAATGCTTCTTATCAAAAAATTCATGTAAAACATTTTTTACATATAAAATCTGTTTTGGAACACATTTTCCACAAACATTTCTATTACATTTATTACAATGGTTTCTACATCTGTTTTTTTTGCATGATTGTTGAACTTGACAATTCTTCCGTGCGTCAGTAGCATGAATTTCTGTCATTGGAATGGAAGTGTTCTCGACTTCTTCTCTATATTTACTTTATACTATATATACTTTATATTTACTTTATACTATATTTATTACTATATTTATTTTCATATACATTCTATGAGTCAAATTGTCTCACAACCGTGAAAATAGGTATTCCACATTTGATAATGTGAGATGAAGGGGTCTGCGGGGAAGTGGAATGAAAGTTTACATATTTTTTATTACTCAACTAAAAACCCACGTATGTTTTTGAAAAGTGATATTAAAGTTATATATATATATATATATATATATATATATATATATATATATATATATATATATATATATATATATATATATATATATATATATATATATATAGTGATCAAATTTTTAATAAGTCAAATTGGCTCGGTCCATAAATCTAGTGTTAATATATCATTCTAAAATCTCTTAACAACTTATTGTTTAAAATAAAAATTTTAAATAAATACTAATTTTTTAAATAATATTTTTTACTTTATAGTAAAACTGTTTTACGAACTTGTTTAAATAAACTTCATAAAATCTAGACTTCAGTTATTCATTTGCTCAAAGAAATTTAAAATGTACCAGATTTCGTATTTGCAGAGAACACAGAGGTTTATTTTAGTTTCTACAAAAATAGCGATAAATAAAAATCACATTTAAATTCAGATCAAAATCTCTCTTGCGATTCCAATGAACTTTGTTTATCACAGTTTGATAAAACAAAACAAAAATCTTTGGAAATCTTTTTTTTTTTTTTAGTGCTTAAACTCCCTCTCTAGTTTATATTTTCGTTACTTGTTTTACTTTCATTTTGAGCTGTATTATTTTTCTTTTCCAATAAACAATGAAATACGAAGTGCTTTAATGAAACGATTCTAAAAGTTTCATTTTGGCCATCCAAGAGATGATACAATACAAGTATACAGTTTCATTTTACTTATTTCCTCTCCATACTCAGTTTGATTTTCATTTCGGTAAAAGTTTTGCAGTATTTTTCTTGATTCTGGAATTTTAGGATAATTGCACGTCTTAATAGTTCCTATTTTACTGTTTACATTCTAAAATATCTCCTGTTAATAATACCTACATTTGCTTAACCAAAAGAAAACATTTTCGTGAGGAAATAACTTTCGAGAACTTCTGATTAGTTGAAAAAACTGTATTTAATGATCGTTAAAAAAGACTAAATATATTTGAGTTGGTTGTAAATATTTGTATAGAGAACGATTTAAAGTCATCATAATCACATAGTTTTAGATCAAAGATTTATCTATTGACATAAAAAGTGTGAAGTGTCTGAGTTTCTGCTCTAACTACAAATACTGTTATGTCAATTTTGAAATTTAGTTTATGAAATATCATGTAATATATTCTAATAAAAATAAAATCTACAGAAACGAATATTGTTTCTTAATAGAATGAAGCATACTTATTGTTGAATAAATGTTTTAGGAAAATTCCACGTCTTAATAGTTCCTATTTTACTGTTTACATTCTAAAATATCTCCTGTTAATAATACCTACATTTGCTTAACCAAAAGAAAACATTTTCGTGAGGAAATAACTTTCGAGAACTTCTGATAAGTTGAAAAAAACTGTATTTAATGATCATTAAAAAGACTAAATATATTTGAGTTGGTTGTAAATATTTGTATAGAGAACGATTTGATCATTATAATCATTATAATCACATACATTTTATATCAAAGATTTAGTTATTGACATAAAAACTGTGAAGTGTCTGAGTTTCTGCTCTAGCTACAAATACTGTTATGTCAATTTTGAACTTTAGTTTATGAAATATCATGTAATATATTCTAATAAAAATAAAATCTACAGAAACGAATATTGTTTCTTAATAGAATGAAGCATACTTATTGTTGAATAAATATTTTAGGAAAATTCCACGTCTTAATAGTTCCTATTTTACTGTTTACATTCTAAAATATCTCCTGTTAATAATACCTACATTTGCTTAACCAAAAAAAAAACATTTTCGTGAGGAAATAACTTTCGAGAATTTCTGATTAGTTGAAAAAACTGCATTTAATGATCGCTAAAAAGGCTAAATATATTTGAGTTGGTTGTAAATATTTGTATAGAGAACGATTTAAAGTCATTATAATCACATAGTGTTTAGATCAAAGATTTATTTATTGACATAAAAACTGTGAAGTGTCTGAGTTTCTGCTCTAACTACAAATACTGTTATGTCAATTTTGAATCTTGGTTTATGAAATGTCATATAATATATTCTAATAAAAATAAAATCTACAGAAACGAATATTGTTTCTTAATAGAATGAAGCATACTTATTGTTGAATAAATTTTTTTAGGATAATTGCATGTCTTAATAGTTCCTATTTTACTGTTTACATTCTAAAATATCTCCTGTTAATAATACCTACATTTGCTTAACCAAAAAAAAAACATTTTCGTGAGGAAATAACTTTCGAGAATTTCTGATTAGTTGAAAAAACTGCATTTAATGATCGCTAAAAAGGCTAAATATATTTGAGTTGGTTGTAAATATTTGTATAGAGAACGATTTAAAGTCATTATAATCACATAGTGTTTAGATCAAAGATTTATTTATTGACATAAAAACTGTGAAGTGTCTGAGTTTCTGCTCTAACTACAAATACTGTTATGTCAATTTTGAATCTTGGTTTATGAAATGTCATATAATATATTCTAATAAAAATAAAATCTACAGAAACGTATATTGTTTTATAATAGAATGAAGCATACTTATTGTTGAATAAATATTTATTAATTATTGCAGAATGCAATTCAGCTCATTGTTGAATTAATGTATAAATCCTTAATGTTTTTAAAAAGTAATATTTTATCAAATGTGTTAAAGTCCATTTTATTAAAGAATTCAAATATTGTATCTCGCATTCAAACAAAATTAAAGTGCAACGAAAAATGTGTATAAATTAACAGTCGCACATGGAAGTCATGAAGTGCCTACATAAGATTTTAACACTAGATTTACGGATGTTGATCATATACCTATTTTTACTGAAGTGAGCCAATTTGACACATACAAGAAAAGGGAAGTTTTTTTGCAAAAAAAATAAATTCAAATTAATTTAAATGAAATGTTTATTATCAAACAATTCATAGAAAACATTTTTTACATATAAAATCTGTTTTTAAACGCATTTTCCAGAAACATTCATATTACATTTAGTACAATGGTTTCTACATCTGTTTCTTTTGCATAGTGTTGAATTTGACAATTCTTTCGTGAATTCCTGTCACTGGAATGGAAGTGTTCTCGACTTTGCTATACTTTATATACTTTATACTTTATATTTACTTTATACTATATTTATTACTATATTTATTTATTTTCATATACATTCTATGAGTCAAATTGGCTCACAACCGTGAAAATAGGTATACCACATTTGATAATGCGAAATGAAGGGGTCTGCGGGGAAGAGGAATGAAAGTTTACAGATATTTTATTAACTAAAAACCAACGTATGTTTTTGAAAAGTGATATTAAATTTATATATATATATATAGTGATCAAATTTTCAATGAGTCAAATTGGCTTGGTCCGTAAATCTAGTGCTAAGTTAATTAACGGGCCAAGAGATTTTAAATCTCAATTTTGACTACATTCAATTTTAATTATATTGTTTTAAGGAGAATTAATAATGATATTAGGTCAAATACATATGACAATAAAATTCACAATAACAGCATATATGATTAAAGCTTAAATTTATTTTACTAAAAGAGAATAGTTTAAGGACATTCAATAAAAATATTCTTAAGGCACTACATATTAGCCGATTGCTTTCAGATTTTTACTGACTGTATCAGTGTTTCCCAACTGGTAAACGGAATCCGCAATGGAATTATTATGCATGATTTTGGACCGCATTTTCATAATTCCTCAATTTTCATAAAATTCTGCAAGAGGGACAAAGGTACCACTGTGAAATATTATACATAGTTTAATAAAAACAAAGATTTGTTAATATTAGTTGCCATAAACGGTTTTAAACCCCTGAGTTATAAAATACATTTCTGGGGTATCTTAAGAAAGTAAGAAATCAAAATAGAAAATATCTTTTTAAAAGTTTAAAAGAATAATTAAAGCTCTTGTATTATAAATTATTTTACAATTGATTAAAAGTTGCAAAAATACACAATTATACACCAAACAATTGAATTTTGAATGCGATCACTTTGACATCTTTTTCAGAGCATAAAAACATTTCTTATTTTTGATTAAATTCTTTTAGTTTACAGGTTACTATTCCCCTTTAATTAGCAGCCTTATATGAGGATCAGGTGAGTGATACATAGCAAATATTCAGTTAAACATATAGTGTAGTTTTACTATAGTAGAGCATACTATAATAAAAAAATTTACTATAATAAAAAAAAACATTAAAAGTTAAAAATTAAATAATTTTGCATACAATAGTGGTTTAAGTAAAGCTAATAAAGTACAAAAAGATACTAAACTCCTCGACGCAAAAGCCTCTAGGGGGGGGGAAGGGCCTACGGTGTCAATCTCCGTTTAAGTGACCAAGGGCCCTGGGGTGCGAAGCATATGTTCCGGTTAGGTGGTCAATCTTAAATGGAACCCCAGTGTTTAGTTCCCAAGCATGCTTGGTCCTCAGTTCATCTACCCACTGAAGGGATGAAAGGATGAGTCAACCTTGCTCAGCTCGGAAATCAAACCTCGGACCTGTGTCGTGGGAGCGATAAGCGCTACCCCAACGAGACTGGGCTTCAATAAAGTACAAACAAGTGTAAATTAAGTGTTTTGTAAAGTACAAATAAGAGAATGCAATAAATAAGTAAAATACTTTTCAGTCTTCATTGCAATGAACTGTTATAAACCTGTCTGTCACTAAGAGAGGGTTTGTAAAAACTATTAAACACATTTCTTATTTAAGTTTTCTCAAAGAAGTCAAACTTAATTTTCATACTATATAAACGCTTCGAATTAAAATTCACTACCCTGGTAATTATTTCTGATAAGATTTTTAAAAATGTATATTTAAAAAAAGGAGAAGTGTAGTACCTGCAATGAAAGCATTCACCGGAAATTAAACTAGCACCTTCGTAATTCAAATGTTAAAACAAATTGGAGTTTCATTTTTAAAAATTTTATTTAAATAGGTTTAACCCTCTAACTGCTCATCCCGTGATTTCCACGGGCAATTCAAATGTAGCAAAATTTGCTCATCCCGCGATTTTCGCGGGCATGTGTTTTTCTTCCTTTATTAAGAAGAACATTCCGCCTTTTCACCGTTTAACCAGTGGAATAAATTATATACAGTATTAGACATTTAATTAGGTAATAAATATAATGATATTACTAGAACTATAGTTATATAAGATAATAGAATTATAGATAGTATGTTATAAATAGATATTAACTGTATTGCAATTGAAATTTATTAAAAATAAATTTTTTGTGTGATAATATCTTAAATTAGTTTTCTGAAAACTTAGTTTTTTATGATAAAAGTCAGTATAAAAAATATTTTCTAGAAAAAAATTATTATTTCAATTCTCCAATTTATATATATACTCAAACTATGCAATAAAAAATACGCAATTTTTAAAGAGATCTCGATTTCCAAATTGAGCAGTCAGAGGGTTAACCCTTAATTTGGCTAAGTCCACTACACCGGACATGTATATTTATAACTACTATATAACATAATTGTCAGTGTTCGCCACAGTGGATATTAATTATCTCAAAAATGGAAAATGATATATATTTTTTTTATTTTACAGAGATCCTAATGTCTGTACAGATATGGGAAAATAACAGAAATTAAAATTTAAAAATATTTGAAAAAAAAACACGTTGTAAAATTAAGGGCTAAAATATTGTCACTATTTTGAGCTACCAGTAATACGCAATAACCAATGCAATAGAGTGACTCAAATTTAAAGTTTGATATAAAATTAATAGTCATATTAAAGTGTG
>CM063502.1:53591721-53598816 GCA_032207245.1 Pardosa pseudoannulata | reverse complement strand
TCACCTTATCCGATTAAGGACAGTCTGAAATGCATTCAACAAGCTGGACTCAAGCTTAACCCCAAGAAGTGCCTTTTTGCTGCTCAAGAAGTAAAAATACTAGGCCATCTCGTATCCAGTAGCGGTGTCCGTCCAGATCCTGACAAAGTGAGAGCAGTGACCAATTTTCCTACTCCGCAGAACTTACATGACGTACGAAGCTTTCTTGGGCTTTGCTCCTACTTCAGAAGGTTTATTAGAGGCTTTTGCTATATCGCCGAGCCCCTGCAGATGCTGTTGAAAGGCGATGCGAAATTTCATTGGGGTCCTGAAGAGGTAGAGGCTTTTGACAACCTTAAGAAGGCGCTTACATCTGATCCAGTATTGGGATATTCGACGAAAGATGCCCTACAGAAATTCATACAGACGCCAGCGGATATGGTATTGGAGCAGTTCTGGTTCAAATTCAGAATGACGTGGAAAAAGTCATAGGGTACGCCTCTAGGACCCTGACAAAGGCCGAAAAAAATTATTCTACTACAGAACGAGAATGCCTTGCCGTCGTATGGGCTATCAATAAATTCCGGCCATACCTGTTTGGAAGACATTTTACCGTCGTGACAGATCACCATTCATTGTGCTGGCTTATGACCCTAAAGGATCCCTCAGGCAGACTGGCAAGGTGGGCTCTTCGACTCCAAGAACATAATTTTTCAGTAAAATACAAATCCGGTAGGAAGCATAACGATGCCGACGCTCTCTCCAGGAATCCAGTAGATGAAGAGACTGAGACGCAAGATCAATTTTTAGCTGTAACCACGAGTATAGACCTCGCTGTCGAGCAGAAGAAAGATCCAGACATAGCAAAAATGATCCTTCCGAAGATCGGCTCATCCACCGAAAATAAATTTGAGTTAATTGACGGAGTCCTGTGCAGAAAGAATTTTGATCCAGATGGAAAGACATGGTTGCCCGTCATTCCCAAACATCTGCGAGCAGACATACTGAAGCATTTTCACGACGCACCTACCGCAGGGCATCTTGGCTTTGCGAAAACGTACGACAGGATCCGTAAAAGATTTTATTGGCCGGGGATGTACCGAAATGTTGTTAGATATGTCATGCACTGCCGAGAATGCCAAAGGAAAAAATCAGTTCCTCAAGTACCACCTGGACGCTTGGTTTCTATCCCTCCTGCTGTCGCACCTTTTCATCGAATTGGGATAGATCTGCTTGGGAGATTTCCTAAATCTGCCCATGGTAATAAATGGATCGCAGTTTGCACCGATTATTGTACACGCTATGCAATAACTAAAGCTTTACCAACTGCTGAAGCCGAAGAAGTAGCCAAGTTCCTGCTCGAAGAGATTCTTCTAAAACACGGAGCTCCTCGAGTCATTATTACAGATCGTGGTGCTGTTTTTCAATCCAGACTTGTTTCCGCTCTCGTCGAATTGTGTAATATCGATCATCGCATGACGACGGCCTATCATCCCCAGACAAATGGTTTGACGGAGCGCCTTAACAAAACTGTAGCCGATATGCTGTCCATGTATGTTAACACCGAACAGAAAAACTGGGACGAAATTCTACCATTTGTGACGTTCGCCTATAACACTGCTAAGCAGGAGACAACAGGATTCACCCCGTTCTACCTAGTTCATGGACGTGAAGCCGAAACGACTCTGGACACGATGTTTCCATTCTGCCCTGATGATGCAACTAACGATTACATAGCCAAGACCATTTCCAGAGCAGAAGAGTCGAGACAGTTAGCTAGAACTCATACTCTGAGAGCGCAAGATAAAGACCGTCGACGTTATGACTCGAAGCACCGAATGGTGTTTTATAGTCCTGGAGACCTCGTATGGGTTTATACCCCGGTCCGAAAGGACGGTCTTTCAAAGAAGCTCTTAAGAAGGTATTTTGGTCCCTATCAAATGTTGCGCCGTTTATCCGACGTTACCTATGAAATGCAAGATTTCGATCCTGCCTCCCGAAGAAAAAAAACCAAAAGACGTTGTCCATGTTTTACGTATGAAGCCATACCATGATCCGACGAAGCAGACCGAAAGTGAAGATGGACGAAATCCAGGTGTCGTTCTTCCGGAAGAGAAGTCAAAAGAAATTTACAAGGGACCTTTGACACGCTCCAGATCTAAATAGCAGCGAGACGCTGTCTTTTTGAGAAAGGGGCAATGCCGCATAAAGAAGCTGAGCCAACGAGCTAAGTGGCCGAATGGTCAAAGCACGCGATCCAGACCCGAAGATTGTGGGTTCGATCCTTGCCGTGGCTGTTTATCCAAAGTACGGATTTTTAATTTAAAAATGTTATTTATTGTTTCCTTATGTTTCCTTATGTTCTTGAACTTTCTAGATCTTTCTTTAATATGTAAATTATTTATTTCTCGAATATTCTGTTCGGGTATAAAAGCTGATACCCACTAGTTGTAGGCAACTTCTTGATCCTGTAAGGTTGCGAGTTGCTACTTAGCTTCAATAAATTGTTCTGTTAAGTTAAACGGTGTGTTCATTCAAATCTTCGTGACAAATTTTTATCAAATGACTCATAAGGTTTATGTAAAAAATGCGATGGGAAATGAATTAAAAATTCTTATTCTTTGTGTTTGCAATTCATAAAAATTGACAATATACAATTTTGTTTAATTGTAATAAAGTTTATTTGTCTGTTTCCTTCCAATTTTCATATTTCATACATTTATAATCAGAAAAAAGTCAGAAAAAGTCTGGTCATTTGACCGTCTATGGTAGAAATAGGTATGTATTAAGTGTTGGTATGTTTAGTGTTAAAAAGGATTTACATTTTTGCATTTGCAATATGATACAGTAATAAAACAATTACAATTAGATAGATCATACAAATTATATATATATATATATATATATATATATATATATATATATATATATATATATATATATATATATATATATATATATATATATTATATATATATATATATATATATATAATATATAATATATAATATATAATATATAATATATAAATATATATATATGATATATATTAATATATAATATATATGACATGTCGTCATCCAGGATTAAGACGAATGGAAAACAGTCTTCTTGATAATAATAAGTTTATTAAATCATCGTTCTATCTGAAAGCAACTTGCGCCATTTTATTTTTTCGTCGAAGACACGCGTGTGTTTACAAAAATGCTTTTAATGCTTTTTATACTTTGTTATTTAATATTAGAACACAGATTAAACGAATTATATTTTTGTGAATTATACGAGACAATGCGTCTAATTTATAAACTTAAGGACTAGATTAGAGTTTTTAATATCATATCTGATTAAAAATCGTTTAAATTTTTGTCTTTGCAATATGATACAGTTATAAAAGAATTACAGTTAGAAAATAAGAACTTTATTTAACTTTTATTTTCATTAACTAATTTTGATAAACAATAGCAACAACTTTATATAGTTTCATTTTATTTTTTCCAGGGACCTGTTAAATGTTCGTGTGGTTCAAGCGTGAGTTACTTTCTTTTTTATATATATATGTGTGTGTGTGAGAGATCGTGTGTTCGGGTGGTTATTTGATTTTATAAAATGTGCTTTAAAACAGTCTAATTTTACTCTTCATTTGAGATATTATAACAGAAATTGCACCAAATATATTTTTGAAAATTTTACTTAAAATGCTTATAACCCATCAAATTAGTAACCCGATTACCACTGTTAAAAGCACATTTAATCAAAAATGGTCTAAATATTTATGTTTGTAATGTTTTCAAAATATGTAACAAACACAATATGGAAAAAATGAAAATTTTATTTAACTTTTAGTTTTTTTTCAAACTATTTTTCATAAACAATATCATATTTCCTGACTCTCCTTTTATTTTTATTTTAGCCACCATATGTGTGCCGGAATGATTAAATTGTAAGTTACATTCTCAAAGTATTTTATTACTATATACATATGTATATATAATTTTGTATATATACATATGGGTTTGAATTATAAATTTAAATTTTAATGCCGTCTTAACCGTAATTGCAATGTATTAATTAATGAGTAATATGTGGTGGATGCAATCTATTTCAGCTCCTGTTCATGGGATATTTATCATATACAGCTTTCGCACTTAAGTTGCGGATTTCATTGTCAAGTGCTTTCTAAAGCTGAAATAGCTGAAGTTCAAGTGCTTTCTAAAGCTGATTCAGTGTTTCTATTTATCCATTTATATATCTGTGTCATATATACAGACATACATTTATATGTAATATATCCAAACTTTTACACTTTAATATCGCTTGAAAATTCGCTTCTTTCCCATTCTTATTCCTTTAAATCTATTTACTCAGCTCCAAAATTTGTAAATGAGTATCCGTGACTTAAAATTCTACCAACCCATTTCCCAAAGCTTTCTCTGCAATAAATACAAATTTTCAGCCCTCTCCATATTTTCCAGATGTTTCAATAAAATATCTTACTCCTACAATGATTTAAGTTTTCTGAAGCTGATTCAGTGATTCTATCTATCTATCCATCTATACATATGTGTGTCCATTTACATACATACATACACATATACATATAAATATGTAATACGTCAAAATTATAAAAATTTAATCTATTAAAAATCCTCTTCTTTCCCATTCTCATTCTTTACAATTTATTTACTCAGCCACAAAATATCTTATGTAAAGAAGTTTTCGCGACTTAAAATTCTTCCAGTCCATTTTCCACAGATTTCTCTGTAATTAATGTAAATTTTCTGCCCACTCTCCATATTTTACAGATGTCTTAAAAAATAGCTCAATCCTACAAGGATATGAGTTAATGTCTTTCTGTTTAGAGCTCTGACTGAGCTACTTTCTCTGGGAAGGAATTCGTCTGTACATCTCGCTCTAGTGTCCAACCCTCCAATCCACGTATTGCATGGTCATTCTGTCTTTCTCCTTTGCAAGAGCCTTATGTCATTCTCTTCACTCAATAAATGTTTAATTTCCACTACGAACTCAGCGTATGCTTTATATGGAATGGCCCGACTGCATATTTTTCAATAACTTATTTGCCTAGTTTTCTCAGTACCCCAGGCAAGTAAAAGGAATAGGGGCTACAATTCTATGTATCTGGCGAATTATATTGCTCGCTTGGTTTATAAATACATAAATATATGTATCTATGTATCTGTATGCGTGTGTAACGAAATTAATCCGCCTGTTACAACCCCCTGTTACTTTTACTTGCTCTTGCTTATTGAGCAATGACCGAGCCTAAGTATTGTGATGTCCTGGCTCCAATACAAGGAAGCAGCGAAGTCTGTAGTGAAACTTTAACTTTATTATAGACTAAGAAAAGACATGTTTCTCCTTCAACAGCAGAGCAATTAATAATAGGCAAAACACTCTTCTGCTACAAAGTTCTATCTACAGCGAGAGATAAAGCGGAGTATCCCATGAGACGAGCAGCTTAGTCAGCGTTATTAACAGTCTGAAAGGAACTTAAATCATTGGAAAAATGAATCCTTTTTCTTGGGACAGCTGGTAAATGCGGCGATATATATATATATATATATATATATATATATATATATATATATATATATATATATATATATATATATATATATATATATATCAGGTATGAAAAAGTAAAATTAATAATTCAGGAATTTGAGAGCAGAAAATGTTGCATACTCTTTTAATGCAGGGGCATGAATCTTCAATAACGCTGTATAAAAGCAATTAACAAGTAAGTATTGAGAGAGAGCGTCTTGAGATAGGGTTGCTGCTTGAACCCTGCAAGAGTAGGGCTCTTTGTTCACCTATGCCCACCAACTGACCGAAGCCATGTTTTATTAAGATGTGAATAAATAATGTTTTAAGAAGAAATATTTCTACGAATCTTCATTACTCAAGCATATGCTTGTCATATATATATATATATATATATAATATATAATATATATAATATGTAATATATATACATATATATAATATATATATATATATATATATATATATATAATATATAATATATATATATATATATATATATATATATATATATATATATATATATACATATATATATATGTGTGTGTGTGTGTGTGTGTGCACGGATGCTATGTGATGATCACGAATTATTGCTTTATAATAAATTTCCTATGAAATACGCCGAACGATGGCCGAATGGTTAGGGTGCTGGCCTTCGGAACCGGAGTTCGTGGGTTCGAATCCCACAGTGGCATGGATGTTCGTAGCCGTTCGGAATCGGCTTTAAGCAGTAGGTCCCGGTCTCATTAGCCCACGTGTGCAAAAAGTAGACCGTAGCGTTCCAAACCAAACCTATGAAATACCTAGTTGTACATTTCATTTGATTCATTATGACATTATGTACATTTCATTTGATTCATTTTGATTCATGATTCATAAGATAGATTAAACCAGTTAAATATTTTACTTTTAAAAGCCAATTATAGGTATGTATTTTTAAAATGAAAAAGAAATGCCTAATTTTGCATTTTCTTTGAACTTATATTAAATGAGACTAAACGAACCATATTTCTGTTAAATATACTGAAAATAATTAAAATCCATAAACTTTGAAACTAGATTATCGTTAGTAAGGCAGCATCCAATGAAAATTGTTTAAAATGTTGTAGTTTTGATGTCATTAAAATGTATATTAAATATGATTACAAAATTAAAAATTTTACTTATTTTGGTTCTAATTTTATGTAACTATTTTTCATAAACATTAACATTATATTTCCTGATTCTCATTTTATTTTACTCCAGAAAGGATGAGATTGATGAAATAGGTCAATGGTAAGTTGCTTTCTCTATATCATTTACTGATATATTAAATTTTAAAACGTAAGTTCAGCTTTTTATGGTAAGCCTAATCACAATAGAGACTTACTCATTTACGTTTCAGAGTGCTGTTTAAGGAATGTAATATTTTTAAGAGTTTGTATACGCCATATTGATATTTGTCACAGTAATCTGCTGCCCGTTACCTGGGGATATCATAGTCAAAACGCGTTTATTTAAAGCATTTACCTCCTTATTTTCTTAAGCTTTTACAGTGATTCTATGTATGTATGT
>CM063502.1:53576721-53581721 GCA_032207245.1 Pardosa pseudoannulata | reverse complement strand
CTGAGTTCCTGTCTTACTGTTTAGAGAATTGACTAAGCTACTTTTTCTGGGAAGGAATTCATCCTTACGTCTCGCTGTGTGGTCCAGCCCTGCAATCCACGTATTGCATGACTATTCTGTCATTAAGAAGTGAAAATAGATACTGGTTCGATTTCTGCAAAGGGTCTAAAGAATATGAGTCAGAAATTTGAAGAAACAGGTTCTTTTGAAGTGAAATCATTATTGCTTTTTATGCAGTTTTTGCTTCAAGGACCATTTAAAAGCCAATTTTTCACAACTAATGGGGTACGACCTTGCCGTGCTGCAAGGCCGTAGGCAGGGGGAGGGATTTGGGGGACTGGTCCCCCCCCCCGAAACTTTGAAAGACCATTTTGTAGATAGACAATGTCCCATGTTTGTGTGTTTATGTGCTATCTGCCTAGCTGTTCATGAACAAGGACAGTTATTCTCTCAGAAAAAAAAACCGCTGAGACCATAAAAGTTTTGCTAGGCCGCTAGCTGGAAATAAAACACTGTATTTCCGGCACTGTATTCTGGAATTACAGTGCTTTCCCTTACAGATGGGCTTTCCACTAACAATGCCACAAATGTTGACTGACTTGCAAGTCATTTTTACCGTCAAACGACCCAAACACACATAAACATTGAAAGATACAGTTGGTTTACTGTGCAACTCATGCCAAAGCCGTCGTATTTCGGTTCAAAATGTCACTTGTAGACGAATCCACTTTCGCTAAGCCAATTACAGCGCCATCTATCGATACATTTTGGAACTTTTTATTATACCAAATCATTTCCCTCTTCCAATATATTCAGTTCAAATTTGAAGTCATTGTGACCAGCGGCTCTTTTTTTTGCAGCCTTTCGAAAGAGGGGCTTTGATTATGGACATATATATATATATATATATATATATATATATATATATATATATATATAGATATATATATATATATATATATATATATATATATATATATATCTGTGTGTGTGTAACGCGGTGAAATTAATCCGCCTGTTACAAACCCCTATTATTTTTAATTTCCCAGGCTTACTGGGCAATGAACGAGTCTAAGTATTGGGCAATCGGGGCTCTATTACAAGGAATCGGCGAAGTCCGTGGAGAAAAACATTTTTATTGTCTAAGAAAAGACATGTTTCTCCTTCAAGACCAGAGCAGTTAATGATAGACAAAAACACTCTTCTACTTGAAATTTCTCCCCACAGCGAGAGATAACGTGGAGTTTCCAATGACAGGAGCAGCTCAAATTAGTCAGCGTTATTAACAGTGTGAAAGGAACTTAGATCAATGAAAAAGTGTTAAGTGAAATCAATGAAAAAGTGGAAAGTTAGCATTTTTTACGAAGTTATCTTTGGGAGACGTGTTGAAAGAAATGAAGTCGCGATCGTTCCTTTTAATTCAGAGATTTTTTGGCTGGAAAATTAGATATGAAAGAATGAGAATGGGAAAAGCAGAATTTTAGAGAGCTATTTTAAGTGTAATAATTTTTATATATTACACGCACAGAAACAAACACACACACACACACACACATATATATATATATATATATATATATATATATATATATATATATATATATATATATATATATATATATATATATGTGTGTGTGTGTGTGTGTGTAATGAGACGGACTTCTCGATGGGTGGTTGCAGTCATGGCCATAAAAATGATACCGTTTCAGCTAAAGACCTTTATTAAGATAACGTTGGAGAACGGGTTCCCACTTCATCATAGGGACAGGACAAACTGAAGGGTCAGCTAGCATGAAGTTCTAAGTACAAGACGCGTAACACCTGGGTCAACATCTGTGGGAAAATATCTCTAGAAAAAATTTGCCTCCGACAGCGTATATCTCCTTTTTATTTGAAAATTTTCTAAATTGTCCACTAGGGGCATGTAGGATTATAATTGGTCAGGCCCCTTCTCTGAGGGCTTAAACTGTAGCCCAGTGGTCAATTTAGGTTAGGGGTTAAAAAGGGGAATGCAAAATGACGCGGGAATTTTTAGCTCTTGATTTAAGTTTTGAAAACCCCTGAGAATTTTCCTTACATATATATATATATATATATATATATATATATATATATATATATATATATAATATATATATAATATATATACAATATATATATATATATATATATATATATGTGTGTGTGTGTGTGTGTGTGTGTGTGTGTATATGCTCGCGAATGAAAGCTTTAATATTAATTTCGTACGAAAAACCTAGTTGTACATTTCATTTGAGTCAATATGACAAGTTAGGTTATATATTTAACTTTTTATATAGTATATATTTATATCTATTAACTTTTAAAAATAAATATGACTTTTAAAAATTTTAAAAGAAATGCTAGTTTTCCATTTTCTTTGAACTTATATTACATGACTTGCTAAATAAACCATATTTATGTTAAATATACTGAAAACGATTAAAATCTTTAAACTTCGAAACTGGATTATCGTTGTTAAAAGCGCATCAAATAAAAAAAAATGATTTAAAATTTTGTAGTTGTGATATGATTAAAATGTACATTTAATATGATTACAAAAATAAAAAAAAAATTATTTATTTTGGTTCTAATTTTATTTAACCATTTGTCATAAACATAATATTATATTCCTGACTTTCGTTTTATTTTCTTCCAGCAACAAGAACATTATTGAAGTAGATCTAACGTAAGTTGCTTCCTCTATATGATTTAGTGATAAATTAATTTTTAAAACGTAAGTTTACAAACTTCAAAACTAGATTATTGTTGTTAATAGCGCATCAAATAAAAAATGATTTAAAATTTTGTAGTTGTGATATAATTTAAATGTATATTTAGCACGATTTAAAAAATAAAAATTTTATTTATTTTCGTTCTAATTTTATTTAATCACTTTTTTATAAACTTTAATATTATATTCCTGACTCTCATTTTATTTTCTTTCAGCAAGGAGGACATTACTGACATAGAACTAAGGTAAGTTGCTTTCTCTATATGATTTAGTGATAAATTCAATTTTAAAACGTTAGTTAAACATTTTAAAAGATAAGCCTAATCACAATACCAATGTACTCATTTACGTTTCAGAGTGTTGTGTAGGGAATGTGATATTTTTAAGAGCTTGTACACGTCATATTGATATTTGTCAGAGTGAGCTACTGCCCGATACCTGATATTATAGTTAAAACGTGTTTGTTTAAAGCGTTTGCCTCGTTATTTTCTTCAGCTTTTGCAGTGATTCTATGTATGTATATAAACTCAAGAGCTAAAACATTATGACCACCTGTCAATAACGAGTTGGCCCACCTTTGGCGCACAACACAGCTTCAACCTGCCTTATCATGGATGTCACAAGTCCTTGGTAGATGGCCGGAGGCAGATTGTACCAGATGTTTAAGCAACATTACGCAAATCCGAGATATTGCGAATTGGTGGTCTTTGAACTCTGAGCTGCCGTCCCATGACATCGGACTGAGATCCCATGAGTTAGGCAGCCATTCCAGGACATTAACTGGAATTCATCCTCATGTTTCTGGAACCACTCCAACAAAATTTTAGCCTTGTGACACGGGGCGTTGTCCTGTTGGAACATTCCATTTCCAGCTGAAAAAACAAAGGCCAAGAAAGGGTGCAACTGGTCCCCAATGATGTTAAGATACCCTGTAGCATTCATGATCTGCTCTACCACAACGAGTCCCAGAGATATCCAAGAGAACATCCCTCAAAGCATAATACCGCCACCACCGGCCTGTGTATGACCCACTGTTCATTGATGGAGCAACTGTTCACCTGGAAGATGGCGTATCCTGACACGGCCATCGGCGTGATGAATGAAAAACCGGGATTCATCTAACCAGGCAACTCTCTCCTACTGATCTATGGACCAGTGGCAATGACGCTTGATCAAAAGGCACACAAGTGGGACGTTTGCTGCTTAGCCCCATATCCCACAGTGTCCGCTGAACAATGTGCTTCGATACTATTCTACTTGGCCCTGCATTGTATTGGGTTGTCGGCTGAGCCACTGTCTGGCTCCAGTTTTGCTTCAACATGCGAGACAGTCTCCGACGACCTTTTTCTTTGATAGCGTGTGGACGTCCAACACCATGTCGTCTACTGCTGGTTTCACCGTCATTCATCCACTTTGCATAAGTACTAACAACTGTAGTTCGCGAACAACCCACGAGTCGTGCAGTTTCGGAAACATTTGTTCCGAGCCTTCGAGCCCTTACAATCTGCCCTCTATCAAAATCGCTTAGATCCGTAGCCTTTCCCATCTTCCATTCCATTTCAGAAGTAAGTGAAAAATGATTCTTCATCTTTCCGTATAAAGGGTAATCTTCGGAGCACCTCGCCCGGTAGGGCATATCTCCAGTAAGCAAGGTAAGAAATTTAGAAAGGGAGCGGTTCATAATGAATATTTTGTATATCAAGATGCCAGTTACAGTAACGTTATAATACAATAGTAAAAAGGAAAATATATACATATATACATAAAAAGTAAATATAAATTAAAAAAGAAGTTAAAGAAGGTCGTTAAGTAAAAATAACAAAAGTGGTTAAATATGAAAAAATGTGAGAAAATATGATTAAAAAGAAATAAAAATGTCTAAAGTAATGAAAAAACAATAATAATAAGAGAATCGTACAGAAACAAAATTATAAATATGGCAAAAGAAAATTTTACAGTTAGAAAGAGTTGCATAAAAAAGTAACATTGTAATGCAGCGGCCCTAGTCCAAAACATAGAGAACTGTAGTGATGGGTAGACAAAAGTATTTAGCTTAGATATTAATGTGTTTAAAGCATACAAGTGCCTAAAATAGTCATAAAATAAAAGAAAAATGAAAAAGTATTTGAAGAAAGAAAGAATTTAAATGAGTAAAGAAGCCCTAGGTCTGCTTCTGAACTCCGGATCCGCGAAATCATAGTCCGGCAGCTCAGCAACAATTTCATTAGGAATATTATTTAAAGTATTA
>CM063502.1:53534221-53564221 GCA_032207245.1 Pardosa pseudoannulata | reverse complement strand
GATTTCACAAATGCTTTTAAAAATAAATTTGAGGCATGTAATAATCCTTGCCACGTGTATCTACTTTTTCTGCTTTGCTTCATAATCTGCTCTTTTCTGGGCTGGTTTGGCGGGCTACGGTCTACATTTTGCAAAACGAGGGCTAACGAGACCGGGATCTACAGCTTAAAGTCGATTCCTAACGGTTACGAACATTCATGCCCCTGTGGGATTCGAACCCACGAACTCCGGTACCGAAGGCAAGCACCCTAACCAATCGGCCGTCGTTTGGCTGCTCATTTCTGAAATTAGGTAAATGAAATCTGAAGAAATAAAAAGTAGGGAAAAGAAATATCGTCTTTATAAATTCTTCGAAATTACGAGGTCTTGGAATTATTAAATAATGGTTTAATGTTTTAATATAATGAAACGAAATACATAATACTCATTTTAAAGAAACATGTATAACAATATATGTAGTTTATTTAACATTTCCCCATATAACAGAATTATCTTCTCTAGTTTCTCACCTAAACATATTTTCAGTTACGGTCATTCGACATAGTGGATTATTTTATATTGCCTTAACTGTAAATGGTAAAGGGCAGGGCCTGTTTACCGAAAAAGGTCCATTAATAACATTTTAAGAGATGCCCCCAGATGATTAAAAATAGGGCCCTATTCTCTTAATTTTGTTAAATAAATGTTATCTATATATCATTAATGCGCCTTTAAAATGCTACTATGCTTCCCCTAATTTCATAGATTAATCAAGGAAGGCCTCCGAGGAAGAGTTCTAAAACTTGAAAATAATATCACATTAGAGTTACTTTTGAAATTAAATTTGAGGCATCTAATAATCCTTGCCACGTGTATCTACTTTGTCTGCTTTGTTTTATAATCTGCTTTCGATAAGGATAAGTTCCTTTCCGAAATTAGGTAAATGGAATCTGAAGAAATAAAAATTAGGAAAAAGAAATATCGTTTTTAAATTATTCGATATTACGAGGTCTTGTAATTATTAAATATTGGTTTAATCTTTTAATATAATAAAACGAAATACATAATACTCATTTGAAAGAAACATGTATAGTAATATATGTAGTTTATTTAACATTTTCCCCATATAACAGAATTATCTTCGCTAATTTCTTCCCTAAACATATTTTCATCTACGGCCATTCTACATAGTGGATTATTTTATATTGCCTTAACTGTAAATGGTAAAGGGCAGGGCCTGTTTACCGAAAAAGGTCCATTAAGAACATTTTAAGAGATGCCCCAGATGACTAAAAATAGGGCCCCCTTTCTCTTAATTTTGTTAAATAAATGTTATCTATATATTATTAATGCGCCTTTAAAATGCTACTATGTTTCCCCTAATTTCATAGATTACTCAAGGAAGGCCCCCGAGGAAGAGTTCTAAAACTTGAAAATAATATCACATTAGAGTTAGTTTTGAAATTAAATTTGAGACATCTAATAATCCTTGCCACGTGTATCTACTTTGTCTGCTTTGTTTTATAATCTGCTTTCGATAAGGATAAGTTCCTTATCGAATATATGCAATATATGTAGTTTATTTAACATTTTCCCCATATAACAGAATTATCTTCGCTAATTTCTTCCCTAAACATATTTTCATCTACGGCCATTCTACACAGTATATTAGTTCACATTCCCGTAACTGTAAATGGTAATGGACAGGGCCTGTTTACCGAAAAGGCACACTAAGTACATTTTAAGAGGGGCCCCAGACAACTGAAAATAGGGGCCGATTCTCCTTATTTTGTTAAATAAATGTTGTCTATATATTATTAATGGGCCTTTAAAATGCTACTATGCTTCCCATAATTTCATAGATTAATCAAGGAAGGCCTCCAACGAAGAGTTTTAAAACTTGAAAATAATATCACATTAGAGTTACTTTTGAAATTAAATTTGAGACATCTAATAATCCTTGCCACGTGTATCTACTTTGTCTGCTTTGCTTTATAATCTGCTTTCGATGAGGATAAGTTCCTTTCCAAAATTAGGTAAATGAAATCTGAAGAAATAAAAAGTAGGAAAAAGAAATATCGTCTTTAAATTCTTCAAAAATACGAAATCTTGTAATTATTAAATAATGGATTAATCTTTTGGTATAATAAAACGAAATACATAATACTCATTTGTAAGAAACATTTATAGCAATATATGTAGTTTTATTTAACGTTTTCCCCATATAACAGAACTATCTTCGCTAGTTTCTTCCCTAAACATATTTTCATCTACGGCCATTCTACATAGTATATTAGTTCATATTGCCTTAACTGTAAATGGTAAAGGCAGGGTCTGTTGACCAAAAAGGCACACTAAGTACATTTTTAGAAAGGCCCCCAGATGACTGAAAATAGGGCCCCATTCTCTTAATTTTGTTAAATAAAATGTTGTCTATATATCATTAATGGTCCTTTAAAATGCTACTCAGCTTCCCCTAATTTCATAGATTAATCGAAGAAGGCCCCCGAGAAAGAGTTCTAAAACTTAAAAATAATATCACATTAGAGTTACTTTAGAAATTAAATTTGAGGCATAAAATAATTCTTACCACGTATATCTATTTTTTCTTCTTTGCTTTTTAATCTGTTTTCGAACTTAAAGACGAAGTAAATGAAATTTAAAGATATAAAATCTAGGAGAAAGAAATACCAATCTGAATTCTTGTAACTTAACGATTCTTGTTTTATTTTTCAACTGGCACAAAAAGAGAAGAGATAAATATTTGTTTATTTCATTTTCTAAGGCTTTGCTTTGAAACAGTTTTAGAAAAATTTCTTCGAAACATAATTTTATCATCATTTATTTATTTTTTTTCTTCTTGTTTAGAGTTTCTGTCATCTGTAAAATCATATATTGATCGAAGATTTACCAACTTCTTTTTTAAGTTCATTTATTTTTTATTAGTTCATTTAAGTTTGTAAAAGCAAGAGAAAATACAAGTTAATTTGCTTTTGTTGATCAAAGTTATTTTATTGGAGTGTATGAACTCCTGATAAATTAGCTGTAAACAGACTTTAAAGCAAACTTTCTTTCGACTGGAAACTAATAAAGAGGTAGAGAGAATTAATCTTGGGCACAAAATACATCCCAATTTCTCTTTTCTCTATAGATTCTTTAAAAGACAATCTCTCGTTATTAAATTTTAATTGAAGTATTAGCTGAAAAACAAAAATACTCTACAAAACTACTAGTGTTTTCTTGATAATATACTATTGGTTTTTCCTTCTTTCTTTTAATTGCTTTTCCCTATTAAAAGGGGAAAACCGAAAATAAAATACTTGATTTTTCATAAATGTTTTAGGAAGTATATTATTTTAAGAGTCTGTAAGAGTAGAGATAAAAGAAAACAACTTGGATGAAATTTATCTATCTATCTATATACATACACATACACATGCACCTACAAACACACACACACACACACACACACATATATATATATATATATATATATATATATATATATATATATATATATATATATATATATATATAATATATATATATACATACACAGGGTGGTATAAAGGAACTTTTCCAAAATCTTCCATTCCAGCGTCCGTTCTGTTTAACCGATCGAGATGAGGTTGCAAATATAGTTATTTGAAGGTATGAACTCGAGATTCTGTGAATGGCAACACAGTGATGCTCATGGTTACGGTTATAGTTACAGAAACTCAAAAATGTTGAATTGCAACACCTACTTTTTCATATCGCAAAATATTTAGCGCAAGAGAAAATCTTAAATAGCGTTCGAAAGGTACCGATATCTCCCAAAACGTGGAGGGACATGTTATGCATACACAACAAAAAGTTCTTCAGGGTGCACGGAAGAATACTGCTTAAGACCGAGACACGACACCAATGACTGATGACAACACATATCTGACAAAAGAAAACCTTTATTTAGATGAAAGTTTTATTTAGATGTCATTCAATGCATTCCACCTACGCAATTTCGGTAGTACATAATTTTGCAGCATGGCTTATACCGAGAAATTCTTACAGAGCATGTTACAGGGCCCGCCTATGTAGCTTCCTCAAAGAAGGGGCTGAGAACAAGTGTCACTGTAATGCCGAACCACAGAGTCACTTTGTCAAATAATGGTACTCTTGCTAGAGCATAAGGATTCATCTCTGCTCAGTGCAGGTGGTCAGCATAAGACGAAGGCCAAGACCCTTGGGGAAGGCCTACTCAGCGAACCTAAGGGACCCATTTCCCGGGGGTGGCCACCGCTCATTTTTTAGAGTTCTGTTTTTTTTTTTGTTTTTTTTTAAGCTTAACTTAGGGTTTTTTTTTAATTCCCTAAGCTAATCTTAAGGAATTGAAAGAGCTATTGCGAGGGCTCCGAAGAGTTATTTTTCGGGCACACCGACTCACGGAGGTTTCACAGGGTGGGCCAAAAGTCCGTCACAATGATCTCTAGAAGCCCAGGATTGCATCAATCGCCTCTCAAAATTTCCTGTTCCTCTTATTTGGCTTTCCGGTTTCTCGTTTATAGGTGCAACAAGCTAAATTCAATCTCTTCCACCAGTGTGGCTCTTCTCGGCCAGCATGGTTCGCGCCACCCTCACTAAGTCAGGTGTCTAGAGGCCCGCTAAGCATCCAGTAGTTTTACAAATTCTCCTCCCCCTCCAGCGCATCTCTGGTGCTTTCGCCCCTTGTTGCCGCCTGCGGCGCGACGGACGCACTCCGGGTTTCTCGAAGGATAGACTGTGTAGTGTAGTGGCTCTGCAATTGCGATCTGCCCAGAGCTGCAAGTTACGCCTGGAGGGTCTCAAGGCCTAATGAGCCGGGTTCGGTTCTTAATTGATAGATTGTCTCTGTTCAGTACAGACAATTCTTGGTGTTAATGTTGCCCTTTAAGGTGAAATGCCCCTCATCCGTCCATAGTATGAGAATTAACCAGTCGTTATCAGCATCATATCGTATTAGAAATTCATTTGCGAAGTCCAGACGTAGTTGTGGTTTCCCCGTCTCCAAAATCTGGGCACGCTGGAACCTGTAGGGAAACATGTGGAATATGGGTCACGAATACTTGGATTAGGATATCGAAAAGCAAGAAAATTTTGTTATATATCAGTTGTCCGTGGAAATCGCTTGTAAGCAATCAGATTGTTAATATAGACTGCTTAAAATTAATGATACTTCTCTGCGTGTTGAAACAACTTCTTGGATGAAAAAAAAAAACTTAATTTCTCTTCCTCTCAATAACTATTTAAAAGCGTGTAAAAATAGTGACACTATAGATTTTCAAAATAGAATTTTATATTAGTCTATCAAAAGCTCGTTGGTAATACTAGAAGTATGATAATGAGGTATATCATCAAAAAGTTTATTGAAAATAAAGGCATGATTAATTTTGGCAAGATAAATTTTGTGTATGAAATAGGTTACGGTAAAGTGTGGCAAGCTTGCTAATCGGCCATAATTTTTCTGCTACTTTGTTACATATATTGTCAACTGAGGAATAAAATGAAAACTGGATTCCTACTCACACCAATCCACCAGAGATCTCTGGTTTATTTTATTATTTTGAAATTTCAAGGAAAAAATGGCCTGAAGTTGCTCTTTTCTGTAGTTGCCCTATTGAATAATCAATTTCCAGCAAAGACACTCATATCATTTTGGTGGTGTAAAATCCCAAAACCACCACTTGAAACATTTATTCCAGCACATTGAAAATAACTGTTAGGATAAGTATTGTAAGAATGCATATTAATGTGGGAAATGAATAAAATTAACCTAGCATATATTATTTGTTACGTCTTGCTCAAATTGAACTTTGCACCTCATATGACTTACTTACCTCACTTCCAATTTTTTTACTATCGGGGAAGAAAAAAGTTTTTTTAGTGCTAGGGACAAAAATAAAATGCTTTTGCTTCGTTTTTTAAATTTATAAATAATTATTTAATTAATTGTCCCATTTTGAGTTACTGATTTAATTTTATGAAGGGATTTATTTATAAGGGTTCCAGAAATAAATTATTATTAATTTCTATCATTCAACAATACACGTCCTTTTTAGCTCCTCCTTGATTATCTACCCTATTATTTTATACTAATTTTTTTGATTGATTGCTTTCCACGTCACGAATGTTACCCAAGAGACGTGTATTAATAGATGATGTCAAAAAGGAAAGAAACCTGGAAGGGGGGGGGGTAAAGCGAAAGTCAGTAATGAGATATACTTATGCCTCGTACATGCATCAGGTAGTTTTTCAAAAATTCGTTGCTAATACTAAAACATTGATATTGAGATAGATCGGTACGTAGTAAGTCATTTGTTTTATTTAAAATGGAGACGTAGAGTAATGTAGAATGATGGATTACAGTGTTGATTGCTGTTTTATGCAATGACTTCCGACAGCTTTAGGCAACTGTGCAAGAGTTAAGAACCAAATTTTATGACATTCAGAAAACATAGTCATTTTAAAAAGGATTTATCCTGTTACTTCATATATTTAAAAATATATATTACAGAATATATCAAAACCAATTTGACTAATTTACACTAAAACGGATTTACTAGATTCATATAATGCAAACATGGAGACAAGAATCTATCTTTTTTTTCTACCACATCTTTTCTTTTTTAATTTTCATAATATTAACAGTTTTAATTATACTTACAAACATACTATGATGTTGTCGCTTGTATTAAGGGACTTAATAACACATTTCCATGTTTAGTGTGGAGTACTTCGTTATATTTTGGATACATCGGGTACAGCAGTGCCCTACTATAGTCGTACTATTATACCATGTTGTGAGAGAGGCTAGAAAATATTTTAATCACTGTAGTCACACAGCACAGGTACATGTGAAGCTATGTAGATTTGTAGATGAGCAGATTGTTATGAGTGTTCAATACACTATTTAGAGCAATTAGGCAGCTGATTCCTTATTTATATTCTTTGTCTACAGTGATTTCCTGTTAATTGCTGAAGGGAAGAACATGTCGGGGATTTTTAATCGCTCTCATATGGGATAGGGAGGGCAAACCTGATATGTTCAACCGGGATCGGAGCAAGATAGAACTCTGGAATTGTTTACGGTTTTCTCGCCAGCCAGTCTCTCAGCAGCTAGCTCACTAATAGCAACGAGGAAATTTATAGATGTAACTCTTTGTAACACCTACCTATTCGGTCATTGTTCATGATATTTCCTTTAAATGGCGAAAAAAATATCCAAAGTTACTTACATTAGATAGAAACGGTTGCATAGATAAAATGGAATTATAAAATAAATAGAAATGGATAGAATAATAGAAAAGGATAGAGTAATGGATGAATAGAAATGGATAGAGTAAATCGAAAGCCAATATCTGTTTTATTCTAAAACGGATTTACTAGACTATTACAGCACAAACACAAGTGTAAAAAATTCCTTTTTTCTATTTTGATGCAACATTACTTCCCCAGAATAATAGCTGTTTTAATTTGAAAAACTAGCAATATTTTTTAAACACATATTAAACGATTGAATTACATAGTCCTGTTAAAGGGTGCTAATGTAAGTTATTTACAATAGATTATTAGACAAACTATTTTTTACATTTAAAAAGCACCAAGTAAATTCAAATAAAGAAGAAATAACTCTTGAGACTTGTATATAACTGCTATATTCTATGATCAAAGACCTTAAATTTATTTTTCAATATAATCTATTATACACAACCTAATTTCCAAAAGTTTTTATATCTCCGTTTCGTGTAAAACTGTTTCTTTTGCCGTGAAGCAAAAAATCAGCCAATTTATATACCGTAGAAAATGAGAATCAGAAAATAGGTAGAAATCACCCTTGAGTATAAACTTCCAGAGAGAAAGAGAGCAAATAAATAAAATCAAAATCTAACACAGCTGTGCAAATTCTTTTTACGTGATGTATATTTGATTTAATATAAAATAAGTATAGAAGTGATTTTTCAAGAAATAACTCAAAAATATTTGAATCAAATTTCAGTCTTGCTTGGGTTATTTTTATATGAAAAGGATGGATATTTTATTAAAAAAATTAAACATTAAAATAATTGTCTTGGAAATGAAAAAATTACATTATCTGTCCAAAAATATGGTACACATTTCATTTTTTTTTAAATTTATGGTACACGTTTTCGTGTAATTTAATTTCAGATAAGTAAAGGGATTATGCTAATGTCGTATGTTATGCGTATATTTACAGCATTTATGTGGGCCATTTAATTTTAGTAGATAATAATATTAAAATAAATCACCAATTATCAATAACAGTGTGATTCAGCGCTGTCTTCTTTAATTTGTCATAATTTTTGTAATACACTAACACCCATTATCAACTTCAAGTCTTACTACTCCTTTGCAGTCAAACATTACTTTCATTAAAATATTACGTGTTACTATATTCTATACAAAGTACAATTTTGCTAATAAAAAGCTTGTATTTTATGTAAAATAGAATGGAACAAAATTTTCTAATGCGGGTGAGATCCAAAATGACATAGTCTACAGAACTAATAGACGGAGAAAATAGAAAAATTGATTTAAATATGTATAACTTATCCATGACGTAGACCAATTAATGTAGTAAATTCACACGTTACAATCAATTTGGTACAGTATTGACCAAAATAACTTTCATTTTCCTGAACATTAAAGTTAGTCATTTGAATCACAAACGCACTAACATTACATTAATCAATGAATAAATGCATTTTAATGTAATACAGCTAGTTAAAATATTCAAAACGGGAAAATTTATATAATAAACGATCAGAATGAAAATCATGCAATAACTGTATCTACTGAAATAATAGTGTAAAATCTCTAAATAACTGTACTGACATCATTATCAATGTTATTGCGGAACTGAACTGTTCATGGGATAAGAGCAACTGTACTTTTGATAAAGGTCTGATAAAAGGAAGTGTTATTTGTATTTTGCTGGAAAATGTTTATCTAATTGATATGGAATGAATGATTTTTTAATAACTATTTAAAGTAAAATACCATTGTAGAACATTATAGTTTGTTATTTGTAATCGGTATGTTATATAAACGGTCGTAAATCCTTCCATACTGAAAAGTTTTCATTATAATAGCCCATTTTTATTGAATATAAAATAAAACGTTCTGCTCTATTTAGAATAAAATTAATCTAATAATTCCATTAATAAAGGTTTAACTTTATAAAAATTATTTAGTTTTGTTATTTAAAGCAATAATTTGTTAAAACACAAAATGTATACACCAAGAGAAAAATAAATAGTAATCCACTTGCCAGCAAAATGACTTTTGAAATTTTGAAATTAGAAAATAATATTTTATACCAAATATAAGATAATTATCTGTTTTTATTCTGTGAGTCTCGATTAATAAGAGCCAAGTATTTTATTTTATAGTATGATATATTTTTTGTTATAAATTTTTGATTTTGTAAGATATTTTACATTTTGAAATTCAACATACCTTTAAAGTTTCAGCTTTACAGAATGCAAAAGTTATTTATCTTTAATTTGAGATAAAAAATTATTTTCGACTAGGCATATTTCAAAAATAAACTTGCGGGTAGCTGAGTATCCTTCTTTTTATTTCGTGTATGTTTTTATGCTATTTAAAAAACGTACTACTTTAAATGACAAAATTAATTTTTTAAAACTAGAGTGTTTTTGCAGAACTTGAAAAAAATAGTTTTAAGAGGAGGGAAACTTTTTACTGTCTGATGAATCGAATAAAATCTGCTTTAAAGAAAATTTTCAGTCTTGAAAGTTTTTATTTTCGACTGAAAATCCTCTTCATTAAATCAAAGTATTTCTGATTTCATATAAAATGATAGATGGGGAGTAGATTTCCCTTGACTTTCTCATATACTCATAAAAGAAAGTTTTTAATATTAGGTCATTTCAAGGACAGTAGATATTAGTTAAAAGCAGATAATTATACTTCAGGACTGATAATTGTAACTGTAGTTAATACATGGCTTTACACGTTATTTTTGCGATTTTGTGAATTTCTTTTTAATTAATTGTCAATAAATTCAGCTTTCATTGGTTTGAAAGAAAATAGCTTTTATACAGGCGTACACACACACACACACACACACACACACACACATACACACCCACACACCGGAACAGGGCTAGTAGGTATGCAGAGCGTGCGGGCAGCCAAATGTTTAAGGCTGCCGATAAAATAAATAACATTAAAGTATGCTAACTGAAGCTTTTTTCTCAAAAACTGAATTTTTTGTTGAAAATATTTAATGAGAAAAACTATTTAAAAAAATTTTTTTTTCTCTGCTTTATCGAGTCTGGTGATAATCGTTGACGTAAATCTAGATTAGTTTTTAATGAATATTTCTTCACATGCATTGTTATTCAAAAAAGAGACTAATTTACAGTATATTAATAATTTTAAAAGGAATTCTTACTTTAAACATTAAAGATATCTCATCTATAAAACCTATGTGTAATAAGGAAACAAACTTAAGTTATAATGTATAAATTTTATGCCTAAATGTACTCTGTTTAGATAGTATTATTAACAGTTGAAAAGAAATTACATAAAATGTTAGAATATTCTAACATTAATGATAAATTGAGAAATTAAAAAAACAAAAAGAACTCAGTTTATGAGTGCATTTTTGATATCACAATACTTTTTGACATATCCAATTTGATAAACTTTAAATAAATATATGATGATATAAATAATGATACAAATATAAATAATGATGATAAATATATGATACATTAAAGAAAAAATTCTATAGCTTAACAACGTGAGCAAGAATTATTTTTCTCTTACCTTTTATTTATTTTTATTTTATTAAATTCAACATAACACTCACAACTCCCAGTGCACCATAATTAAAATTTGTAAAATCACCGACTTTTCCATTTACCAGTAATTCAGTAAATGGAAATCTGAGCATTGGTAATTTTTTCTTTAAAAAAGCATAAAAAGTTTGTAGCAGAACTAAATACATATTATAATTTTGTGCTCGTACACTTTCATTTCTAAGATAAAGTACTCAATGTATGTAATGTAAAATGCAAGCATTTAAATCTCTGAAAAATATTCAATAATAAAGTCAATCTATATTTACAAATCAATTGAAGTATTTATGAAAGATTAAAAAAGCAGTATAAATGAGTCATACACACCAAAGAATAATACAGCAGTAATAGATAACTGTAAAAAGGAAGGGCGTCTCGCTCGCCCACGGCTGTCCTTTCCGATGACCGCACGCCTCGTTTCTGTACCTGCTCGCCTATTGTTACTGTAGCAGGTATCGTGGATTTTGATGAATACCTATATTGTCGACAATTAAGTACTGCAGCGACAAAATCCTTGACTATACATTTATTATTAAAAATTCTGTTAAAACATATTTACACTCAACATCTTACTCATAAACATGGCTGAAATAAGACGGAAGAAAAAAAAAACAAATTGTGCCGAGCGGAAAGCACCTCTCTCGGTCTCAGCTCTTTCCAGAAGAAATGTCTGTTCTCCGTCGTTCCGAGCGGACATCTCTCCACTCCTCTTCGCGAAGGCCGGGGTGGAATCCCCCCCTCTTGGTCAAGCTTTCGCCTCCCTGGGAAAAATGTCCTTCTCCGCAGCTGGCGCGGGCGGGGGTGGCATCCCTCGCCCCCTCCTGTTGAACTTTCACCTCCCTGGAACAGGGCTTGTCCACCCTCTCTCGGGGTGTCTGTCTTCGGCAGCCGAAAAAAAAACAGGTGCCCATGTAACACCAACTCGAGTCTTGAGTCTAGTATTACAATAACTTTTATAGATTAACCATTTTTGTCAAAGTGTGTTTTGTTAAAGACTATTTTGTCCTATGCTTTATCACCTGAAAAAGACTTAATTTTAGTTCAAAGCACTCTATCTGCTGAAAATATTCTGTAGGTTTCTATAATCGCTAATCGGAGGGTTTTATACTGTTATACTCAGGGCTCGACTTACAGAAATGGGGGCCCAGGGCAAACCCATTCATTCGGGGGGCCCTTCACTCTGCTGTACACAGGTGATAGCTACGGGGTGATTGTTATGTGTAGTGATGCTTAAGCTATGACCCTCAGAGCCTTTACAGTTGATTCACCAATGTAGTTAGTAAAATAAGATTAGTTTAAAATACAATAAAAAATTAGGAAATAAGTAAAATTATAAAAAAGTCACAAAATCCTGCAAGGTAAAGCGTATATTAGAATTTTATAGATCCTTACCCGAGAAATTTTCCTGCCTAAAACAGAATGTAGCTGCCTGTTCTACATTTTTTGCCAGCACTTACATTTGTGAACAAGCTGTCTAATGATATTGAATAGGTAAAAAACTAAAATAATAAATTGTCGGTAGTTTAAAGTGAATTTTAGGCGTAAACATCATATTTTTAACTTGAAATGGCAGTTAATTTGGGGGCCCCCTTTTGACTGGGGGCCCGGGCGCTAGCTCCGTTTGACCTGTCGGAAATCAGGCCCGGTTAAACTGTATGAATAGTGTACATAAAAACTTCAAAACCTTTTTTTTATATTTGAGATTTACCGATAAATAATTGTAGGTATAATTTGCCATTTACCGGTAAATCAGTAAATCAAATTACCAGCATTACAAACACTAATTTGGATATATTTTTTTGCCCTCTGATTGCAGTGTGTCAGTTAAGACCCAAACTGAGATTCCGCATTATAGCCTAAATATATGCCTTGGATCATAAAGGGGCATCGGAGAAAATCCGTCACTCAGACAGATATATTAGGCAGATAGAAAAATGAAACGATATACCGAGACTGTAAATACTTTCCAAGTATGCACAAGTAAAGAGTATTTTAGTATTCACAAGTAAAGATTACATTGTTTTTCACTGAAACCTTAGAATAAAAATTAAGTAATTTATTTACTTTTACCCATCATGTTTATCTTGCATTTTAGAGTATTAATTTCCTGCAATAGTAACTACATGATATATAAAAAACTATTTAAAATAAATGCTCAACTCCAGTGGTTTTTATGTACAGTATATCAACTACGAGTCAAACTGAAAAATCGCGTTATACCGAGCGTTTCAAAACAGATACATTGGATCATAAGAGGTATCTAAGCCCATAATAAGATACGTTAAGCAAAAAGAGAACTGAAACCATATCGAAACGGATACATCGGAGTGTAAATTGCTTTTCAGTCAGACCTCAGTATAAAAATTAAAAGTTTATTAACTTTTACCTCACATTTTTATTCTATATTATTAGATTATTGATTTATCGCACTATTAACTAAATACTATGCAAATTATTTAAAAGTAAACAAGTTATTTAAAATAAACTCTCTACTCTGACTAATATCCATTCAGTAAAAAGAAATAAAGCTTTGAGAAAAATACTGTTATAAAGCAGAGTAAAGCAAAGTTACTATAAATAAATATTAATTTTCTCAAGTTTCATTACCTTGAAAGATAAAATGGGAAAAAAACTGAAAAACAAAGCAGCTTCTGGTTCAAATGGTAGAATAATTTCTTGAAGTTTCCAAATGTTGATTTAACCTTTGTCCCTTACAATCAATCATCACTATTCTTTATCTTGTATTTCATTCTGCCTAGCTTATTGACAGTTAACATTTTTGCTGTATATCCTCTGAGAACATATATGTGGGCGAGAAGGGAGTCTTGCACAAATTTTGATATGTATAATTTAAAATTATTAGATATATAAATCGCTATATGCAAAGCTAGTTTTCGCAGCATTTTCATAAATGCCAGAATGTATATCAATCTAAATGTACTGTCATCTATCTTTCTGTGTGTGCATATATATATATACATACATACATATATATATATATATATATATCAAAATTATTTAACTTTAATATTTCCTTAAAAACTTCCTCTCTCTCTCATTCTAATTCCTTAAAATCTTTTTTCTAGCCCCTAAATGTCTTAATCAAAGGAGCGTTCTCGATTTAAAAAATTTTTTTTCAATCCATTTCCCAAAGCTTTCTGCCGAACGATGGCCGAATGGTTAGGGTGCTCGCCTTCGGAACCGGAGTTCGTGGGTTCGAATCCCACTATGGCATGGATATTCGTAGCAGTTCGGAATCGGCTTTAAGTAATAGGTCCCTGTCTCATTAGCCCTAATATCGCAAAAAGTAGACCGAAGCGCTCCAAAACCAAAAACCAAACACAAAGCTTTCTATCCTATAGATGTAAATTTTCTGTCTATTCAACACGTTTCCCAGCTGTCGCCGGCAAATGGCTCCGTGTTTTTCCTGATCTTACACTTAAATTCGCTGAGTAAGTGGGAAAATTATTTCTGTCTTCGCTCTTGGGTGCACCTCTGTTCGAGCAGAGTGATTTTTGTGTCTTTCTCTTGTCTGTCGTTGACTAGTAAAGATGTCCGTTTTAACAGCTCTGAAATAAAGTTTTAATTAATTTTGTGCCAGTCTCCTTCAATGCTACCCTACTGCATTTTTATTACTGCTAGCTGTTTAGGCTTTCTTCTTGCCCAGTAGCCAGGGCAAGTAAAAAGAATAGGGGTTACATAATTATTGTGATGGATTATGGTATTATTTTGATGGATTACATATATATGTATATACACACATATATCAAAATTATTATCCTTAAAATAGATACCTAAAATTCTCCTTTTTCCTTTTCTAATTTTTTAATACCTAATTTCCCAGCCGTAAAATATCAGATAAAGGAATTAATTCCAGATTAAATGCTAATTTTCTGATCACTGCCCACCTTTTTCAGATATTTTAGGAAAATGGTAACTTTTCTACAATAATTAAATTTCTGTCTATGTACTTTTCGAACTAGCTTAAATGAATTCGGTTGGCTAATGGGAAATTTGAAGAATCTGCAGGTTCCGTAACAAGGCTGATTCCGAATACGTAACTTTCACTGTACCGCGCTATTGTATATATTTTCATGCTATTCTCTTGTAATTATTATTATTTTTTTATTTTATTATTATTACAATTTTTTGTATTTCTAAGTGTTATTTTGTCTGTTCTATATTTGTAAGTGTTGGCTCGCAATATGTTTGCTGTATTTATACTGCATCGTAAGCCCAGTGGCGTTGAAGTAGCTCTGCGCGCTCCCACGACATAGGACCGAGGTTCGATCTCCGGACTGGGCAATGTTGACTTAGCCTTTCATCCCTTCAGTGGGTAGACAAACTGAGGACCAAGCATACTTGGGAACTAGACACTGGGTTTTCCACGTAAGGTTGACCAGGCTTCGCACCCTAGGGCCTTTGGTCTTGGAAGCGGAGTTTGGCACCGTAGGCCCTGCCCCCTTAGGGGCTGTTGCACCAAGAAGATTTTTAGTGCATCGTACATTATGAGCTGCTGTGGATTGTACACCCAGGGACACCCAAAAAATCTTAAACCTTTGATTTAAGGTAGATGGTCCTCGTTGGTGCAGACGATCAAAGTTCACGCTTACCTCACGCTTACTTCCCGTTTTGCAACACAGGGGCTAATGAGACCTCTTTTTTTAAGCAACATGGACGTTTATCAACCCGTGATTTACCATTAATGTTGAGCCTAATTAAAAATAATTCAGACATAGCTTGTTTATATCTTGCACACAATATTTTTGATGGTTATGTAATGTTATGTTATTTTATTTTTTATTTTTTTATTATTCAAAAAGTTTGCTAACATTCTAGGAAAATATTGGTGAATTCATTGCAAATACTTAACTGTTTACAACGTAAACACACTCTCCTGGGGGAGATCATTTAATAGATAATATTAACCAAACACAAAATAATTCATACATTGGTAGACGAGGCCTTTGGGTACCGTAGTTTGCAGGTCCGAATCCGTCTGAGGGCACGGTTATTCGATGCAGTTTAGCATCTGTTCTAACTTGTTGACTGGGACGAAATTTTTCGTCCCAAGAGGAAGTTAATTGATATGATATGACGACTTATTTCGTCATAGAAATTTTCAAAAGTTGGAAATATTATCTAACAATGCAAAAAAGTCTCTATAGGGAAACGATTTTAACAAAAGTTAATTTCTTAGTTAACATAATAACCAATCAGGGTCCAACTTAACTTACAGCGGAAGGTAATGTTCAGCTCTATATATTTGTAAGAGCTTTCTGTCTCTAGTATGAAATTTATAGGATATCTAACTACAGGAAGACTGACTGGTGAACGTTTGGACAACTATTATAATTTTTACAGCCTAACCTGTTGATCAAGAAATTAACTTTTGTTAAACGTGTTCCGAATGGTGGATTTTTTTTATTTACGCCTTTTAAAGATTTCCATGATGAAAAATGTCATCAGGATTATATAATGCTATAGAATTGCATATTCGAATGGCAACGATTATGTACCGTCCCAACATTACAAATCTTGTTAATAACCACATATATTGCTTTACTTCTCATTAAAGTTAATAATTCTGATAAAAAATCTGTTCTTAGTTTTCCAGTTTATTACTCACAATTCTTCAATATTTTTTTCTCTAACGTGCACTTCATTTTCTCTTTTTCTTAAATAGTTTTAATAAAATTGATTTCATGTTTGCAAAAAACATATGTTTATAGTTAATAAATAAATGTAAGATTTAAAAGAAAAAATCTTATATCTTTCCAGGTTCTTTTTTGTAGCTAACATTAGGATTTTAAAGTGGTACTGTTTATCAAACGTTTCATAAATTTGACTTCCACTGTTCTATACTAAAGAGCTTATCAACAGAATTTAATATTTGGATTGAAAATTCTTTATTAATTTTTTCATATTTCGATGTAGAGTAGTTTAGATTGAAATATGAAAATAATAATTTTAAAAAATTAAGTAATTTGTGTAATAATATTGCTATGGAGAAGAGTCGCAGGAAAATAATAATAAAGAATTGAAAGTTCTTTATTATTATTTTCATATTTCAATGTAAACTACTTAGTTCATATTGAAATATGAAAACAATAAATTTAAAAAAATAAGTAATTTATGTAACAATATTAAAACGGAAAAAAGTTTTATAAAAATAATAATAAAAAAATGAAATATCTTTATTATTGTTTTCACGTTTCGGTTTAAACTACATAGTTTACATTGAAACATGAAAATAATAAATTTAAAAATTAAATAATTTATGGGAAAAATATTAAAATGGAAAAAAAGTCGCAGGGAAATCTGGTGTCTTGTCAGACAAAGAAAGCACAGCAGCAAATTTCTATAGCTTCATGCTTCTACACTACCTTAAATCTTCCGTCTTCGTGGTAAAAAAGAAAAAAAAGAATGGCTTGAGGTGATTCTTTAAAAATACGATGAAAAGGCACTCGAAAAGAGAAAAAGCTTTGTCAAAAGCAAATAAAGTTATATTTACAGGCCTAAGAGAAATCTGACAGGAAATGTTTTCTCGACTCCTTAAAAAGAATTGTGTTAAAATTCAATAAAATTCTCAGCGTTTTAGGGGTTGCTAGATTTAATACAAGAATTTGAAAATCATCGATTTAGTAACAGTTACTCACAAATGTACCCCAGTATTTTATTTATTTGCTATTTAAATCTGATAGCATCGATAAGGAAGCAACCAAAACAATGAAATTTATCTATGAAATTACATGTTAATCTTAAGGAATAATTCGTATATATACAGAATAGTATATTACAAAAATTACAAATAGATTGTAAGTATGGAACTATGAATACATTTGAATTGCTTTGTTTAAAAGACAGTACATTTATGTATATATATATATATATATATATATATATATATATATATATATATATATATGTGTGTGTGTGTGTGTGTGTGTGTGTGTGTGTGTGTGTGTGTGAGGTTTAAAATTGGAGGTTAAGAATTAAGCGAGTTATAATTAAAAATAGTTATAACTCATTAACGATAACGTAATAGGAGAAAAACACATCCTCGAGCGGAACTATACAGAATATAGAAGCTGACGCGGAAGTAGACATAGGAATTTGCTTAGGTAGCAATGCCAAAACAGACAGTTCTGAGCGGGAACTTGGGCTGATAACATCCTCCACGCTTGTCGTTGCAAAATATGAGAACAAAAGATATCTAAATGGCATAGTAATGGAAAAAAGGATTACAATAAAGAAGTTTTTGTATATGAAATCAAATGTGTCTTCCTTGCCTTAACCACTCGTCCATGTCATATATGTTTGTGTATTGCGGCATCCATGGTCGTAAGCAAACAGAAGGAGACTCGTCGATTGCTAATTTGCTGCGTTGACATAGTGGTTGGTTTCCCTATAAAAGTGAAGAACACGGTATTTTCTATCTTCGCATGTCGCTCTCGGACATACGAGACATTAGTCTGTGTTATAAATAATTCATTGTATGTAGTAAAGTATGTTTAACAGTTGAATTTGCATCATGGTTATTGGATTATGAATCCCACGCCTATATATATATATATGAGAAAGATTTTGATACCGCTATTTGTCTAAAATTTTATGCATAATTGATTATGCGTATTTTTATGAAATTTTATGTATAATTTACAATCTAAAGCTGCTTTGAATAGAGAAAAAAATAACCATTTTAATAAAATTATTTTCTTTTCTGTACAATTAATTTACATACCAAAGTTTTTTCTAAATTATGTAAAGCCTCTTATAAAAAGTACAAAAAAACTTATTTTTGCGAAAAATTTTAAAATGCGTAAATAATAATACTATTTTAAAGCACTTAAATAGTTTAAATTATTTTCATTGCATTGACTTATCTTTCATAAATATTGTATGAGCTACTATAGAAATAACTAGAAAAGAATGGTAATACTAGAATGTAAACGATTTAACCTACTAAGTGACTAATTTCTGGTTGTGTTTTTATAAAAGAAAAATTATAAATTAAGAACGTGTAGTAATAAAAATACAACCGTGTGTTTACTATAACACTTTCATTAGCATTCAAATTTCTAAGTTGAAACAAGTTATAACTTATGTTCACACGATACACTGTTTGGCTTCGGCTCTGCCGGGGAAACTAATTCGCTTCTGTTTACACAATAACAGATTTAGAACATATTTATAATTTGGTTTATAACTACTCTCAAAATCTTTTTCTGTATGTAGTGCCTTGGGGAAGATTTCAGAACTAAACGATGACTACATATTTTATTCCCTTAATATGTTAAATTTACTTGCCACTGTTGTACAACTTTGATTTAGATTTATTAACAAGAAAACTGTCTCGTTTACATCGTTTAATATCTGTTTCATTTTGCCTTTATTTAAGCCACTGATATGATCACTATACAAATAGTCATCGCATAATAGTTAGTATTATAACTTCTATTGATATAATTTTCAAAAGCACTTATTATAAGTTTGTGAATCACATATCCTAAATCATAACATGCCTATTAATAAAATATTTTACTATAGAAATGCATGTTTTTTTTCAGTATTATTGATAAGTTTTGCGCTCGGTGAAAGCTACATTCAACTTTTTACTACGTGACAGATAATTAGACTAGAACACACGACTTAAAATTAATTCCGAACGGTTACAAGTATTCATACTATTATAAACATTTATATGAACACAGGTTATTTTCTATCGGGTATCGAGAAAACATCTGTACGGTAATATATGACGTCTACTGTGCTCTTTAGACGCCTAAGGTTTCAAAATAATTCATCATGTTGTTTTCTAAAATTTCAACGAAAAATCTAAATTCGCAAGTGATTAGTCATCATAGGCCATATAGTATATTACGTTTACGGAATATTACGTTTAAAATTAAAGTAAAAATGGATTTTTAAAGAAAGTTTATATTGTTTTTAATCAATTTGCTTGAAGATTTAATAATATATTAGAAATATATTCAGATAAAAGTAGTTTTATTTGCAAGGTAAATTATTAATTATTTGAAGTCATTAAGTATTCATGATTTCGAAAGTACCTTATTTTAAAATATCCATATGCATCCCTTCTAGTTATGATGATTATTTTTATCTATAGGATACGTTTTAAAAATTAGTTTTTATCATGTGCATTCGCAAAAAATGCTAAGACAAAAATATTGTAGTGAAAAATATCCATTTTTTTCTAGATAAAATATCTATGTGATTTAAATACAGAATGCATATAAAATGCGTCTCGAAATGCATTTATTTAAACTAACTTTTACTTTGTTTACTGAAAGGTAAATATTTTAATAAATTTCATTAAGATATAACAGTTAAAAATACATCTAGGTATTTTAAATAATCAGAAAATCTAAAAATCTTTGTTTTGAAAAAAATTAGAAAAGTTTATTTTTTGTGATAATTGTATCTTGTATGCATAGAAATAGATATATTTATTATAGGACAATATAACTATTACTTCATAACAAACCCTATTTACTTCTCATTGTTGTTTATATTTCAGATTTCAATAAAATAGAAATGCCGAACTTCATTCAAATTCCGACCAGCTAAAAGTTTATTTTTGACTTAAAAAGAATTCATTACGCAATTTCCTACAAACTTATCACCTCACGAATTATCCCTATATATATTTATACTTTATTTTCTATACTTAGGTATTTTATAATTTTGATCGTAATACTACAACAATTTACTATATGTAAAAGTGTGAATTTGAAAATCTGTGTTAAGGTTTTCTAGAATATTTAAAGGTCGGAACTTAAGAAAACATAAAAACGTGATGCGTATTTTAATTATTGAAAGAAGGCGAACCCAGAGAAAGTGTATTAGAAACTACAGTTGGTTTTATAAGCCAAGGACGGCAAATAAATTAACGCGCTTGGAAAACAAGATATTTGAATGAAAATTAAAAACTATGTTTCATATTTTATTTTTGCAGAACAGTACTCAAAAGACTACAGAAAGTTAAAAGAAGTTATTCTAAACTTTACACGTTAAAAAACTAGCTAAAGGAAGCAGTTATAGCTTGAGGATATATATATATATATATATATATATATATATATATATATATATATATATATATATATATATATATATGAGTGTGTGTGTGTGTACATATATATGTGTGTGTTTGTGTAATATCTTATTTAATATCATATCCTATACAAAAATTTGACAGATGTTAAATCGAAAAGCAATGAAGAAATAGGAAGGGCAATCGTGTCGAAAACAAAGGTTTTATTTTTCTAAAAAAGTTAATATGGACGAAATATTAAAAATATGGATTTGTGCCATTTCCAAATTTAAAGAAACACTGCAGCGTAAATTAACACTAAATGACAACACGTATACAAGGTGAATAGAGCGAGATTCTGTTACAAGGTAGATTCCTAAAAGGGATAACTTTTATTACACTCTACAGCAATACCCGAGTCCAAATCCATCTGCAAAATCGGTGACTTATCTACTTTTAGTACTATCTTTAGATTACGAATAAATTTAATACACAATCTGAGAAGGGTGCGTTTTGAATCTAAAATAATTTAGCTTGTTCGATTTTCTGGAGTTACATATACACATACACGCATGCACGCACGCACGCGAAGGTAGATACTTTCTGTATAACTCTCCAAAACAACCCCTTAACCGTCTGTCTACTCAATTTCTGTACCGAGATCTCTTAAAAAATTGCTTATTATTTGCAAAGTTTAAGTATATATATAAATTGAAGAAATGAAATACTAATTTTTTTCTAGAAAAGATTTTTTATATTGATTTTATCATGAGAAACTAAGCTTTCAGGAAATCTAATTTCAGATGGTATCACATAAAAAGTTTATTTTTTAATAAATTTCAAATGAAACACAGTTAATTTCTATTTATAACATACTATCTATAATTCTATTATCTAATATAAGTATAGTCCCAGTCATATAATTCTGTTTATTACCTAATTAAATGTCTAATACTGTATATAATTTATTCCACTGGTTAAACGGTGAAAAGGCGAAATGTGCTTCTCAATAAAGGAAGAAAACACATGCCTTCGAAAATCGCGGGATAAGCAAATTTTGATACATTTAAGTTGCCCGTGGAAATCGCGGGATGAGCAGTCAGATTTTTAAGGGACAGTTTCGACCAGCATCCAGTAATCAGATACACGAATGATACCTAAGGAAATTTATAGCCAAAATCTCTCATTTCCTCTTCGGCTTTAAGCTGTAGGTCCCGGTCTCATTAGCCCTCTTGTTGCAAAAAGTAGACCGTAGCATTCCAAACCAAACAAACTCTCATTTTCTCTCCAGAAAATTCTCAGGGGGTTTCAAATCTATGATCAGGGCGAAAACCCCGGAAATTACTGCTTTCTCCCTTTTTAACCACCACTCCAAACTGACCACTGGAGTTACAGTTCGCACTCTCAGGCAAGGGATCTAACCAATTGCAGTTAAAAAGCCTCGTGTTGCTTTATCACACCACCTGGCCGTGACTGCAACCCCCCTCCCGTCTTACTCTTGATTTAACGACACACGCACATATACGGGTGAGTTTTTTTCTTCCATGTCTAGTCAAACAAAAGTAAAATGAAATATATGTAGAAGGGTGGTCGAGTCTACACTATAAATACCTTTTTTAATCTCGCGAAATAAATTTTCATTTTTATATTTTGTTGGTTATGAAAATTAAATCTTTTCTTTTATGAATAATAAAAGGTTTGTTAGGACAAGAATGATATAATGAATTCAAACAACAATTTACAGAGACATTTCCAAAATTCGTCTGGTGATTGCAAATGTATGTTAAAAAAATCTTCCATTTTCTAATTTTTTCATAGTAAACAGTAAAGCATGTAATAAATGTTTTCTTTCTTTACATATAAAAGAACTAGCTGCTTCGCACCCAGCCTTCGGTCTGGGTAATAAATGTTCCTATGAAATGTTTTAGAACCATTATTATAGGTATTTATATTCATAAAAATCTTAAACCTCGTAAGCAAGATTGTTCAAGAAAATGTTAGTTAATTTATAATGGATAATTACAGTTATAACTACGTATATGCTCTGTGTTGCCAGCCTGTGTTATGATGCCAAATCACACAGCTTTCTCTTATAATTGACGCAATAGTGTGTTATATTTGGCCCCGATGGATTAAGATATGTAGATAAGCACAGCGTAAAAATAGTCTCAATTAAGAAAAAATAGTTAATAACCTGGTGTCCCATACATTTTCTCGAATAATGCGTTATTTTATCGGTAGGTCAGTTAAATCATTCCCAACATAATTTACGAAATTTAAAAGGGGTGAAGTGATGATCGCCGAAATAAATGGTAAATATTTTGGGAACGTGTGAAGATTTAAATTTAAATTTTTAATTAAAATTTGTAGCCCATTTTTTATTACTTTTACTTTTCAATTTTTAAATTAATTTTATAATTTTACAATTGCTGTTAAAATCGCGGATTAGTAAGTTGGTCAGATGAAGACAAATACAACCATTTACTAATTCTATTTCTAAATTTTTGGCATATATGAAAAGTATATTATTAAGAAAATGCGCAAAATAGATGTATTGAAACGATATACTTACTAAAATACAGCTGAAACAAAAATGTTAATTTCCGTACAGTTCACAAAAAAGATAACTGTTTTTAAAAAGTAATAATAAAATTTGCCTAAAAATTAGTAAGAAACGCGTTTTTTAAGAACTCAAAATTATATTTTTGAATGTTAACTGAAATTCCATGAATATAATGAATTTAATATAATATATATATATATATATATATATATATATATATATTTATATATATATATATTAAAATTTAACAAAATATCCTTAAAAATACCTGTGACAAAATATAGTTAGTAATAAACTCTCAATTATTCATAATCTTCTTATTTTTATTACTCTCAATCAAGCATAGAATAGATTTACTTTCAAACTCCATTAGTGATGTTTTGCTGTGGCGACATTTTTGTCACCTGCCAAAACAATTGAGTTTGACACAACAGCGTATCCCCGCCAACTTGGCTATAAAGCTCTAAGCATAGTAACCTAACATTTTCTCCTGATCTCTCAGTGGATACACAATTTTTTATCTCAATTTTGATTTATATTATATTTGTATCCAACTCTCCTTGAACAACTCTTATTATTAATTGCACGTAATGCTTAAAGCAATCAGATATAGTGAACCACTAATGGTACACTATGGCTAATTTTTAATCATTTGAAGCAGTTGACTTTGTAGACTATTGAGGGACTAATTGCCCGTAAAATATGTAAATATAGTTAGTTTCTAAGTGGTTTGAGTTAATTAAGAGAATATAATTACCATGGCATACACTGCCTCAAATGAAGTCGCCAAGAAAGCAATACAATGTTCCTATAGAATGCCTTTGTGTTATAGTAAACATCGCCATTAATTTCGCCAAGTTTGCCAACGGGTACCCTAATCTTTAGAGTTACCAACCATTGTATCACTGATGTTGTAGAAATTGCAAAATATATATATATATATTATGAATTCTATAATTTTATAAACAATACAATAAAGAAAATAAATTAAACTTTGAATATCCATTAATTATATACATAAATTTACAGGAAACATTTTCACTCTAGTCAATTTACATCTCTTATTTGTAGAAATAAATGTACATTTGCACCAAATTTAAAAATTATTAGTGGACTGAAGCTGTATATTAATGTTCATTCAACACTGGTATACTCACACACACACACATATTTATATAAATAAATATTGCATACTAATACTTTTTAATAGTGCGGAATTGTCGGGATTTATAATGATAAGCAAAAAAATTCTTATAAACTTACAAAACTTTGAAGCTGTTTGCTTTCTTTATATTTTATATATCTTACCTAAAATTTGAAAATTAGTAATTTTTGTTCTAAAGGAAGTTGTTTTTAAAATAATTTTGATCAACTTTCAAGACGGTAGATATATGAAAGAAATTAAATTATTTCAACCAATTGAAATTTTATTCTCCACGTATTGAGCAGCATTGTATTTCATCCTTTTCATGGAGTCTATCATTTGGGATTCAAAAATTTATTAACTTAATTTTATAGGCATTTGGGGTGCTACTCTACTGCAGTTGGGATATTTCACAGACGACATTCGCGTCATAATGACGTCAGAAGTAGTATTATGACACGGTAGTGTAATCTCTTATACATAGTATGTATTTATATGAAAAAGTGCACCAAATTTAAAAATCCCTGTACTTAACTTATTTGTTGTAAGTAAGCATGAAATGTTTAATAAAAAAATAGAAATTTAAATAATAAAACCTATAGCAACGTTAGTTTTTATTTAAAAACTGTCATATAAAAATATTGATGAAGCTTGGCGACTTTAAATTTATTTAAAATAAAAATATCGTCAAGATAAAATAAAAAATTTATATTTACCAAATAATAAAAATATAGTTTAAAATATTAAAACCTATGACAATAAGTTAGTTTTTGTTTAAAAAATGGCAACTGCGAAATGTAAACAAATTTCATAGAACATGGCGAGTTTTTAACTGCTGAAAATAAAAATCTCGCCAAGGTAATAAAATTGGAAAAAAATCGATTTTCTGAAAATAAATGAGTTTAGAGTTTAGCATATTCGAAAATAGTCTCAAATACATAAATGTCCTCATATATTTATATATTTACAATTGAATTTAAATAGCGTAAATAGGTTTTTATTTTATTCGGAGTACAAAAATATCAGACGATAATAATGCCAAGATTGAATAACGCTGCCAATATTTGACGCCAACTCAACAATGGAATTGCTCGCGGGGAAAAATAAAAGTGCCATTTTGGTCGGTTTTTCGTTGATATCTTTCGAACGAATTGGAATATCGAAATGCGAATGGGCGAAATGACATGCCCAGATCGTTCCGCGTCTTTTGGTACCTTTGGTGCCCTCCTGCGTCCGGCGGTTCTCGAGGAGATAGACGCACATACATACAAACATACATAGTTACAATCAGATTTTAATATATAAGACTAGCTGCTTCGCACCCAGCCTTCGGTCTGGGTAATAAATGTATTCCAATAATATTTTGGAACCACTACTATAGATTAACACATTCATGAAAAAAAAATCAATCTCGTGTGATGCAGAATGTTAACGAATATGATAGTTTATTAGCAACTGAAAGTCCAGTACGTGTACTGTTTTTTCCATGAGCCGCTGAATAATAATTCCAAATGCCATGACTTACCTTACTGTAGGAGTCGAATTTTAACATATTATGAATATTAATATATATGGACTGTTTTGAATGTGGTAATTCATTTCACAAATTCTATTTATTAATAAAAATTTGTGTAAATATTTTTAAAACGTGTATAAATTGCAAGCAAATGTAATTTATTACGTTTACTTTTTTACACGTCCTTTTTCCAGTGCATAGAATAGAAGTTCCTTTTACGATATTCTGAAGCACCAAAAATGGTCAAATATGATTCGTTTTTCAAATCATTTTAAATAATTCAGTGTATTATATCTATCCTATAGGCTTAAATTAAGTCAAACATGAAAAAACTTTAAAAGATAGATAATTACTTATTTTAGTGCTGTAGATGAAGTGTAGGTCTACATTTGCAGGTACTGAATGTTTTTGCATTTTTCTCAATTCAAAATTTTTGAAAATTTATTTTTCACATTTATATATTTCTTAATTTTGTAATCTTTTTCACGTTATTTTGCAAACATTTTGGTTGCTAACGCAAAATAAATAGTTCATCTGTAAGAAATATTGAATACAGAGTACATATGTCTAATTGAAATCTGAAATAGCATTATTGTAATTACTGTATTTTAATGGTGGAAATAGTTTAAGTATTCGGTGAATTGTGCGAAGTAATACTCGCATCCAAATCCACCAATGTTTATAAATGAATTAATTTACACTTAATTGTAATAGTATATAGACACATTATAAAGATATATATCAAAAACAAAGTCTTGAAAAAATTTACAAGAATGTAATAAATCACAGTACTACTAAAAAATAGGGTGCCTCTTGGCAAATTTGGTGAAACTGTTGGCTATGTTACTAAAACACAAAAGTATTTCATCAAAGAACATTGTATCCCTTGCTATTTGAGCGACTTTTAATTGATGTAGATTGCGCCATTGTAATAGATTTATTTACATTTTCTTAATTAACCAAAACCATCGAGAAAGCAGACATTTACATTTATGGGCAATTAATCCCTCAACAGTTTACAAAGCCAATCCCTAATTAGTAAATTGGTCAGATGGCGACATTTACAAACGTTTACCAAAATGATTCAAAATTATATTATTAAATTTTTGCCATATATATAAAGTATATTATTAAATTGCGGAAAACAGATGTATTGACACGATATACTTACAAAAATAGAGCTAAAACAAAATGTTAATTTCTGTACAGTTCACAAAACAGGCAAACTGGTATCAAAAAAGAATAAAATTTGGCTAAAATTTGGTAAGAATTATTTTCTTAAATAACTCTCAAAAACATTTTGGGATGTTAACTGGAATTCCATGAATATAATGAATCTAATATAAAAGATGTAAAAAAATATAAGAAAAATCATTTTAAATAGCTGAAAAATAATTGAGTTATTAGTAATACATTCCCAGTTATTCGTATTCTTATATTTTTACCCTTAATAATGCTTGGAATAGGTATATTTACAAACCCCATTTGCGATATTTTAAAGTGGCGAAATTTTTGTCACTTGGCTAAACAATTGACAACTTTGCGATAAACCTCTAAGCATGGTAGCCTAATATTATCCCCTGATATTTACTTGTCCACACGATCTGTATCTATATTTTGATTTATATTACATTAGTATTAAACTCTCATTGAACAACCCTTTTCTTATATATGAAATTCATCTTATGCTTAAAAAAGGACATATAGCGAACTGTTAATGGTTCACTACAGTAATTTTTAATAATTTGCAGCAATTGGCTTTGTAAACTGTTGAATAATTAATTGCCGATAAAGTTTGGATTAATTAAGTAAGAATATATAATTCTATAAAAAATGGCGCACTATGCCTCAATTAAAGATGCCAAAAAAGCAAGAAATAGAATGTTCGGATGCAATTCCTTTTAATTTTAGGAAACATCAACAATAATTTAGCCAAATTAACAAAGGAGTTCCTTATTCTTAAATATGCTCTATACTCATACTCTTTAATAGTGAGAAATTATCGAGATTTCTAATGATAAAGAAAAATTCTTACATACTTGCAAAACTTAAACACTCTTTGACTTCTTTACAGTACAATAAGTTGTTTTTAAAATATGGAAAATCTAAATATGAAAGAACTAAAATTAAATTATTCCAAGCAGTTCACATTTTACTGTCCACGAGTTGAGCAGTATTATCTTTTCATCCACTTCTTGGAGTCTGTCGTTTGCTTGTGACTCAAATTTTTTAACTTATTTTTATAGGCATTTTGGGTACTACTCTACTGTAGTTGAGGTATTTCATAGGTGATATCAGAGGCATAAGTCATTGTTATGACACGGCATATAGGTTAATCTCTTGTAATTTCTAGAAATAAGTGTAAAAGTGCACCAAATTTAAAAATCCCTAGTGAACCTGTGCTTATGTAAATCCCTTATTTCTTGTATTTAAGCATGAATGATTTAGTTATATAAAAATAAAATTTTAAGTAACAAAACCTATAGCAACGCATTAGTTTTATTTAAAAATTGACAATTGGGACATATAAAAATAGTCATGGAACATGTTGACTTTTAATTTATTTAAAATAAAAATATCACGATGATAAACTATAAAAATTATATCTACCAAATAATAAACATTTAGTTAAATATATCAAAACCTATAACAATAAGTTAGTTTTTCTTTAAGAAATGGCAACTGCGAAATGAAAACAAATTTGATAGAACATGGCGAGATTTAATTACTGAAAATAAAAATCTCGCCAAGATAATAAAATTGAAAAAAAGTAGTCTTCTAAAAAAATGAGTATACTTTTTAATAGTGAGGAATTGTTGGGCTTTTTGATGAAAAAAAATTTCTTATATACTTACAAAATTTTGAAGTTCTTTAACTTTTTTATAGTAAGGGAATTTGTTTTAAAATAACTTCACCAATCTTCAATATAAAAACTGAACATGAAAAACTAAAATTAAATTATTCCAAGCAGTGTACATTTTACTGCCTACGAGTTGAGGAGCATTTTATTTCATCCACTTCATGGAGTCTTGTTTGCTTGTGACTCAAATTTATTAACCTAATATTATAGGCATTTTGAGTGCTACTCTGCTGTAGTTGAGATATTTCACAGGCGACCACAGTGTTACAATGAAGTCAGAATTCGTCATTATAACGCGGTAGATAGGGTAATCTTAGTCTCTTATAATTTCATGAAATAAGTGTAAAAATGCGCAGAATTTAAAAATCAGTTGTGAACCTGTACTTAACTAAATCAATTATTTGTTGTATTTAAATCATGAATGATACAGTTATATAAAAAATAAAATTTTTAATTATAAAACGTATAGTAATGCGTTGGTTTTTATTTGGAAACTAACAATTGGGATATGTCATATATTGATGGAACATGGAGACTTTTAAGTTATTTAAAATAAAAATATCATCAAGAAAATGTATAATTATTATGGCTGCTACCATATTACAGTCGACATATGTCACTACTGACTTCTACATCATAATGACATCAGAAATTAATAGAAATGGGAATTTGGTACCATAAATTTCCCGTTCGGGCATCATTATTACGCAAACCTCACCAGTGACATATGTCAGCTGTAATATGGTAGCACCTATATCTACCAAATAATAAACATCTTGTTTAAAATATTAAACTTATAACAATAAGTTAGTTTTTGTTTAAGAAATGGCATCTGAGAAATGCAAACAAACAGATTAGAACATGGCGAGTTTTTAATTACTGAAAATAAAAATCTCGCCAGGATGAGAAAATAGTTAAAAAAGTGATTTTCTAAAAAAATATGAGTTTACTGTTTAGCAGATACCAAAATAGTCTCATGTACATAAACGCCATCATATATTTATATATTTACACATGAA
>CM063502.1:53424596-53534121 GCA_032207245.1 Pardosa pseudoannulata | reverse complement strand
AATTGGAATATCGAAATGCGAATGGGCGAAATGACATCCCCGGAACGTTCCGCGTCTTTTGGTACCTTCGGCGCCCTTCTGCGTCCGGCGGTTCTCGAGGAGATAGACGCACATACATACAAACATACATACATACATACATAGTTACAATCAGATTTTAATATATAAGATTGTGTCTTGGGAAGAATAGTATTTATCATCTTCACCCAACAATTACCAAAGTGTTTTGTATTGTAACGTACTGGAGATATGGTAGGCGAAACCGTCAATGAAACAGGCTAGAAAACTGTTTACTCTATACTAAATATTTTATTCAGGTGAATAAGTTATGTACAGGTATGTACAGGTTCAGTAGATTTCTAAATCTTCTGGGATCTCGTGCTGAGATAACATTCACACAATTACGATACGTGGGTACAATGTGGCTAGGTCTTCTAAATCACTGGAACAGTTCGCTAATTAGTGCCGGTACGAAATGCTGACACTATAACCTCCGGGCTGACGATTAGTATAGTCGGCTTTCACACCAAGGTTCAAACGCTCAGAGTGGGTATCACGCTGGTGTTCGTTGAGGAAACTCGGGATGCAAGACGATCCAAAATGAGAGTAAGGGTCACTTTTAGTGACCTACTTCTATGCACGGAGTAGAAAAACAAAAAATAGTAGAAAAAACAAAAAATAGTAAGATAACGGGAATGGGATCCCAAAGTCGAAAGTCGACTTCTTGCAAACAGAGACGCTGGCGGTCTCTAAACAAGCAAACTCCGGAAATTGGAGAGAGTGAACTCCTCTCGAGCTACACACAACAGCTCCAAAAGCTACTCTCAAGAAGAGCCTCAAGAAGAAAAGCCTCGTCTTGGCTCGGCCACTCTTCTTTTATAGCGGTCCCGGTTCCCTTTACGTGATTCTTCTGGAACTTTCCAGAACCAGGATGATGCAATCTTGCGGTCGCTTCCCGCCTGAATCAGCTGTTTCGTTTCCAGATATGGCCGAAAAGCCGTCTTTAAATTACCTGACCCAAAAAACTTAATTTCCTTTTACGCTACCGCTTATGGGCGCACATGTGGCACTATAATGTAGATCAATTTATAATCATTTCTCCGAGTCTTTTCACTCAGTCTCGCAAAGTCTCAGACGCGCTGGCTCTAGCACACGGACAGGTTTCAATTAAATCCGGGACCTAGTACACAAACGTGTATTGTTAAGACCACCCGTTTCTACCTACCGCTAACCATAGTTGTCCGCTGCGAAAGGTCACCTTCCGCTCCTCTTTCGCTAGGGTCATGTAACGGATCGTTACAGTATTGTACTTAATCTCAATATATTCTTTCTCCCGAACAAACAGCTAGCTCAATCAATGCGATTTATTTTCGTATCTGACTACAATGATTTGACCTGTCCTGCCTCCCCCTCCCTTAACTGTATTATTCCTTTGTACTAAAAAGCAAATTAAACTTTCATGGGAAGGAGGATCATGCGTTTTAAATCCATTAAAAAAATGAATGAGTTGACTACCATCATTTGCGTATAACCAACAATTTGAAGATGAAATTCTTATATTATTTTCTTTGTTGTTTTAATCTTTTTAACTGACTGGAATTTAAAGTCCCATCAACTTTTAACTACCATCAACTTGAAGATTATTTTGATCTATGCTCCAAAGGATGAGCAACCATATGTATGTAGTGAATATTTAATATCCATCATAGGTAATGATTTGACTAAATATTTATATATCATTAATATTTACCATTGAAGTATATAGAAAAAGAAATATGTTAGTTTTTCCAAGTGTCTTTGTGATTTGGCGCAATAAAATTAAAAACGATTTTTAAAGATTATAAACCGGCAGACTAAGATCTAGAGTAGATTGTTCTGAGACCTAAACAATTAATGCTCTTTTTAAATTATAATCCACCAATATAGCCAAACAATGGCTGATTGGTTAGGTTGCTGGCCTTCGGTACCGGAGTTGATGGGTTCGAATCCCGCAGTAGTATGGATGTTCGTAGTCGTTCGGAATTGGCTTTAAGCTGTACGGGCCGGTCTCATTAACCCTCGTGTTGCAAAAAGCTGACTGTAGCACTCCAAACCAAACCAAACCACAAATATAAATTTTAATTTGCACATCAAGCTGTGTATCATACTAGACAATTTATATTTTCATTTCCATTTTGAGTAACTTAAATCTAATAATATTCTTATTTCTGCCCACAAATTTAATTTTATATTTTCTATATCAAAATAATCAACTTATTCGATATTATAAGACTTATTCGATATAGGGGCTTACTCTGGACGTTGAGGTTCATGTCGAACCTTCGTTGTGACATCATTTTGACGTCAGATTGCGGACATTATATGAGCAAATGATCAAGCTGACGCAAAGTGGCGTCACAACGAAGGCTCGAAACGAACCACAACGTCCAGAGCAAGGGCCATAGTATGATAGTTTTCAGTATTATACTTCTCAGTAAAGAAATTTAAGATGCTAAAGGTTGGGGCCTTACTCTGGACGTTGCGAGTTGGGTCGAACGTTCGTTGTGACGTCACTTTGACGTCAGCTTTGATCATTTACTCGCATAATGTTCGCAAGTTGGCGACAAAATGACGTCATAACGAAGGTTCGAAACGAACCGCAACGTCCACAGTAAGGACCTATGTCTCACCAAAGTCGTTTAAAGGCTAACCGGGATTAACCCATGCCACTAACCAGTGCTGGGACGCAATTCTCAGTTTAAGTCAATTAAACGACTTTGAGACCGGTCCTTAATTTCTTTTCTGAGAACTATAAATACCTGTATCGTGTCGTTAGTACTGTTTAGTTATGGCTAATAAAAATTAAGTCAAACATTGAAGAACTATAATATAGTGTTTAAATAGATCAGTTTTTGCAGATCGCTGGTCTTGATATACAAGAATTGTCAAATTATTTATTTTTTTCTGATATTACATGCGTAACTTCTTCAGGCCTTGAACTTTTATATCTATATAGCGAATGTGTCATTTTTTGCGATGATTAGTGACAGTGGCGCTTTTTCCCATCTGCAATGATTTTGATGGATGTCACTTTAGGGAGCTATAAACAAGAATCTTTAATCTTATCCCTATCACTTCTGCCGACAAAAAAAGGGGAGAATGGAAGTTGTTAATATCTTGCTAATGTATGTTATCTGCTTTAACGTCTTAGAGTAAAAGAATGAATTATAAATGACTTTTAAATTAAGATTAGAATCTGTCAATTAAGTAAGAAATTCCCCCCCTAAAATTATACAATCTCCCCTTTTTATTTGAAAGAAAAGCATAATTATCTATTTAAATGGATTTTTTTTTCGTAACTGATACGTTAATGTTCAAACCGAGGAGTTACATAAGATAAATTTAACATTATTAAATAATTGACTCACGAAAAGGATTTTAAAATTAATTTGTTGTGCATAAAACTTTTCAATTAGATTTAACACTTTAAAATTACCCTAATATGTAGTTAAAACATAATTTATTAACAAGATTTTAAATATTAATTTTAATGGGTTACCTTTAAAATCCTTATTTAATTTAGCATTAATATAATATAAGAAATATCTTATGAGTATAGTAAATCAATTTTGCCGACGTTTGCAAAAAATGTTGAACCACTTTGCATAATTTATTCGGTTTGACATAAACACGTTTTCATACTGTTAACAAGTTTTATTTCTGTTTCAACTTTTTTTTTCACTATTTTAATATTTGAACCCTGATTTTATAACTATTCCTTATATTTATGATAAAACTTAAATTTTCAGTTACTGTGATGATAGTGTTTTTCTATTTGATGTTGTAAATGAATAAAAAAATATCTTAACACTTCTAAATTCCTTGATTATTTTTTCGAACGTTAGACTTTTAGCAGATTTTAAAAGATATCTTGGCTAAGCGTGTGTGAATGTATGTATTAATATATGAGATATAAGAATTTTTTGTTGGTATATAATGGGTTGTGTACAGAATAATCCTTTCACAGTGTCTTCTAAGTAATTAGAGAAATTAATGTTTACAGGAATGGGATGCTTTTTGTTATCGGTATTTAAAGTATAATCTTTCAGGTCAACACTCAACCTTTAGATGTCTCACACCTTTTAATGGAGTCTTGACGCTTGCTAAAAGCGTGTACTTTTTTATCGATCATAAATTTTTTCATTTACAATAATTTATACAAAAATTGTGAGACACTTAAGATTTGTTTCAACTCTTAGAAAACTATAAAATTACACTTATCCTTTGATTTCATAAAATATAAACAATTAATGTAGAAGGATTTAAAATTATACAAGGTTATCAAGAAATTAGTTCCCCACTTTTGGAAAACGTTCTGTTAGTTCAAATGAGAAACAATTGGAACTACGGATAATTCAAATGATCCGTTTGACATTTATTACATAAAACATTTTAGTACAAAAATCCGCCTATATGTGGTGCTGTAAAACATATGGTATTTATTTAGTTTCATTAATTCGAGCATTGGTTTCTAGTCTGCCTATTATACCTATATTTCAAGGGAAAGCGCTACTGGTAAAACTGTTTTACCAGAACCAGCAGAACTCCGTTGCAGCTCTAAAACAATTCTGTCGTAAGAAGTGGGTACGAAGAGGTCCAATGTCTGCACGTGACTTAAGCAAGATGATACAGAAATTCTAAAGAACTAGGCAACTTGACAATCTTCCAAGTAAAGGACGAAAGGAAATCCCGTATTTTAGCGTTGACATGTCGTTGAAGCCATAGCCAGTCGCTGCATGTTACTGTGAGTATGCCAGCGTTTCGCACAGGAGTATTACTTCTGGCCTGCCTGGGTCAGGCCCTCTAGGTCAGAGTTACTGTGAAGTATGGATATAATGAGAATTATCAGAATTTTGCACACGATGATGAGGACTGTAAGAAGTAAATTTCTCAGCGTTTCTCATGTATTGGATATACCGTATTCTACTATGAGAAAATTCTTACAGTGAATTTCTCATTTTTATTCCTACAAAACCAAGCTTGTGCAGCAATTGAAGGACGGAGACCTAGAGATTCGTAATAATTTTGCACATTCTGTGGAGTGAAGAAGCCCACCTTTACCTCAATGTACTAGTTAATACTCGCAATTGTCGAATTTGGGCAGTTGAAAACCCTCACGCTATCCAGGGACAACCCTTTGATCCAGAAAAAGTGACAGTATGGTGGGGTTTTACTGCTACTTTTATTAATAGACCGTATTTTTTTTTTGTTAAGATATAACTGCAAAAAGAATTCAAACCTGTTTCGTCACAGGACAACGGTACCATGATATGCTGAGGGATTTTGTAATCCCACAACTCAACAGCGTGGATGATTTCAGGATATCATTTTCATTCAAGATGGTGCACTTTTTCACATTAAACGTCATGTAAAGCAACTACTAAGACAGCATTTCACAGATTCAAGGGTGATCAGCCGTTATTTTCCAATAACATGGTCTCTATTCGTCAGATATCACCCCTTGCGACTTTTGGTTGTGGGATCTCCTGAAGGACAAGGTCTACCGTCAAATACCAGCATTTGTGCTAGATATAAAGGATAGCATTCGGTCTCATGTTCTTGATATTCCGGCAGACTCATTCTGGCCAAAAGTGGAATATATGGTTCTGTAATTACAGAATATTGTTGAACATGAAGAGGACATATTGAGCACTTTTAATGCTACTATTTAATATTATTTAGCACTTATAAAGCATATTAAGTGTGTTTATGTGTATCACATCGCCACCTATAGGCGGATTTTTTACTATAATTTTTATGTAATAAATTATTTGAATTATCTGTAGTTCCAGTTGTATATCATTTGGAACAATTTAACGCATTCTAGAGTCCTCAGAAGTGGGGAACTTATTTCTTGCTAACCCTGTATGTTATATCGATCCATAGGTCTAAAAATTCTATTTAATAGAAAAGCCTAATATGTTTCTGCGTGCATATGGCTATACTATTTATAGAAGTAATTAATATCATTTTGAAAACATTTAGGCTATTTCTTGAAGACTATTAGTTATAATTTTATTCGTTTTCTATTTTCCATCAAATTTTCATGAGTTTTTGAACTTCTAATTTTAAATGGATTTGAGTATAATAAATTTATTCTATAGAATATAATTTAGGGATTATATTAATAGAAATTTATAGGTCAATTCCTATGTTCGAAAATAGTTTATCTCGAGGGCCGTAGTATATATTTTTTTCAATATTCTCCTGTATTTATTTCTCTACATTTTCCATTGTAATTAGTGAATGCATACTATTCCATTATTTTAAAAGAGTTTAAACAAATTTTAAATGCTTCATAAATTTTTGAATATTTTCATTAAAGATTTATAGTCTATTATAGAAACAGACAAACTTTTTGTATGTTCCAAAACTCCTTTAGAAGGTATGAGACCGCTTTATTCCCAAATAACTAGGGATGAAGATCGTTTTGCTATCAATATTTAACTGGTAGATTTCGGTTAGTTAGAAACTAGTGACTTCCCTCTTTGAGATATTTTTGCTTGCAGTCTTTAAAGGGTAAATCTTCAGATCACCTTGATTTCCAAATAAGCAGAGGTATAAATGTTTTTGTTTCATGAGATAATTCTTGCTAGCAATGTTACAACGCACTTATTTTTAAATTATATACTTTCATTTATAAATAGTTAGGGACATAAATGTTTTTATGAGATATTTTATGAGGATTCATTCAGATCTGCACTCATTTTTTCACAAATTATTACAAATATAGATCTTGATAGCAATATTTAAATAGTAATCTGACCCTCTGTAGCTCACTCGGCTAAGGTAACTATCTCGTACTTGGAAAGTTGTGGCTTCGGAGTTCGTGCAGGCCTAATATCCGTCGTGTTCGTTAATGGTTACTGGGGTACGTAAAATATGTTTGTAGTTATGATGACCTCTAAATTCTCAAACGATACCTCTGGGGGTGGCATTCAAAGTCTGGGGGTCTTCTTCTAGGTCCCTGCTTTTAAATTACGAGGACTCTCTTGAGCTACGACGTTATTTTACCCCAGCGGTGCTCGTCAAAGAAAAGATATACCCCTTCGTCTAATTTCGTGTGGCTTCTGGCCCACGTGTATTGCTCGTCCAAGTGGCATTGGTAACAACAACAACAAATAGTAACCCTCGTTACAAATCATCCACCTTCCCTTTTTCACGGAAAGGTGAATAATTTTAAGTTCTGTAATATCTTTGCATGTCGTAAAAAGTCGTTCATTTTTTCTTGATTTCCAAATAAGGGATGTATAAATGTTTACGTTCCAAGTGATAGTTTCTTAGCAGTTTTTAATGTACAGTCTTCATCCTAATCTTTCCCATTTAAATAGTTAAGGACTTAATGTTTTTTGAGCTATGAGAAATTTTCATTAGTAACATTTAATATGTACACTTTCAGATATTCTATTTATATTTGCAAATACTTAAAGCAGTGTTTCTTAATTGTGCTTGATTGACATCACACTAAAGAAACCTAAAATTATTTCCAGCATAACTAAAAAAAAAGTTATATCATGTAAAAAAAGGCAGGAGAAGTAAATTTGAAAAGGTGTTTTTAAGAAACCGTTAAGGTAATGACAAATACCATCTCAAATTAACAAAACCAATCTCAAATTTACAAAGTAAGTGTGTCATCCTTGCGCAGGGTCTATGGTAATTTTCTCTGTATCTTTCCAATTTTAGTACACGTGCTGCCGAAGCAAATACACAAAGTAAATGTAGTGCAACTATGCTGATAATATTTATACACAACAGGCCTTTGCTTAGTAATCCACTTAACATAAAAAAATAATTTCGCTTTATGTGATTGACTAAAGGAACGTTAGAAGCTTTTTTTTCAAAAACTCAAAGTCCTGAGAATTTTATTGTAGAAGATTTTTTTTTTCTTTACTGATAATTTCTGAATTTTTACCTGTTCAGAAAAAATAAAAGTCAAGAATCTTACTTCAACATATCTCTATAACAGCGACATGCAGTCCCTACTTGAACTAAAACACAGAGAAGACTCGCAGATAAAAAAAAAAAATCCCATTCAAAGGTTTTAAAGGCGAACGCCTGCTTATCGATTTGAAATAAAATCTCATAGAGTAAAAAAAAACTATGACTCCTAAAACAAGTACAAAGAAGGCGCAACATGCAGTAAAATGCTTATATAGGGAAAAGAGTAAACAAGGAAAAGGCACATTATAAATTAGAAAATTTTATAGTAATAATACAATCCCAAGGGAATTTAATTTTTTTGCAAAAAATTCTTTCGGCACACTAGAGGATTGTTACACAGGTTGAGAATTACTGACTTATAAGGACTACTGGGGAAATTAATATTCTTTTCAGTTATATCAAATTATTAGTGTGGAGAGTTAAAATTTAAAACACATTTTCTTATGTTCTTATTTCAATATGTGAGAATGGTTACAGAAGTTGACAAATAGTTTTAAAACGAAGATCTCACCTATTCCTCTAAAATAGAAAATATATAACGTGATAACGACTATAATCTTCACTGTTTACATAAGATAACTACTTTATATACATTACCTACTTCTTTAAAATTTGTATACAGAGGATTAAGGGCAGCGCACACACAATAGGTTACTAAATATATTAATGCAAAGACTACGGGAGTTTGAACTCCACCTACATTTTCAAAACCAAACCATTCAAAACAAGCTTTTGTGCACCCAGCGTGCATAACACTGTTGAAAGAGATCGATTATTCACCACCATAAAGGATATGTCACGTATGCATGGAAGTTCAGTAAAAGAAAATGCGGGTAAACCCAATTTTAATTTTAAAATGCTCTAAAGACTGTATGCATATACAAAAATGCTACAAGGAAAATAAATTTCTCAATATGTGGTAATGTTTTTCAGTAACTCATTTCGGCGTATCTGTGTGTTTACATCAATTGTGGGATAGTCGTATATCTTCAATGTCTTATAGCACCATATTCATATGTACATCTTTTACAAACAATTTCATATCCTGATATGTAACTTAGCTGTTGCTTTTTCTAGCTAGGTGGCAGTATTCATATTATTTGATAACGAGCAAGAGGAATATGTTTTTCAATCATTAAAGAGAAATTTAAGAATAAAAACAAGATTAATATTCTAAACAATTAAAAAAAATCAAAAATTTAATGCCTATACATTTTATAAGTAATTCAAATTTTGTTATAATTGGGTTGGCTACCATTTGAATGAAACTACTTTTTATTTTCAATTTACTATAAATGCCATGGATTGTAAATCTAAAGGAAGTATCACACGTCTACCTACACGTGTTTAAAAAGCAACGGATTTAGTTTACGATTCCTCTTTTCAATGAACAATGCTCAGATTTCTAGTGTGACACCAAAATATTTCCAATTAATTCATATTGGTTCAATATGACGTCAACATAGCCAGTTAATCGGTTGAAAAATTCTCGCTATCACATAAGAAATCTGCACAGTCTTGATCGGGAAAAGGAATCGTAAACTAAAACTGTTGGTTTTTCAACGTCCTTAGGGTGACGTGTGATAAAACCTTAAGTTAAAGGGGATGTATTATTTAAGCATAGGCTGGAAATTTCGCTGATTACTTTTTTTTCTTGAACGCTAAATTTTACGAATGTTTAAGGCTTTGGCTGTTCCTATTTAAGAGAATAATTTTCTGATGTTCATTAGATATAAAGCTTTAAATTTTGTACGTCTATCTAAAAATCTATCAAAATTTAAGACACTACACCAAATTTATTTTTCTCTCAAAATAATACAATATAATACACAAGCGCATACAGCATCGTGTATAATGTACTACAGGACTTTTCAAAGGTTATAAAATATTTTTGGCTAAGTGAATACTTTGGTGAACACGTGCATTATCTCTTTCAACTATAAGCAAATTTTCCAAGTGGTGTATAATAGGTTGTGCACAGTCCAATCCTTTCACATCTCCTTCTAAGTAGTTAGAGAAATTAATATTCTCAGCTATGGGATTTTTTCTTTATTAGCATTCAATGGCTATCTTTCAGATCAACTCTTCACATTTTCTAATAAATAATCTTGGTTTATAGGGAGTTACTACCTAAACAGTTCAGAAAATTCTATTTCAGCTAATTTTTTGTCATCATTCACTCGTTTAAAAAGATTTCCGTATTCAATCATAGTAACACAATAAAGAAAACATTAATAAATTGCTAGTAATTATCGAAAGCTGAAGAAGTAGTTAAGAATCTAAATACACTAAAAAAATACTCTATGTGAATTCAGTTTGAGTCAAAATTTATTTGTCAAAATTGTGACTGTATGTGTGTGACTAATTTATTTCAAAATTAAGCTACACTGAAATGAACTCAGTCTAAAGAAATCAAATGATTTTACTCAGTAAACAAACACAAGCAGATACCAGTAGACGACTAGTAGGCCGATAGTCTTATAGTCTTCCAACCCCTATTTCTTGTTGTTGTTTGTTATATAGAAAATTCGTTAAAAAGAGAATCACTATTTAAAGTACATTAAACAAATAATTCAGTAATACAAAGTATTAAAATTAAAGTAAATTGTCTAGTAATCCCGGGTACGTGAAAATAATAGAGGCTAATTTTATGTGACCTGCGGATTCATTTCCCCATGTTTACATATTTATATTTATTTATTTATTTATTTATCTTCACATCAAAAAAAATCTATGAAGAAAGTTTATAAAAGCCTAAAGCAAAACATAATCCTGAAACACACTGTAAAAACTGAAACACACTGTGAAAACACACTCTTTTCAGTTAAAAATATTACTGAACCATATCAAAATCATTAGTCTCCATAAAAGTGAGAATGAATAGGAAGAATTCTTTTGAATTATCCAGAAATATTTTGAGAAATGAGTAGACAAACAAAGTGAAAAGCAGAAGAAAAGTTGTTAAATAGAGAATGCACGTCTCTATTTGGAGATTATTTTATGAGGAAATTCGCAAAATGTCCCTAGGAATGAATTATAAGGGATTTCTAATTAATTCAAAGGAAGAGTCACTAAAATAGAGAAATACATATAAATTAGAGGTTCATTATATAGATGTTCAGTTGTATTTTCATTACCAGTTGCTAAGTGCTATTCGATCTTTCGAAATATAATTCATAATGAACGAATTACTTCTCCGTATAGTTCTAACGAGTATATAGTTTCACTCATGCAAGGAAGGGGAAAAGAATATTGTTTCAAAGAAAACTTGTGAATTCACTCCACGCGGATCAATAAGATAATCTGTCTGTAAGTACGCTTATTGGGATGCATTTCGTTATCCACCAAACGGAAAGATGTAGTACCGATGGACATGTCTGTGCCATGGAATGAAGCAATAAAAGAAAAATCTCCCCCTCCCCTATAGGGTCCCTTGGAAACGGAAACGATACTTGGCACCTAATGCATTTATCGAGCAGAATTTCGGGTATTTTCTTTATTCAGGCAGGAATTCATTGCAAGGAACAAAAGAAATCTTCTAATATACCCGGAATATTTTGGTTAAAATATCTGTTATTCATGATATTCAGTTTGATAGTTAAAGAGTCTTAACTTCTAAAGAAATCTTAAGCATGCTGAAAGTATACCTGGTTTGATCGATCATAAGTCTTTGATGATCTATTTATATGAATAAACTGATAGAACTTTTTGTGTCAGTGCGGATAAAGTTAATTTTTCTCTCATCTATAGGCCTCTTAAAATAACTATAAAAAAACACAGAGAAGTTAGGTTGCGATTAAAGGTTCTGGAGAGGTATTTTCAGTTTTCTCTCTTATCATCTTCAAATTAGGACAGTATGTAATTTTAATGAAAATATCTATCACCAAAGTATCGAAAAATAGTAATAATAAAAACAGTAATTTGAAACAGTAATTTCATTTCAAGGAACAAAAGAAACCTTCGAATATACCCGATTATTTTGGTTAAAATGCCTGTTATTCATGATATTCAGTTTGATAGTTAAAGAGTCTTAACTTCTAAAGAAATCTTAAGCGTGCTGAAAGTATACCTGGTTTGATCGATCATATGTCTTTGATGATCTATTTATATGAATAAATTGATAGAACTTTTTGTCAGTGCGGATAAAGTTTTTTTCTCTTTTTATATCTTAAAAATAACTAAAAAAAACACAGAGAAGTTGAAGGTATGCGATTAAATTCTGGAGATATTTTGAGTTTTCTCTCTTATCATCTTCAAATTAGGACAGTATGTAATTTTTAATGAAAATATCTATCACCAAAGTATCGAAAAATAGTAATAATAAAAACAGTAATTTGAAACAGTAATTTCATTTCAAGGAACAAAAGAAACCTTCGATATACCGAATTATTGGTTAAAATGATTATTCATGATATCAGTTTGATAGTTAAAGAGTCTTAACTTCTAAAGAAATCTTAAGCGTGCTGAAAGTATACTGGTTTGATCGATCATAAGTCTTTGATGATCTATTTATATGAATAAATTGATAGAACTTTTTGTGTCAGTGCGGATAAAGTTAATTTTTTCTTTATCTATAGGCCTCTTAAAATAACTATAAAAAAACACAGAGAAGTTGAAGGTATGCGATTAAAGTTCTGGAGAGGTATTTTCAGTTTTCTCTCTTATCATCTTCAAATTAGGACAGTATGTAATTTTTAATGAAAATATCTATCACCAAAGTATCGAAAAATAGTAATAATAAAAACAGTAATTTGAAACAGTAATTTCATTTCAAGGAACAAAAAACCTTCGAATATACCCGAATTATTTTGGTTAAAATGCCTGTTATTCATGATATTCAGTTTGATAGTTAAAGAGTTTAACTTCTAAAGAAATCTTAAGCGTGCTGAAAGTATACCTGGTTTAATCGATCATAAGTCTTTGATGATCTATTTATATGAATAAACTGATAGAACTTTTTGTGTCAGTGCGGATAAAGTTAATTTTTCTCTTTATCTATAGGCCTCTTAAAATAACTATAAAAAAAACACAGAGAAGTTGAATTTATGCGATTAAAGGTTCTGGAGAGGTATTTTCAGTTTTCTCTCTATCATCTTCAAATTAGGACAGTATGTAATTTTTTAATGAAAATATCTATCACCAAAGTATCGAAAAATAGTAATCATAAAAACAGTAATTTGAAACAGTAATTTCATTTCAAGGAACAAAAGAAATCTTCGAATATACCCGAATTATTTGGTTAAAATGCCTGTTATTCATGATATTCAGTTTGATAGTTAAAGAGTCTTAACTTCTAAAGAAATCTTAAGCATGCTGAAAGTATACCTGGTTTGATCGATCATAAGTCTTTGATGATCTATTTATATGAATAAACTGATAGAACTTTTTGTGTCAGTGCGGATATCACACGAAAACTACAGAACAGAATGATATGCGGGCTCTCATTCCGTCATTTTTTTATAAATAATTCTAGAATCATCTTAGGTTGTTTGTTTCCTCGAAAGTCAAATTACTGTTTTTATGATTACTATTTTTGCGATACTTCGGTGATAGATAGTTTCATTAAAAATTACATACCGCCATAATTTGAAGATGATAAGAGAGAAAACAGCAATTACCTCTCCAGAACCTTTAATCGCATATCTTAAACTTCTCTGTGTTTATTTATAGTTAGTTTAAGAGGCTTATAGATGAAGGGAAAGATTAACTTTTTCGAATAATAATCTTTTCGGCTACTTTTTAAAAAACCGTTAGATTCTTTTTGAGCTGGTACTTTTGCCTCGTATAACATATTGAGATATCTAGTTTTCATTAGAAAATATATGTCTCTTTTTTTAAAAAAAAAAGATGGTATAAGAGAAATTGTTAAATCCTTCTCTAGATCATTGATCCCATATTTATAATTTCAAAAAGTTTTCTTATATTTATATAATTTAGGGGTCTCTACGGATTAGTCAATAAATGAACAAAAATAAACTGTTTCGATAGTTATATAAAATACCTGGGGTACGATAAAAAAAGCAATTATTTTTTAATTGATAATTTGAGAATGATTTATTTTATCCTCTGCCTAATGACCTTACCTAATACAATAGAGATAAATAATAGAGATAATCTATATAATATAATATAATAGAGATAATCTTACGTACAATATATTAAAATGATTTTACATTCACAATACAAAATTTTCACAAATATAATTGATAATGTTATATCTTTACAGTGTTTATAATTTAAATTCCATACATAAATTATTAAAAAAGTCAGAAAATGGTCCAATTTTCATAGCTAAAAATTTACAATTTTAAAAATATAAATATAATAAATAGATTATTTCATGCATAAGTCGCAATATATAAGCACTTTAGTGCACAAAATTTTATGAATATATTAGAAATAGTTTGAAAAATATCTTGCACACAAATTAAAAAAAAATAGAAAATATGATAAAAAGCATTTTAAAATTTAAATTATGTATGAACGTCACATATGATGCAGATAATTAAATTCCCTACAAATGTCGTTTCATTTGAAATACAGCAAAAGTAATGTCATCAAGAAACTGTAGAAATTTTTCCTGTTTAATATATGAAAAAATTAAAGATTGAAATCTTTGAAAATTTAATAATGCTAAAATCACTTACCGCAGAGATCCCCTACCTTTTTTTATATTTTATAGCACATTTTGGAAGAATAATGCAACAGACAACACATTTATTTTTCAAACTGAATTTATTGGCGGGCATGATATGTAGTAACACACGTTATATAAAAGATAAATATTTTATAAACATAATTTTAAGGTTTAAATTAATGTAATAATTAGTAAATAATACAGACAGAAAATTACAAATTGTTTCCATTAAAATTCATTGACATTGTAACAAAGAGTTACAGTTGGACAAAGCAAGAGCGAAAACCTAGAGGTGAAAGCGGAGTGACCCTCCTTGAATTTTCAAGAGGGGTTGCAAACCGCGGAGTAGCCCGCTTCGGCCCAGCAACTCTCCCCAACGAACTTAACTTTTTTAGAGAGATCTGCAGGCCCCCTCGGAGAAAGCAGGAGAAAATTATTTTTGGATCTTCTGCAAGAGTTCGAGCACCTTTTTTTTCTCATCAAGGCGCCATGTTTGTTAAATCTTCGACCTAGTGTGGTTAATTTGGCATCATAGCCCTAAATCCATTTTATATATCTATTGCCATTTACATCTTTATTTAATATTTAATAAACAAAATTCACAGGAAGAGTTAGTTTTTTTTTTTCCAATTTACACTAGACTCATTGACGCTATGTCGGCCTCATCTTAACAGACATTAAAAGTCTTATAAATATGGAATGTCTGGTAAGGTTTATTTAAATGGTTAGTTGGTTGGTTGGGAGTCTACTTTTATATTACACGAGGAGTAATGAGACCGGGACTTACTGTTTAAAGCCAATTGCGAATGGCTAAAAACATCCATACCTGTAGAGGGATTCGAACATTCAAAGAGATGCTTCCTACCCATTTGGCCATCGTTCGGATCTAGTTTAATATGTTAAATACATAAACAAATAATTTCTCTCTAACACATACGTGTTTATTTCTTTAATTAAAACGTGTAAATAAATGGCATTATTGAAAACTTAAATATTTTATCGTGATTCTTACGGCAGCAGGTACACGTAAAAGTCGTAATTATTTCCTTTGTAATGTAATTATTTTCTTCTGAACTTAATTCTCAACATATTAACCCTTTGCACTCGAGGGCTCCGGAGCGAAGCTATTTAAAATTTGTCTTCAAACTCGAGGGCTCCGCTACGGAGACAATGCAAAATAATTAGTTTTTACGACTTGTTTTTGTTTTTATGTTAAAAACTGAAAATTATTTGCATTGTCTCCTTAGCGGAGCCCTCGAGTTTGAAGACAAATTTTAAATGACTCCGCTCCGGAGCCCTCGAGCGCATAGGGTTAATAAACCACATCGAAAAATTCCTCGTGAAACCGGAGCTAGAGACCAAATTATGGATTATATGTGTTACTTAAAAGTTGTTTAAATTTACGTGTTTTTTTTTTTTCAGAATCATTTCTATTATCGATACGAATGTATTTAAAACATAATACATAAATCAGTTTGAAGTTTCCTATCTTTGAATATAGACTTGTTAACCATAGAATGATTCGGAGAGGTACGGTCTATTTTATTTGTTACCCGAAGAATAATTCGAACGGGGCGTTCTGCTTAAAGCCAATTCAGGACGGTTACGAACATCCATGTTAGCAGTGGTATTCGAATCCACATACTCCGGTACCGAAGAGCTACAACCTATAGAAAACAATCGATAACAAGGTTCATCTAATATTTTCCATATTTAATAAAATTAAATTAAAATTTTACTGATCCCGTCATATTTAGATAGAATTTTTAAATAATCATTGATGTCACATTTATGAGGTAATTAATTTATTTTATAAGCCATACATTTCTGATCCTTTCAACGTAAAATGAAACCCTATACATTAAAACTTGATGTACTTTGCATATAACAATTTCTCTTACAAAAACATTTCTAAAAATGTTCTATTGAAAACATTATATATATTTTACTTTAATACCAAATGTATTTGTTTATGGGAATGTTATTTTTAAAAATGCTCTAAACTGCGAAAAATATCAACTGTAATAGTATTATTCTTAATTATTAAAAATCAAAGTTAAAACACATGTAAACTGTAACATAGCAGTTGAAAATCCGCTATATGCAACCCCTCCTATTTTCCTACGCCACTGACTTTTTAATATAAGAATCCGTGTGGGGCGGGAATTATACTGGTCTTTCGCATATGCTGATGTTGTTAGATTTTAGAAAGAAAGAAGACTTTAGAAAAAGAATTTTAATACATTTATTACCTATATCTAGCTTATAACACAACATCCTCATCAGGAGGCGTTTTTATTTCAATTCTCATCTTGCTTTTTCGTTGGAATATTCGTATTTAGGAGGAACTTTAATTACCTACATCACAGGAGGGGAATGTATGGCCTTGAGGTCGCAGGTTGGCTCCGTGAGTTTTTTGTCCCGCCTTCATAAAAGCTAGTTCGTTCTTGTATAGTTCGTATTTAATTAAATATGTTACGTCAATTCAATTACTTTCATGCAAGAAATAAATACAAATATCTTTCTGATTTTAAAATTATTTTGCGTGTTGTTTCTATGCTAGCTTTTAAATATTATTAAAAAAATTAATTAATATTATTATAAATTAATATTATTATTAGATTCTTTATAATGTAATACATTTATTTAAAACAACTTCTATTTTATTATTTTTTAAGTAGTATATAAATATGTAGTTGTTTACTTAGAAAATAAAATGTTATAACAAGCTATGGGAATATAAAAAAAATTTATATTGAAACATTTATGTTAAATAATAAATAAATGGTATTAAATAATTTTTATTTATTGTTTATTACTTTTTATTATTTCCATATAACACAATGAATTGATAAAACTATACAAGACAGTGACAATTTCATAAAGTCGAATTAATATGTATATCAACTTATGCGGCCTCTAATGGTAAAAATGGTTATATGTAAAACTATGCTAACCCCAGTTCTGGTCTCTATATTATTAACGAATTCGTGATATTCAAATTTCTTTTAAATATTACTGAACATAGTATTTTTGATTCAGAGTCAACTATGACACTGGTTTTCTCTTACGTACTCAGGCTGTTAGAAGTATGAAATTTAGCAATGAATTACGTATATACCTTGATTTAGACTCTGTATCTTCATTATGACACATTTAAATTTCGATTATACACTTTATTTTTTCTGGGAATATTTAAGAAGAACTATAATTGCCTATATATTCGCAATATCAACGTGTAGAAGTAGAATTGAGTATGTGACATTCAAATATATTCCGATTAGTTATGAATATACTACATTCGAGTTTGTGGAAGAAAATAATACTGGTTTCCTTGTTTGTTTTCAGGTTATTAAAGTGGGAAATTCAACAATAGAATATTAATATAGATATTTCTTGGATAACATGTTGTATTCTCATTAACACCTTCACACTCGGGTTATTTTCACAAAAATGTAACTGAAAACATCGGGGTTTTTTATTCTACATTTGAAATGTACTAAATATAAAAATGCGTAGAAACAAAACAAAAAAAATTATAAAAACAGAAGGAAATACAAATTTAAAAATAACTATTAAATATTACTAATATAAATTATAATAATAGAAAACATAAAAAATTAATAATTTGCTTTATTATGATAATTTTCAAAACATGGCTCTTAACATAAAACGACACCACAATTTTCACACCAATATCGACTTCCCCTTAGAACCCTTCAAAATCAAACATTTTATCAATATACATATAGGCATATAAATAAAAATACTTGAAATTTGAAAAAAGAAATTTTGAAGGAGTAAAAATGCTGGACATAAATACTTACAAAAGGTTTTGCAATGTTTTACAATAATATATAACAAAGAAAACAATAGCCACTATAGTCCATGTAAAATCTATTGGCGCTTCAAGGTCACACTTTCTCGTTTCCCCAGTCATCGGTTACTATGGTAGCGACCAAGAAGCCTGTGCATTCACACTTATTTTCAGCACTTCAGTTGAGGATTTGATTCCAATACGTTCAGACGACTTGTTTTATTATTATAAGCAAAGTCAAAATTTTCAGTTGTGTATGAATGAGTTAACTATTTACATAAAGAAAAGTTTAACAATGTGTATAAAATGGTTATAATAAATCACAGATATTTTTGTAAAAATACAAAAATTCATTTTAATTTAGAATTCTTACTAAAACATTAGGAATCTACCTTCTAAAGGAATTTTCACTTTCTAAAAATGTGTCAACAGACCATAAATCTTTAAATACATAATAAAATTATACAAAATATTGTTATTGCATTAAGACCTCTTTCAATTCTTGTAAAATCATAAAATAATTAATACAGTACAATTTTGGAATAAAAACTTTACTATGGTCCACATAACTTCATAATATACTTATTAACATACAACTTAAATTTAAGGAATTTTAAAACTACATTCTATTAAATAAATTAATTATTAAGAAATACTTTTGATATTTAGATTAAAAGAATCATACAAATATAAAGAAAAATAGTGAGAAATTGTAACTAATTACTCATTAAAATTAGCGAAATATTCAATCATCTTAATCATATTATATCTGTAAATAATGCAACTGTGTGTGAAAAAAAAAAAAAATTAGATTTACTTTTTCAGTAGAATTTTTTAAATCTTACGGATTAGAATATAACATACAATTTTTGAATTGTAATTTTATGAAATATGATTATATCTTAAATTTATGAACTTAGAAACAGGTCTGAAATTACTCATAAAATTTTGTGTAAAGTATTAAGTATTTTTCAAAGTGTAGTCTAAATAAACATACTTTCATCATGCACGGAGAGCCCACACGATGCATGACATCCCTTAACACAGTGGGAAAAAGGAGTAAAGTCATTCCCCAACTGTCGTTACCATAGTTACAGTTGGTCATCGGGGAAAAATCAGTGACCTTGAAGTGCCTATTGAGTTTACACCGAGTATAGTTCGAACAAATATTCAACAGTGTCTGGCCAGTGTGGATCGTTCATCTCTTGTGCAAACTACGAATAAATTGAAACCGACGAGCCCCTCTAGGGTTGATACGATTTGGAAAGCGTGACTTGAGCGAGCACTGCTCGTTCTAAAGCATTAAGTGGTTAATGACACATTTCGATTTTCTAATCTTGATTCTTCAAAGGTATATATTTAGGAGAAACTGTCTATAACTGCCTACATATTATTATAACTACACGTGATATTCAAATGTGTTTCGAATATTTATGACTATACGATTTTCAAATTTAGGAAAGGAAATGGTTTTCTTTCCTCGTATGTGCTCAGACTGTTAAACTCACGGAATTTAGAAATAGTACTTTAAACCAGAAATTCCTTGATTAACACGCTCTATTCTCTTGAAAATATATTTCAAACTTGATCGCATCTTAATTCATTACTGAAATATTTAGGAGAAATAATTCGTAAGTATATATTATCAACGGGTAAAGCCGAGTACGTGATATTCAAATATGTTTCAAATATTAATGAATATGAATATACTGTTTTCAAATCTGTGTTAGGAAATGATACTGGTCCTTCATTACGTGTCCATGATGTTAAGTCTCACATTCAGAGAAGATGAAATACCATATTATTACACCATAGGACACATTATAACTTATTTTGGTCTTTTGCAGGAATCTTTAGATGGAATAATTACTAGAAATGTATTCTAGGCGAATAAAGCAGATATAGATATGGGTGTCGGTCAAAATGGAATACTAAGTGAATAATTTTTATTCATTTGACACTTTGCTGTACAACTGGAATTTCTCGGTCTATATACTAGAGTTACAGAATTGTTCTTTATTCTTTATTACTAAAGGAACTCTATATTCTCGATGCGAACAATACTATACAGAAAGCTTCTGTTACGAAAAGGTCTATACATTAAGAATATTTGTTTCTGTTTCTTTCTATATTTGTAATAAATAGCCTAGATATAGATGTGTATATAATATACAAATATACAATTTCATCATAGGCGAGAAAAATATCAAAGCCTGTTTAACACAACATTTCTTGACTTATAAAATAATCAACACAAAAGTTGAATAAGTAGAAAAAGCAAACATACGTACTAACCAATATGCATATATAATGTATGCATACATGAAATTCATGCATAAAGGGGAAATATACATGCATGAAGGTGACATAACCCTGTCGAATCCGATTCAAATATAACAAATAGAAAATATAGAATTATGTCATCCTACAAGCGTACACAATTATATATTTATTAACTTTATTTTTAAGAGACGCTTTGTCTCGTGGTATTTACCGTAATGTGGTCCAAAAAAGTAAGAAACTCTCTATCACAGGCAGAGTTCATGGGTTTAAATACAGTTGCTGGCATGTGTGTCTCCAGCTTTTCGGAAGTGATTTTAAACAATTGGTCTAAATCTAATTAACTAACCTTCTTGCTGCAATATGTTGTCACTAGCACTGCAAACAAACCCAATCTCTAATCATTTTTTGCATTTCTTATATATTTTTAAGAAATTCAAACCTCTGTTTTTAGTCTAAGATTTAAAAATCCTCAATTCTTTTAACATTTTAACATACTGATTATTCCAGAAACACTGTTTCAGTTTCCAGCTATTTTTTATTGCTGTATTCTAACAATCCCTTAGGGATAAAAATAATGACAACGATGAAGTTATGAAGCAATTTTAATTAAGGCATCAATAATATACTAGGCCTAAAATCTTCCTTTAAAAAAACCTGAAATATTCTTGAGATGTTGATCAAAACAATTTATTGTCTAATGTTCGTATTAAAAATGGAAGCCATTGTTTTATTGATATTTCACAATACTACAATGCTATACAATCGGAAACACGGCTAAAATATACTTTAACTGAATGTAGAAGTAACTCTCATGTGTATGGGAGAGATCATTGAATGTGAGTTTTACAGGCTAGTGTCGGTAAGTTCTGATGATTCAGAATGCTCTATGATCTCGTCTCCAATCCGGTATAGTATTGCATAGTACAAAAGCGAAACCCGTAAAAATAGCAGAAATGTGGCGAAACGATTATTATAGAGTCTTTAAAACTTGCACAGTTCAACAGTCATAATGCCCAAATATAGTAGAAGTTTTATTTATTTATTTTTTGGGGAAAAATAAAAGCTCGAGTATATTTTAGCTTACATTAAAGGGTTAAATGATCCTCTTTAGTCGAATCTAGCTGTTAACTAGTTTTACTGTCTGGTTTAAACATTGATGTCATATGCTTCAAGTTTCTTTCTAATGTGCGATGATTAGCATAAAATTTATTATAACTTAAGATGATAAGCCAAAAGTACAGATTTCAATGACCTAAGATTGGGTTTGAAAGGGTCAATGCTTATAAACAAATCCATATCGGGAAGAGCTTTATCTTCAGATTTGTCTTGGTATTATTTTGATCTTTACATTTCATTGCGAAATACCAAGAATGATTTTACTTTGCTGTCATATCAAATTGAAGATATGTAATAAATATTATGAAGCAGACACTTTAGACGTGTTTTCAGGAAAACAATTTTTTTTTCTGCTGGATAAGTTACAAAAAACATGATAACTAATTATATAACAAGAGTGTTTGAGAATTTTTTGAAGTAGATTTTTATTTACGAAAGTATTTTCTGTAAAATTCAAATATATAAATGAAAAATATCAAAAATTTTATAATTATTTTGAAAAACACTTTACCTATGTTAACTGGTTATGAAGCAGTACAGTAACATTTTACAAGAGGATTATTTTTAGCAGCACTGGACCAACTGCTTACACCAGTGATTCCCAAAATTTTTAGGTACCGGTGCCCTTAATATAACAGTTTAATGAAGTACAACTTTATTTACGAAAGTATTTTCTGTGATATTCAAATATATAAATAAAAATATTAAAAATTATAAAATTATTTTAAAAAATACTTTACAAAGGTTAGCTCGTTTTGAAGCACTGAGATTAACGTGTGCCTGGTGATTAAAAAGCGCTAATTTAGTAGCACTGGACCTACTGCTTAAAGTAATGGTTCCCAAACTTTTAGTGCTCAATGTACTAAATATATAGGAATTTTTCAGAGTGCCCTTGGTCAAAATTTTGGTATATCTAACGCTCTTGATGCGATTAGCTTAGTATGAAAATATAAAGTATTAAACATATATTTTAAATTAGGAATCAAACTATTGAACATACTTAAGATGTTATTAACATACATTAAAACAATTAATAGGGTGAATGCATTTGTTGTTTTTGTACAAATACTCAAATATGAATACTCAAGAATCAAACTGAATAAACTATTCTCGATAAATTAGAAAAAATATAATCATTACTCAGCTGGTACATGATATTTCTTATACTGAATATAACGAGATAAATACTTTTATACTATGTACTTTCCCACTACAACGGATTTCGTATAGAAATCAATAGATTTTCGTTTGTTCTCTGGGTGTGTTACTGCAACAAAAGTTGTTTAATGTTGAAATATTTTCACGGCTTCCCTGTATTACAACCACGGCGCTCCGGGGCACCGCAAAGCACAGTTTGAGTATCGCTGGCTTAAACCTTGTTTCGAAAAGCTACAAACATTCATTCCAGTAGAGCAATTCGAATTCGTCGATTTTCCGGCACCAAAAGCCATCATTCAACTTTCCATTTCGGAGTCCGCTGAAATTGCATTGGTTCATCATATTTCCTTGCTAAATGCCGAGTACGATTTAACTTTGAAATGATACCAGACTAGCAGAGTCGTACCCAGGGGTGTGCAAAGGGGCATATACACCCCCTTTTTTTAATTGCAACTGCTTTTTTCAATCATTACATGGTATTTTATCAATATTCAATGATACAGGATACTATACATTCTGGTAAGTAAAAAATTTTGTTTTCATACTATCTCTGTTATTTTTCTAATTTTTATAACTTGGTAAAAATTATATCAGTTCGTGAATAGCTTTACAACGGAGAAATTAGATTGATATAATGTATTCTTTAGTTTTTATATAATGATAATACTAAATTAAAGAAGTCTATTTTTTCATGGCAATTATAGGTGCCTATATGAGAGAATTTAGGAGGGTGGTCTGAGATAAAAATGTGTGTATGCATGTGTTGTATATACATATTTAAGTGTTGAATTTAGTTTAAAGAACTGGCTTTACAGAATGGGGGGGGGGAGCTCAAGCCCCTTCTGCACTTTCCATATAGGTGCCGTTGTTGGCAATGACAGCATGTACTCCCTAAAATTAATTTCTAGGTACGCCACTGCAAAAAAGAGATCTTTAATAAGTTTTATGTTTTAGAAACTTTATCAGTGATTCCAGGAAAACAACCCTTTTCTGAAGCTACAAAAAATAGGATAATCCATAAAATTATAACTTAAAACTAATAAAAAATAGCTTTACCTCTGTCAGAAATCCATCGAGCTCGTAGCCGGAGGGTTATAAGTTCGTGGCTCAAACCGGCAAAAGAACGTTAACTAATGGCTGCTGGGCCATACAGCACAACATGTTTGTGGTCTCAATATCCTTCAACTTCTACCGATACCTCTAGAAGTGGCAGGCGAAGCTATAAGTCTTCTGCTTTCAAATAACGACCTTTGGGACCCACTTTGAGCGCGGTCAGTGTTATTTGTAGCATTCCTGAAGCTGCGTTCCCTGGGTGCTGCTAAATCTGTAACAGATTTGCAGACAAACTCGAGTACTTACGTATTCGGTGTCTATAAGGCGATAGGAAAATAGTCTATTCTGCCTACTGCATTTGAAAAGAAATGGTATGAGTTATGTACTATTCAGAAGTTAAAGAAATACAGTTGTATTTACAATAAAATTTCATGTGGCACTCCCAAGTATAAATCAAAATTAAGAAAATTCTAACATTCATTATAAAGCATTTTGTATACGTTAAAACTTTAAATAGCTCTTAAGTTTATCTTTGGGATAGCCGGTTTGGTGGTTGGTTTTAAGAGCTAATGTTGGGTGTTCTCGACACCAGGGCTAATTTGTAGCAAATTTGAGACCTAATCTCTACAATCCAATTTGAAAGGGTTCAAACAACCAAGCCGGCAGCGCAATTCTAAACCGAAAATTCCCGATATCCAAACACAATGACCTTACTGTAAGTCTATTATGTGTTATTACCTTTATAATGCACTGAGATTCAATGGGTTCGTCAAATTTTATTGCGAAATACAGAGCACGATTTTATGTTGCACAGATATTAAACTAAAAATATGTAATTATTTTTATGTAGTAGGCACTTAAGATATGTTTCCAGAAAAAAAATTTCAAATGGTTGAGTTACAAATTGCATGGTAAACCATAAAAATATAAGAATACAGTTTGGTTTTGGAGAGCTACGGTCAAATATTTTGCAAAAAGAGCGCGAATGAGAACAGTACCTTCTACTTTAAGCTGATTCCGAACATCCATGTCATAGGGGAATTCGAACCCATGATCAATACCCTAGCCATTCAGTTATTGTTCGTCATAAGAATAAGGGATTTAAACTTACGAGATATGCACTATTAAAAGGATAAAAACGTAAAATTTTTATTTTGTGGAAATAATTTGTGAGAAATCCAGAATAAATAAACCAAAATTGGAAAAAAATATTCAAGAAATAGTATTGATTGATTGAGTATGCTACAGTTTTTTTTCTTGGCTACGCGAAGTGTTCTGAGATCGAGATCTACTGCTTAAATCGTAGACTTGGAACTGACATGAACGTCTATGCTATCAGTGGAATTCGAACCCACGAATTCCCGTACCGAAGAACAGTGCTCTAGACATTCGGCCACCGTTACAACAGAATTAGTAATGAAGCATACAATATAGCAATGGTTCTCAAACTTGGTGCCGCGGCAATAATCAAGTTCACGTGTTTTCAAGGTAAAATTAAATAATTTTCTCATAGAAGTAAAATAAAATATCGAAAAATTCATCCAAACAGTTTCAGTCACTGCATCAAAAACAAATTAGCATTAAATTTACACTGTTTTTTCTTTTTTTTCATATTCAAACAGCGTTAATGGTAAATATTTGTGAAGCGATATCTTTTAAGCCAAACAGGAGTGCCGAGGTGAAATAATTATCAGAATCGCTGCTACATAAATCCACACTATAGATCACTTTATACCGTACATTTAAGACGGTCGGTTGATTAATTTGGAAAACTAAGGACAATATTTTGCATCACGAGGTCTGGTTTATAACAACACTGGGATATTCTAGATATTTTATTCAAGGCCTACTTCTAAAGGTTTTTAAAATCCATGCGAGTAGCGTAATTCGAAATGTGAACTCTCCGGTAACAAGAGACTATTCGTACCAAGAGAGTGTTTTAGAATCCCCATAAATTGCCATGGTTCTTGTTACAATTTTGATAATCTTTCTTTTTTTCTGACTTTTGTAAGTACCAGGTAAAATTACTAGATTATTATCATTAAAATTATTTTTATTGAATTAATATGTATTCATCGACAAACTTCTTGTTTTTAAATAAAAATAACTCTTTCTTTATATTACAGTTACAATAATCAACCACTGAGAGGAAAAACCGTACGGTTACCAAAGTAAGTTCCTTTTACATACTTTTTCGCTTCTAAAAATTGTGTATTTTGCATATCTTGGTCATCTTACATGAAATACAAGGATACAACTATTGTGGCAAAATATTGTTATACACAGGTCAGATAAAAATCTAACTTAACTCCCCAATAAACATAATTTAATAAAAAATCATGGAAATGTTATTTTAACGAAACTTACTGACAACATTATAGACATTTATATGTCTCGTATGGCATGACTGCGGTGAATTATTAATTTGTCCAATAGCTAGTTGTAAACATGTTTCGGAATCTGCTACTAATGCCAAAATTGGAAATGCTTGCAGTGATTTGTTTTTGTCGGACAAAAGTTCTGAGTGCAATTACAGGGTGTTTCATATTGAATGGGACAAAAATAATAGCGCAGTGTGACTGCTGTAATAAATTTATTCAGACGAAACAAATTTATTCTGCAACTACAATTATACAAATTTTTTTGGCAACAGGGAAAAATTATCGAATGGTGAACTCACCGCTAGAAGAGCTGTTAAACAAAATTTACCGATAAAGCCACGTTCCATTTATGTGGCAAAGTCAATCGTCATAATTTGCGATTTTGATACATGGAAAATGTCCATGGAATATTAGAACATCAGCGTGATTCACCCAAAGTGAACGTTTTCTGCGCTTTATCAAACAGTTGTGTTTTTGGTCCATTTTTCTTTGCTGAAAAATCGATTAACCCTTTAATGCCCAAGTCTTTTCTGCCGATTGCATTTCGGAGCCTATCTTAAATCTAAGTTAATATGGACTGTACAGAACGAAATAAATTTGAAGATCAAACAATTTTGAATACTAGAGCATGTCACATTAGTGATCAGTTATCGTGTTAAAATGTAGGGAAATAATGCATACGATATTTAAATAATTTAAAATAAGAAATGACTAAATAAGATAGTTAAAGGAATGACGTCATAATGCTAGAAAAAATGTTATTTTTACCTATTTATTATGCGATAAACTTAATCACCTGCTCTTAACCGGGGAAAATATGGCTTGATATAATGACATTAAACGCTCGAAAAGTGGAGAAGAGGTGGATTTCAAAAATTTTAAAGACTTCCTTTGAAGTTTGCTAACCCTAACCCATCAAGAATCCAATATGGATGTCCCTATCCATTTCAGGTCAAACCGCTTCATAAATTGGAGGACAGACTGACAGATAACTTATTATATATAGTCTATTATTATATAGAGGATAAGCAGCCTAAAAATATAAAAAACCGTAATAAACGCAGTTAGTTTTGCATGAAATATTTTTAAATACATTTAAAAAATTTAATAGGATCAAAGCAGCACTATACAAATAGACGGACAGATAACTTAGGATATTATTATACAGGGGATATTACGGGTTACTTTATTCTATGGCTTCCTCAAATCAAACCAATCATCATTAATACTTGTAATTTACAGCATTGCATATGGATTAATATGCAAAATACATTTCTTCCTGATATCTAGGCTATTTCTTGGAAACAATTAAAACTTTGTGATACCTTTACTTAGTATTATTGTCTTATAATTTTCATTAAAAGAATAAATAAATTTCAGTGTATGTGTCCCTTTTTTTAACAATTTTCAAAAATAAAAATATTATTATAGGAAAAGCGTATTGAATAGATCTACTTATCAATTTTTTAAAAAATAATTACAGGCTACATTTAATCTTTCAGAGAGCGGGATTTAATTTTTAACAAGACCAGTAAATTGTCATATTTATTACGATAAAACAATTATATGTTCTGTTCCGTTGTATATTCTACTAAAAATTTAATATTTTTCCTGATAAATTTAAGAGGTAAGATATAAAAGAGTTATGCTGATATCCAAATAAAACCTATAATTTTTTTTATGTATTTCAAACAGCAATGATAGTAATCCATGAAGTACATGTAGAATACCATAATGTTCCATTTTTTCAGGGTAATAATCTAGTAAAATAATCTAGTAAATAAATGTGACTAATGCAAAATAAAGTAATATGTCAGCACAAGGTACGTAAAGTATATAATTACTATAATAAAATTTCAGAGTAATGGGAGAGTTCTTAGTCTACATGAAAGATCACGCCGTACGCTTCATGAGAAGCAGAATACTTTTTGAAATCAGCTATAAAACTTAAATGTAATGTGTTTAAAACTGGGCGAGCATATTTCTTTCGATTGAGAGGAAAGAACAGAAGAATTCAAACCACTTTTGGAAAATTTCAGCGTTTTATGTGAAAACATTGTAAGATATATCACTAACGCTCTAGCTTTCAAAAACATTTATTTTAGTCATTTAGCTGGTATATATTTTTAAATAATATAATTCAAAATAAAGTAATATATCAGCACAAGGTACGTAAAGTATATGATTACTATAATAAAATTTTAGAGTAATGGGAAAGTTCTTAGTCTACATGCAAGATCACACCGTAAGCTTCATTAGAAGCAAAATACTTTATGAAATCAGCTGTAGAACTGAAATGTAATGTGTTTAAAATTGGGCGAGTATATTTCTTTCGGTTGAGAGCAAGGAACAGAAGAATTCAAACTACTTTTGGAAAGTTTAAGTGTTTTATGTGAAAACATTGTAAGATATATCACTAACGTTCTAGCTTTCAAAAACATTTATTTTAGACATATAGCTGGTATATATTTTTAAATAATATAATTCAAAATAAAGTAATATATCAGCACATATACTATACTATAATAATAAACTACTATAATAAAATTTTTGAGTAATCGGAAAGTTCTTGGTCTACATGCAAGATCACGCCGTAAGTTTCCTTTGAAGCAGAAACTATGAAATCAGCTGTAGAACTGAAATGTAATATGTTTAAAATTGGGCTAGCATATTTCTTTCGATTGAGAGCAAAGAACAGGTGAATTCAAACCCCATTTGGAAAGTTTAAGTGTTTTATGTGAAAACATTGTAAGATATATCACGAACGCTCTAGCTTTCAAAACATTTATTTTAGTCATTTAGCTGGTATATATATTTTTAAAAAATTTAAAAAACAATGCATGGAATGAAAAGAATGAAATTGAATTACTTTAAGATATGTTTTAAAGTATGTGTAACAGAAACTAAATTTTTGTAAAATAACCTTCAGAATAAATTCTGAAAACTGTATAGCAGAAACTAATTTTTATGTTGAATTGAGGAATACCGGTTTTATTCGGTGAATCAATTTTTAAATTTATCTGACATTTTAAAATTTAAAAAATATAAAAACTGTTCAAAAATTAAAATTATAAATAAACTAGCCTTTTTCTGTTATAAAATAAAATATATTCACTGATTACTTTCATTAATATAATTGAGGCTCACAGAATAAAAATATAATTAGCTTTTACAAATTTCAAAAGTTATTTTGTTGCGAAGTAAATTTTTAATTTTTTGTATGTATATATTTTAAACATTTTAAAGATGTATTCCTTCAAAACTAAATATTTTTATAGAGTAAGATCCTTATTAATGATTTTAAACAGATTTTATTCTAAAAAGAGTAGAACATATTACTTTTAAAGGAATGAAAATTGGAATGCTATAATAAAAACTTTTGAACTCGAAAGTTACTATGTTATCTGATATGACTGAAATTATTATGGGATTTTTTAAAAGTTGTGCTTTTAAATGTATGAATCATGCTACGAAATTTCTTATAATAATAATACGAAATTTCTTTTAAAAAATAAACTTAATTCTGTTATAAAATAAAATATACTATTCTATTAATTGAAGCAATAAAAATCTAATTAGATTCTAAAATTTTCAAAAATTATATTATTGAAAGTAAGTTTTTACCATTTTTTTCATTTGGTGTATAAATTTTATGCATTTTCAAAAAATTAATTCCTTCAAAACTGAGTAATATTTATAAAGAATATCTTTATTAATGGTTTAAGAAAACTTTTATTCTAAACAGAACATAATTTATTAATTTTTAGGGTATATAAAATGGAATGTTGTATCGAAGCATTTTCAGCTTGAAAAATGCTATGTTGTCTGATATAACTGAAATTATTATGGAACTTTAAAAAGTTAGGCTTATAAATATTATTAGTCATACTACAAAATATCTCTAAAAATATATCACATTTTGGCATTATGGAATACTAAAAAAAGTTTCTACAATCTATATGATTACATAAACATTTTCTTCGGTACTAAATATCCATTTTCTCATACTATCACATTTTTACAATCCTTAATCATTAATAGCTCATAGGTGAAAGTATTTTGTTCCTACATCTAGAAGAAATAAGCATGCATAGAAATGATTACTTTTAAACGTTGAGAATCGCATCTTTCAAAACTTCTCTATGCATTTTTTAAAATCCGAAATAGTTTTTTTTATTTATTACACTTTACACGATTTTAAATGGGTTCTTACTATTATTTCAGACACTGTTTCCATAATAAGCCGCAGAAGTTTAAGTTGCAATGTTTTAGCTTAAATAAATAAGCCAATACATGCGATTTCAAAATTAGAAGTCACGTAAGGGATGTGCATTACCTGCTGGGTTATATAGCATTATTTTAACCTTTTTTAGCTCTTTGACGTCAATTCTTGAATTATCTCATTTATTCACTCCATTTTTTCTGCAATTTAAGATATTTTGAGGTTAGTTATATATTGTATATGTCGCGAATTATCCCCATATTTTTATACTCATATTATTTAAATATATAATTGATGTTATTTTAAAATTTATTCTTCGATTAATTTTTACCATATAATTAATGTTCTTTCAATAATTTTCTAATTTGTTCCTCCATTTATAGTTTAGTAAATAAATACTAATAAATCCTTTTTCAGTGAAATCACAACTTAACTGATAAAACTGTGTTATTAAAACCATTTGAAATCTTTTTTTAAAACTATGGCAAAGTGACACAACTTTCATGTTAAAAATAAAATAGAATGTGATTAAAAATAAATAAATAAATAAAATGGGGATTAAAAAATGTGCTTATACTATTTGTATATGCCTTCTGCTAAAATTTACGGTAGAAAATTTAAGATTTATTTCGTAAATTAAATTTTTTCATGCATTTTAAAACTAGTTGTTGGTGTATTTTTGTATTTAAATATACGCTATAGTATATAAACACTTTCCAAAAGGATTTTTTTCTACTGGTTTACAAAAGCGTAGTTAATTGACATATAGAATCAAATATTTAAAAAATAATTCAAACGCTATATACAAATGAATTATCATGTTCTTTATTTGAAATAAAGATTCTTTAAAGTGTAGTAATTTGAAAAGTATCTTTTCACAATTTTATCTGTCTGAATTCATTGACTATTGAGTAGTTTTTGGGTTTTACTGGGAAAATTCTTTAGTGCCTGTGAGTATAAGGACTAAGTTTTGTATAAATTTGAAAAGGATCATATACCTTCTAAATTTAATTAACTCTTTTCTTCAGCTCTTTGAATCTATCAACTTTCTCTTCGTGTACATATTTATGGATACTGGTTAAAATTGAAAGACGTGTCTGTGCGTTTAAATTTAGCTGTTTCTAACTTTTCAAAATAACCTTTAAAAAGTAGATACCGAACACATTATCTATCAAGGGGCAAATTTTTATTATCATGTTCTTTATTTGAAATAAAGATTCTTCAAAGTGCAGTAATCTTAAAAGTGTCTTTTCACAATTTTATCGTTCTCTATTCATTGACTATTGAGTAGTTTTGGGGTTTTGCTGGGAAAATTCTTTAGTACCTGTGCTTATAAGGACTAAGTTTTATATAAATTTGAAAACGATCATATGCCTTATAAATTTAATTAACTTTTTGCTTCAGCTCTTTGAATCTATCAACTTTCTCTTCATGTGCATATTTTCAGATACTGGGTGAAATTGAAAGACGCGTCTATACGTTTAAATCCAGCTGAAAGTACAGTTGTTTCTAACTTTCCAAAATAACCTTTAAAAAGTAGATACCACACACATTATCTATCAAGTGGCAAATTTTTACTTTAATATTTATAATTCACCTATTTTAAATTAAATTAGAAATAGCTACAATTAATTTACACATAAATTTTACATTTGTTCTTACACTTTGAGTTCATTCTGATAGTGTAAAATCCACTAATGTTGTTATTCTTGATTATATATCACCTAGTCTTGTTTTTTATGTTTAATACAAAGTTTGATTATGAATTTATTATTAATATAAGTATTTACTTGAAATTATTATACGATCATGTATTCATCAATTTATTTATGATCTTACGGAAACATAATTCATTATCTTACGTTTGTACAGGTACAAGAGCTTACAGGACCAGGCCAGAGAATTGCCAAAGTAAGTTCTTTTTTTTAAACCCATTTTAGTGTTAGAGACTAAGTTCTTGTAGGTAATGCTTATTTTAAACATAAATATAATATTACTGAAAAAAGTGTTTTACTTAGGATACAATTTTACATTAATTTTTGGGGTACTAAATCATAGTCTAGTATTTTAGTATAGAAATAGTAATTTTCGGATAATCTTCACTGTAATATATATGTATATATTTCTTTGTATATACTTAGGTATTTTTATAAGTAAAAATATGTTATTATCTAACCGGGATATAAAAGGGATAAAATATTTTAGAACATGCAAAAATGGTACAGTGAGTTAAATAATTAAAAATTTTTTCAATTTCTTAAAAGTTGTTTTTAGAAAAAAAAGCATTATATTTACGGATATACATTACCTTATATAGCATTACTATATATATAGCATTACTTTAACCTTTTTTAGCTCTTTGGCGTCAATTCTTGATTTATCTCATTTATTCACTCCATCTTTCTGCAATTTAAGATATTTTGAGATTAATTATATATTGTATACTGCGCGAATTATTCCCACATTTCTTATTCTCATATTGTTTAAATATATAATTGATGTCAATTTAAAATTTATTCTTCGATTAATTTTTACCGTATAATTAATGTTCTTTCAATAATTTTCTAATTAATTCCTAATTGTGCCTAACAATGTTTCCAGTATTGGTATCCTAAAAAAACCATTAAATTATTTATTCTTTACTTTTAAGTGATAAATATTTATTTTCTAAAGATTTCGCATGTGTAATCACTAACTATTCAGATGTTAATAAGTCTTTAGTGGTAAATTTTTCCACGACCCAACCGGGTCGTGGAAAAATTTAGTGTCTACATCTACAACTTTTCCTTCCCGAAAGTAGTATTTTGTTTTTAAGTAAGAAAAATTAGGAAAATGAGTTTTTTTATTTTCTTTATTATTTAGTTTCTTCCTACGAATGTATTTATCAATCTTGTGTAAATGACTAAAATATTTGTAGATCATCAAAGGCTTTCCAAGATTAACAAATGGTAAGAAACTAATTGGCATAGCAGTCATAATAGTTCAGGACCCATACATAGAACATAAGCATTAACATGAGTAAGAGATTAAAGTCAAAAAAAGAGAAGGTAGTCAAAAGTTATTACCTGAATTAGTTTTAAGTGTTTCTGAAACATACGTTTAGTCAAAATTTGAATCAATTATGCGCTTTGACCGTGAGAGTAAAAGTTTATTCGAAGAGGTAGCAGTAACCCAATGCTCTTTCTTTGAACTCCGGTAATCAAGACAAAAAATTAAGTCACAGTTACCAAATTTAATTATTTAAATTCTTTCTAAGAATGTATTTATCCATATTGTGTAAACGATTAAAATATTTCTAGCTCATGAAAGGCCTTCCCAGATTAACAAATGGTAAGAAACTAATTGGCATAGCGATCATAATAGTTAAGGAACAATGCATTGAACATAAGCATTAACATGAGTAAGATAATGAAGTCAAAAGAAGAGAAGGTAGTCAAAAGTTATGGCCTGGATTAGATTTAAGTGTTTCTGAAACACACGTTTAGTCAAAATTTGAATCAATTATGAGCGTTGATCGTGAGAGTAAAAGTGTATTCGAAGAGGTAGCAGTAACTCAATGCTCTCTCTTTGAACTCCGACAATCAAGTCGAACAAAACAAGTCTCAATTACCAAATACTGAGAACATATTAAATAAAAGACAGTTAATTATATGATTAGCCTTGTTCTTTAGGGATATTATTGCTATAAATTATAAAGTAATGTTATTAACTGTTGTTTAATTGTAACATTTAATGGAGAGTATTTCTTTTACTTTTATTCGATTTCATAATTATTTTTTGCATAATAAATATTAATCGCCTTTTACTTTCAAATTTCTCTGAAAAGGGCTACCCAACCGAGTCGTTTAAAATACTTAAAAAGTATCAGAATTTACATAAATTGGAATTGCAGTAAATCTCTATATATTTATATTTGAAGCTCGTAAAATATAACCACACTTAAATGAATTCATGCATAATTTTCATTTATACATAGTCGCACAATTGTCCAAAATATATTTCGCTGGCTTTTAGAAGCAGAATAGTTATATTCAAATCACGCTGCTAGTATGGGATTTTATATTTTCATTCAGCATAAAGAAATAGATCTTGAATTGTCTGAATTGCAGCAAAAAATTTCTTTATGGTCAAACTATTTTAAGTTAATTAAGGGACAGTCCCTGATATTTCATTTTTTTTACGATTTTTTTTCATTCTAGTAATTTGGAATCCAGTAAACATTAACGGTAATGTTACTTTGCAACAAAACTTTTTTTTCTGCCTTTCAAGAATACAAAAATTATAAGTTCAGTTTCCTCTAAATAAGTTTATGTATTTTTCAATATACTTCACCGAAACGTAGCTGATATCCTCCTTTTTATAGGTATTACACCGAGCTGCCCGAGCCATATTTAAATCATGAGTAAGTCTGTTTTTAATCTTTTTTATTTATTTTATATTAGAATACAAGAATGGCTGTAAAACATTTTTGAAGTGATACTTAAAATATTTAATTATCTTAGTCTAATGTTGCTGTCTTAAATATTTTATTCCAATATGTAAAATATGAAAGGTTACCATGAAATTTTAATTCATGCTAAACAATTATCAATATGTAAGTATGAATTTGTTATTCTCAAGATTTCCCTACATAGTTATCATCGAGAGTTATACATTTTCCCCATCATTTTGTAATCTTCCGAAAGCTGACATTGTATAATCAAAATGAGTCTTTATGTTCTCCACACTGCAAGTTACTTTATTCTAAGGCTTTCTAAAACTGAAAAAATTTAGAAATAATATTTATGTTATATAAGAATATAAGAATGGCTGGAAAACAGATTAGTGTTACTGAAAATTTTTAATTATCTTAGTCTAATAATGTTACCTTAGTTATATTATTCCAGTGTGTAATATATGAAATGCTATCGTGAAAATTTAATTCATCCTAAAAACTATCAAGATTTTAGTATAAATTTGTTATTTTTAAGATTTCCCTACCTAGTCTTCAGCTAGAGTTATACATTTTCCCCACCATTTTCTAATCTTCCGGAAGCTCACATTGTATAATCAAAATGATAGTCTTTAAGTTCTCGATCTTGCAATTTACTTTATTCTATGGCTTTCTAAAACTGAAGAAGTAACAATTAATGGCTATAATTTACAACATTATTACAACATATGAGTTACTTCATTCTATGACTTTCTGATATCAAAGAAATCAATATTAATAGCTGTATTTGGAAATATTTTTATAACGTACTGTGGGTATTTCATTCGACGACTTCTTAAACCAAACTATTCACTTATAATAGCTGTAATTTACATGATTACGTACATAAAGATTAGTGTGCAGGATCAATTTTATTTTTATATCTACATTATTTCTTAGTAATAATTAAAACTTCATGTAACCTCTAATTAGCATTATTGTCTTATACTTTCATAATTATAATAAATAATTTTCATTGTCTGTATCATTTTTATAACAAATTTCTAGAATATAAATATGCTCTTTGGAAAAGCGCATTTATTAGACCTACTTGTGAAATATTTTGAAAATAGTTACAGGTTACATTTAATCTTTCAGATAGCAAGATTAAGTTTTTTACAGGAGTAGGACGTGTTGTATTTATTAAGGCAAAAAAGTTACATATTCTGTTCTGTTATGTATTCTACTAAAAATTTCATATTTCTTCTTAAATTCCTGAGGCAAGTTGCAAAAGGATTTATGCTTATATCGAAGTACTTTTATAATACTTTTTTATAATTTTCAAACAGCAATGATAGTTTTCTCTGGATGACATTTAGAATACCTTGCGTTTTACATTTTTCATTGTTTTAATTTCAAATAATCTAGTAGAAATTTTTTGATTTTTTTTAAAATTAAAGCCCTAATTCATGACGAGGTATAAAAACTATGTAATGTTTAAAAGAAAAAAGTTATTAGTTGTTGCTGTTGTCTTATGTCACTTGATCAACCCAAGCTCAAGGGTGTCCATAGCATCGCTTGAGCGCGGCATGTGACTCTCCCACGCAATTGATACAAATGCTGCTCAAATAAAATTTATGTAGGAAAACAGTAAAGTAAAATTAATCATTGATCAAAAAGTAATTATTTTATTTACTATATTGTTAAGAAACTTAATGTTAAGTAAAAATCTTTTGTTGTTGTTGTTGTCTTATGGCACTTGGTCAAACCAAGCACGATTGCGTCGGAGGCTACTCATATTAAGGCGAAGGAGTGCGCTTTTCGTTTCAATGAGCACCTCGATGGTGAAAGTACGACTTATGCTCAAGTGGGTCTTCGTAATTTTGAAGCAGAGGCCAAGTACAAGACCCATAGGCTTAGACTTCTACCCTCAGAGGTATTGATTGAGAACTTGGAGGACATTGTGACCACGAACATATTTTACTTGTCCCAGTCACCTTTAGCGAACAAGGCGGATCTTAGACCGGCTCGTGTTCCGAACCTGCAACCTCTGAGTTACAAGATCGTTGCCTTTGCCGACTGAGCTACCGCCGCTTAAAAATGTTATTAGTCTACATTCAAATTCACTTCGTAAGCTTTATTAGATGCAGAAGAATGTATCCATTCAACAATAGAACTGAAATTTAGCATTCTAAATTGGGCAGACAAATTTCTTTTCATTGAGAGTAAAGAACATAAGAATTCAAACGATTTTCGGACAGTTTCAGCTTTGTATGAGAACACATTGTAAGAAATATTAATTACACTCTAGCTAAAAAAAATATTTCATTTAGTCATTTCAAGTTGTATATTTTTAAATAATATAAAAAATATAGAGTGTAAAGTATTGTATTCTCTTACCCAAAGATTTCATTTGAAATGTGTGTATACGAGATCAAAACTTTTATATGTTACTGAATTCGAATATCTTGGTTTTTCTGAAATAAAAATTGTAAGTGTGTGTAACGTATTAAAACTAACAAAAACAGAAACGTTAAGAAATTGGTAATAATTTAGTTTTTATAATATTATTAAATAACCGTCCAAAAAACTACTGACAAATGTATATTGGAAAGTATTTTTTATATTTAAATAAAATAAAATATCCTTTTTTTTTGTAAATCAAATTTTAAAGGTATCTAATAATTTAAAAAAAATTAAAACTGTTTAGAAATTTAAAATGAAAAATGTCGGCTAGGACAACAGTTACAAACTGTATTTTTTACAGGATTAATAGTAATTTTAACTAAAAAGAATTGTTGTTTTAAAAAGGAATAACAAAATTATATACAGCACAGAGTTTAATGAATAATGTAGATTGTTATCTTCATCTTCTGTTACATATTAAATTGCTTTCCTGTTAAATCCCAAAATTTTTTTAAAAAACACATTTTTAAATGAAGCCTCAGCTTACACTTTTCTTTCTTTAAAATCAAAAGGATTTTCTATAGGATACCCGAAACTACGGTATATATCGGTCTTATTGCTATCTTGTATCAAACATATGCTTGTGTAGGAAATAGAAAGAATTTTACAGTGAATAACCATGAATCATGAACTTTGGTTTCGTTTTAAGGCACTTAATTAATAGAAATGTTCAGCAGTAATGAATAATGAAATCAGGTAATTGCTTACCTTTTTTATCCTTGTGATTTGCTATGAAGGATCTGTAAAAACCGAAATTATGGATGAAAACAGAAGCCTACTGTCGAACACAACTTTCTTTTAATTATGCAACACGTCACGCTGCATTCACAGTACATAAAATGAATTTAAAATTATGTTAAGTTTTAAATACATGTTTTCCAAATGAATATGAATAAAATACAGATTAAATGAATAGAATTAAACACACATTCAAAAACACCACCCGAATACCACACTAACAGCCATCTTTTCTGGCCTTGATTAATAATAAAAAAAACCCAATGAAAACCGTTACAGCGTGATGCCATCTGTTGAAATACAAACAGTCAGAACAGAAACAACAGCCAATAAAGAATTAAAATGAAACAACTATTATGAATTATTTAAAAATTAAAATTAAAATAGTAAGTCTTTTATGAAGACTGAACAGCTTGTAGTACATTTTTTTCATTCTCATCGTTTGTAATTCCCTAAAATTTTAATGGTTGCTGTTATAGTCAAGTTCGATCTATTCTTTATAAGTTTTCTCTTTCTTGGGAATTAGTACACCTTCTCATGTATCATTCCCATGCATTAGTACTCGTTTTCATGTATTATTCTCATGTAATAATAAAAGTTCTAAACGTATCATCAAAACTTATTTATCTTTCAATTGTTATTACAGGCCCATAATATATATGGGAGGTGAGGAAAGGTAAGTTCTTTACTCCAACTACTTTATTAAAAATATGTGTATTTGCATATATTTCCTCTATATACTGAAATAATCGCAACAGAGAAAGACTGTTATATTTAGGATACACTGTTAGCGTTCTTAAGTATAATTAACATGTATTAGTACCTGTTCTCTTCGATTCATCAAAGCTTTTATTACAGTCCTATGATAAATGTAGAGGCTTCAAGGTAAATTCTTTAACTAAAATAATTTGTTTGTTTGATAATCCTTTTCTTTTTATGCTCAAGTAAGTGTAAGAAAAAAATTATGCTACGTTTAGAATACAGTGTAAAACTATAAAATTTTAGTTTAATCGTATAATGTAGTAATACCAACTATCTTATTACTTCCATTACTAATACATCGGAATATTTCTAGCATTACTGTCTTTTCTACATTGATTGTTCCACTCATTTCATTCACAGTTTTTGACGTTAGAACAAATTTTATTTTTTCCATATTTTTTATTATTTTATTTTTTGTGGATCTATTGCTGAAAACTTCCAGTACTGTCAATATTTCTTACTGAAAGTTTTGAATTTTTTTTCAATTTACGTAACTTGGGAATATGAATTTCTTATATTTCTTAATTATAATTTTTCCATAAGAATATGTTTTCAAAGATTGTGTTAAGAACTAAAAGGTATCTAGATCATCAAAGGCTTTCCCAGTCTATCACAGCGGTACAACCGAACATGTAGTATGATCATAACAGTACAAGACCTATGCATAGACCTTAAGCAATAACATCAATAAGAGAATAAAGTTAAAAGAAGAAAAGGAAGACAAAAATTTTGACCTGAATTAGTTTTAAAATTTCTGAAACACAATGAGCTTTGTCAAAATTGAAATCATTTATGCTCACTGATCGTGAGAGTAAAATTGTATTCGAAGAGATAGCAGTAACAGAATGCTGTCTCTTTGAACTCTGGCAATCAAGTAGAATAAATCAAGTCTCAATTACTAAATACTGAGAACATATTAAATGAGCGACAATTATATGATCAGCCTTATTCTTTAGGGGTATTATTGATATAAATTAAAAAGTATTGTTATTAACTATTGTTTAATTGTAACATTTACTGGAGAGTATTTCTTTTATTTTTATTGGATTTCATAACTATTTTTTGCGCAATAAATATTCATCGCCTTTTACTTTCAAATTTCTCTAAGAAAGGGCAACCCAACCGAGTCGTTGAAAATACTTATAAAAAATCAGCATTTTCATAAATTGGAATGACAGTAAATACCTATATAGTTTTTATTTGAAGCTCGTGAAATATAACCTTTCTTAAATGAATTCGGCATAAGTTTCATTTATACATGGTAGTACTATTGTCCAAAAGTTATCTCGCTGTCTTTTAGAAGCGGAATAGTTGAATTCAAACGACACTGATAATATGGAACTTTCTAATTTTACAGAATCAGCATTAAGAAATAGATCTCATTACCTGAATTGTAGCAAAAAATTTCTCTATGGTCAAAATCCTTATGGTTGAACTATTTTAAGTTAGAAACAGTCCCGGATATTTCCAATTTTTAGGATTTTTTTTCATTTTAGTAATTTGGAATCCAGTAAACATTTAACGGTATCTATTACTTTTCAGCAAAATTTTTCTATTTTTTTCTCTCTTTCAAGAAAACAAAATTATTTCAATTTCATTTTCCTCTGAATAAGTTTATTTATTCTTCAATATACTCCACCGAAACGTAGCTGATATTCTCCTTTTTATAGCAATCAACCCAAGCAGCCCGAGTCATCATTAAGTCATGGGTAAGTCTTTTTTTAATCTGTTTTTATATTAAAATTTATTTTGAAATAATATTTATGTTATATTAGAATATAAGAATGGCTAAAAACATTTTTGAAGTGTTACTGAAAATTTTGAATTATCTTAGTCTAATAATGTTGCCTTAGTTATTTTATTCCAATGTGTAATATTTGAAATCTTATCATGTAAATTTAATTCAAGCTAAAAATTATCAAGATGTAAGTATAAATTTGTTATATTTAAGATTTTCCTATCTAGTCTTCTTCGAGAGTTATACATTTTCCCCAACATTTTCTAATCTTCCGGAAGCTGACATTGTATAATCAAAATGAGAGTCTTAAAATTCTCGATCTTGCAAGTTACTTTATTCTACGGCTTTCTAAAACTGAAGAAGTAACAATTAATAGCTGTAATTTACAACATTATTACAATATATGAGTTACTTCATTCTATGGCTTCCTGAATTTAAAGAAATCACTATTAATAGTTGTATTTGGAAAATTTTTTATAACATACTGCCGGTATTTCATTCAACGACTTCTTTAAAGCAAATAATTTACTTATAATACCTGTAATTTACATCATTACGTACATAACGATTAGTGTGCAGAATGAGTTTTGTTTTTATAACTACATCATTCCTTAGTAAGAATTAAAACCTCATGTAACCTCTAATTAGCATTATTGTCTCATAGTGTTCATAATTATAATAAATGGATTTCAGTGTCTGTATCATTTTTATAAGAAATTTCGAGAATATAAATATGCTCATTGGAAAAGCATATTTAATAGACCTACTTATCAAATATTTTGAATATAATTACAGGTTGCATGTAATTTTTCAGAGAGCGGATTATGTTTTTAACACGAGTAGAACGTGTCGTATTTATGAAGTCAAAAATGTTATATGTTCCGTTATTTATTCACTTAAAAATTAAAAATTTCTTCTTAAATTGAAGAGACGAGTTACAAAAACATTTATGCTTATATCGAAGTACTTACAATTCTCTTTATAATTTGCAAATAGCAATGATAGTTTTCTCTCAAACAGCAAGGTATTCTAAACTTCTTTGAAGATTAGAATACCTTGCTGTTTTACATTTTTGGAGGGGGGTTTCAATTTCAAATAATTTAATAGAAATTTTTTGATATTTTAATATAAAGCACTAATTCTTCACGAGGAATAAAAAAACTATAGTGTTTACAAGAAAAACTTAAAAGAAAAATGTTATTAGTCTACATGGAAGTTTACTTCGTAAGCTTTATTATATGCAGAAGAATGTATCAATTCAGCAATAGAACTGAAATATAGCATTCTAAATTGGGCAAACACATTTCTTTCCATTGAAAGTAAAGAATATAAGAATTCAAACCACTTTCGGACAGTTTTAAAGTTTTTTTAATCTGTTTTATAATGAAGTTTATTAAGAATTAACGTTTAATAATTAAAGATATAAAGATGATAATTAAAGATCTTGAAATACATCCATTCTTAAACGAATTCATGCATGATTTTCAATTATATATAGTCGGTCAATTGCCCAAAAGTGAGCTAGCCATCTTTCTGTAGCGGGATGTTTGCATTAAATCTCACTAACTTTCTTGTAGAAAACATTTTCTTTGTATGTGAACACACTGTCAGAAACATTGATTACACTCTATTTTTAAAAATATTTTGTTTAGTCATTTGAACTGGTATATATTTTTAAATAATTATAAAAATAAACATGGATTGTTAAGGATGGTATTCATTTACTCCAAGATTTCTTTTGAAATATGTGTATAAAAAAACAAGATTTTTATATGTCGCTGAATTAGAATATCTTCGTTTATCTCCAATAAAAAATATACATATAAAAAAGTTATTATAAGTTTATTTTGCTGTTATTAAGTTCTTGTACACTTTAATACATTGCACATTCCACTGAAATGTATCTGATATTCTCATTTTTATAGCAATTATCCCCAGCAACCCGGACCATCATTGCCAACGTAAGTCTGTTTGTGACCTAATCTTAGAATGAAGTTACTTAGAATTAATGATTAATAATTAAAGATATGTGATCAAGATATATATTGAAGATAATAATTAAATATCTTGAAATATATCTACTCTTAAATGAATTCATGCATTATTTTCAATTATACATAGTCGGGCAATTGCCCAAAAGTGAACTCGCCAACTTTCAGTAGTGGAATGTTCGCGTTCAATCAGAATAACATTCTTGTAGAAATCATTTTCTTTGTGGTCAAGACCATACTCTTTTAAGATAAATAAGAAACAAATCCTAACCTTTGATCTTTTTCTTAGAATTATTTTTTTTCTTTTTAGTAATTTAGAGTACTTAAAAATTATAACGGTTTCTGTTACTTTTCAGGAAGTCTTTTATTTTTAATTTTATAAATACAAAATTAATAGGTCATTTTGTTCTGATTCAGTACATGTGTTCTCTATATATTCCACCGAATCGTATCTGATATTCTAACTTTTTTTAGCTATTTAGCCTGATTTTAATTTATTTTTATGAAGTTTATTTATAACTTTTTTATTTCATACTGGCATATAATTACGGCGGCAAAATAGTATTAAATCGCATTACATACAAGTTTTCAGCTATTTTTCATCTGGTAACTTCAGTCTTCTATTTTATTTTCCTCGATAAAAATTATTATAAGTTTATTTTGCTTTGATAAAGTTCATGTACTCTTTAATATATTCCGAAGAAAAGTAGATGATATTCTCCTTTTTTATAGCCATTACCCCGAGCAGCCTGGATCTTCATTACCATTGTAAGTCTGTTTTTAATCTGCTTTATAATTAAGTTTATTTAGAATTAACGTTTAATAATTAAAGATAATAATTAAAGATCTTGAAATATATCCATTCTTAAATGAATTCATGCGTCATTTTCAATTATACATAGTTGGGCAATTGCCCAAAAGTGTCAGCTTTCAGTAGTGGAATGTTTTTGTTCAATCTCACTAACTTTCTTGTAGAAAACACTTTCTTTGTGGTCAAGACCATACTTTTTTAAGATAAATGGGAAACAGGCCCTAACCTTTTATATTTTTCTTAACATTTTTTTTCTAGTAAATTTCATTAAATTATACTTATAACGGTATCTTTTACTTTTCAGGAAGTCTTTTATTTTAATTTCATAAATACAAAATTATTATAGTCATTTCGCTCTGATTCAGTACATGTGTCCTCTATATATTTCAACGAATCGTATCTAATATTCTCATTTTTTGACTATTTAGTCTGCTATCAATTAGTTTTTGTGATGATGTTTATTTATAATTTTTTTTTATTTTATACTGTCATATAAGTATGATGGGAAAATAATATTATATAGCATTACATAGTAGTTTTCAGCTATGTTTCGTCTAGTCATTTCAGTTTTCTATTTTACTTTCCTGACTAAAAAATTATTATAAGTTTATTTTGCTTTCATTAAGTTCATGTACTATTTAAAATATTTCACCGAAATGTAGCTGATAGTCTCATTTTTTATAGCTATTTTCCCGAGCAGCCCGGATCATCATTACCAACGTAAGTCTGTTTTTAAACTGTTTATATAATGAAGTTTATTTAGAATTAATGTTTGATAATTAAAGATATAAAGATAATAATTAAATATCTTGAAATATAACTATTCTTAATTGAATTCCTGCATCATTTTCAATTATACACAGTCAGACAATTACCCAAAAAGGAAATCGCCAACTTTCAGTATCGGAATGTTTGCGTTCAATCTGAATAACATTCTTGTAGAAAACATTTTCTTTGTGGTCAAGACCATACTCTTTTAAGATAAATGAGAAACAAGGCATAACCTTTGATATTTTTGTTAGCATGTTTTTTCTAGTAATTTAGAGTGCATTATACTTATAACGGTTTCTTTTACTTTTCAAGAAGTCTTTTTTTTAATTTCATTTATACAAAATTATTATACTGTCAGTTTGCTCTGATTCAGTACATGTGTTCTCTATATATTCCACTGAATCGTAACTGATATTCTCATTTTTTGGCTATGTAGTCTGCTTTTAATTTAATTTTATTGTTAAGTTTATTTATAACATTTTTATTTCATGTATGGGTAGAAAATAGTATTATATAGCGTTGCAAACAAGTTTTCAGCTACTTTTTATCTAGTCCTTTCAGTTTCCTATTTTACTTTCATGACTAAAAAATTGTTATAAGTTCATTTTTCACTAATTAAGTTCATGTACTCTTTACTATATTCCTCCGAAACGTAGCTGATATTCTCATTTTTTATAGCTATTATCCCGAGCAGCCTGGATCATCATTACCAAAGTAAGTCTGTTTTTAATCTGTTTTTATAATGAAGTTTATTTAGGATTAATGTTTAATTATTAAAGATATAAAGGTAATAATTAAAGATATTGAAATATATCCACTCTTAAATGAATTCATACATCATTTTTAATAATATATAGTCGAAAAATTGCCCAAACGTGAACTCACCACATTTCAGTAGCGGAATGTTTCCGTTCAATCTCATTAACTGTCTTCTAGAAAGACATTTTCTTTGTGGTCAAGACCATACTCTTTTAAGTTAAATGAGAAACAGGACATAACTTTTGATCTTTTTGATATTATATTTTTTTTCTAGTAATTCCTAGTACATTATACTTATAAGGGTTTCTTTTACTTTTCAGGAAGTCTTTTTTTTTAAATTTCATAAATGCAAAAATTATTATACAGTGACTTTGCTCTGATTCAGTACATGTGTTCTCTATATATTCCACCAAATAGTATCTGATAGTCTCATTTTTTTAGCTATTTATCTGCTTTTAATTTGTTTTTATGACGAAGTTTATTTATAACTCTTTTATTTCATGTATGGCGGGAAAATAGGATTATATAGCGGTACATAAAAGTGTTCAGCTACTTTTCAGCTAGTCATTTCAGTTTTCCTTTTTACTTTCCCGAATAAAAAACTGTTATAAGTTTATTTTGCTTTGATTAAGTTCATGTACTCTTTACTATATTCCACCGAAACGTAGCTGATATTCTCATTTTTTATAGCTATTGCCCCGAGCAGCCTGGACCATCATTACCAGTGTAAGTCTTTTTAATCTGTTTTTATAATGAAGTTTATTTAGAATTAATGTTTAATAATTAAAGATATGAAGATAATAATTGAAGATCGTCAAACATATCCACTCTTAAATGAATTCATGCTTTATTTTCAATTACATATAATCGGACAATTGCCCGAAAGTGAACTCGCAAGCTTTCAGTAGCGGAAGATTTGCGTTCAATCTCTTTAACTTTCTTGTAGAAAATATTTTCTTTGTGGTCAACGCCATACTCCTTTAAGGTATCTGTCTATGTTAAAAACGTCCTTTTTTGCCAAAAATTGTACGTTTTTTTTATTTCTCTATTGTAAAATTTCAACTTTTAGGCTTCTAAATCTGTTTTTGTTTTGTCTCTACGGCATTTTAAAGAAAAGTTTCAGCTGTTTAAACATCAGTGACAGCTATCAAAACTAAACGGAAGTAGCGACTTTGGAACCGGAAGTTGTGAAATTTATTATAGTAATTATTATAGAAATTTATTATAGTAATTTATTAAAGTATTTTTTGGAGAAATCTTTTTAAATTTTCATGAAGATTAGTTTAAACATTTTTCTAGTAATTTTAATAATTAGCAACTTGGCAATTGCAAAGTTTTGAAGCAAGAGAGTGTGGAGAATTTTAAGCATGTATTTTAATTTTTTAATAGTTAAAGTTGCTTTCATAAACTTCAAATGCGTTTTTCTTAGAACGGTATTTTTAATAAAATGTTGAAACTTTAAATGTGATTTCTCAAAAAGTTCTTAAAATATTTTGTTGAAAATTATTATGAATGCTTTTGATAGTATTTACCAGTGAATGACCTAAAAGCTTTAAATTTGGATAGTTTTTAATGATGTTACATTCATAGTTAGATGTAAAGGTAATGAAAATTCGTTAAAAATTCAATGTGTATGATTTTGAAGGACCAAAATTGTTTACCAAATGTAAATTAAGCAAAGATTTTAGGTGATTAACTAGTTTAGTCTATAAGAAATGTGTTGCATCAAAAAATATTGAAATAATTTAATTTATTAAAAAATTAGACCTTTTGAATAAACCTGATTTTTTTACTAAATTTTCTTCATTTATTAGAAATTTCATAAAAACTTCTCCAGGAATAAATTTTTTAAGTGCAATTTTCTATGATAATATAAAAAATAAATCTAAAAATGTAAAAGCATGAACTAGTTTCTACGTTTAAAGAAAAAAGTTCTCCGAACGTAGACGGATACCTTAAGATAAATGAAAAACAGGTCCTAACCTTTGATAATTTTACTAACATTATTTTTTTCATTCGATTAATTTTGATTACATTAAAATTATAACGGTTTCTGTTACTTTTGAAGAAGTCTGTTTTTTAATTTCATAAATGCAAAATTATCATAACGTCATTTTGCTCTGACCAGTACATGTGTTGTGACCAGTACATCAGTATATGTGTTCTCTATATATTTCTTTCACGGAATCGTATGTCATATTCTCATTTTTTTAGCTATTTATTTGTAATGATGGAATATTTATAATAATTAAAAAAAATATTAATAAGAAAAAAAAAAAAAGTTTATTATAAAAAAAAAGTTTAATAAAAATAAAATACTTATAAAGAATCTTTATAGAAGAAAAAGTAAAATTAAGTCTTTTTAAAAAAAAAAAAAAAATTAAAGAATAGAGAAAAATATTAAAGATTAAAAAATTAAAGAAAAAAAAAATAAATGAAAAAATAAAAATTAAAATAGAGAAAAAAAGAAAGTAGGAAATAAAAAGCTTTAATAAAAATTTTGTAAAATAGAGGAATTAAATATTTTTTAAAAAAAAAAAAAAAAATAGAGTTTAAAGATTTAATTTTAAAAAAAAAAAAAAATAAAAAAAAAAAAAATAAAAAAAAAATAAAAGGAAAAAAAAAAAAATTAATAAAAATTATTAAATTAAAAATTATTAAAATTAAATGTTAAAGAAATATTTAAATAAATAAAAAAAATTTTTTAAATTTAATAAGAAAAAATAAATAAAAATTAAGATTAGAAATTTGATTTTAAATTTTAAATAATTGAAAAAAAAAAGAGAAGAGTATTTTTAAGAAAATAAAAAAAAGCTCAAAATTAAAAAAATAATTGAAAATTATTAAAATTTTGATAGTAATTAAAAAATACCTAAAATATTAAATTTGTGTGAGTTATTTATAATTTTTTTTTAATTTCATATTAGATGTAAAGAGTATTATATAGCATTACATAAAATTTTTCAGCTACTTTTCATCAAGTCATTTCAGTTTTCTTTGTTACTTTCCTGTATATAAGATCGTTATAAGTTTATTTTACTTTGATTAAGCACATATACTCTTTAATATATTCCACCGAAACGTAACTGATGTTCTCATTTTTATAGCTATTACTCCGAACAGCCCGGATCATTTTTACCAATGTAAGTCTGTTTTTAATCTATTTTTTAATGAAGTTTATTTAGAATTAATGTTTAATAGTTAAAGATATAAAGATAATAGTTAAAGATCTTGAAATTTATCCATTCTTAATTGATCTCATTAACGCATAATTTTCATTCATGCATAATTTTCAATTATACATAATCGGAAAATTGCTCAAAAGTGAATTGGCCAGCTTTCAGTATTGGAATGTCATTAACTGTCTTGTAGAAAAACATTTTCTTTGTGGTCAAGACCCATACTCTTTTAAGATAAATGAGAAACAGGCCCTAAACTTTGATCTTTTTGTTAGCAATATTATTTTCATTCTTGTAATTTTGAGTACATTAAAATTATAACGGTTTCTGTTACTTTTCAAGAAGTTATTTTTTTTTAATTTTATAAATACAAAATTATTATAATTTTATTTTGCTCTGATTCAGTACATGGATTCTCTATATATTCCACCGAATCGTATCTAATATTCTCATTTTTTTAGCTATTTAGTCTGCTCTTAATTTGTTTTTATGATGAAGTTTATTTATAACTTTTTTATTTCATGTATGGCGGGAAGATAATATTATATAACATTACACACAAGTTTTCAGCTACTTTTTAGCTAGTCATTTCAGTTTTCTATTTTACTTTCCTAACTAAAAAATTATATGCTTATTTTACTTTGATTAAGTTCATGTACTCTTTAATATATTCCACTGAAACGTAGCTGATATTCTCATTTTTTATAGCTATTACACCGAGCAGCCTGCATCATCATTACCAAAGTAAGTCTGTTTTTAATCTGTTTTATAATGAAGTTTATTTAGATTTAATGATTAATAATTAAAGGTTATATTAAAGATAATAAATTAAAGACCTTGAAATATGTCCACTCTTAAATGAATTCATACATTCCTTCCAATTATACGTAGTCGGAGAATTGCCCAAAAATTAAGAATTTAAAATATGTTTATATATTATTTCTATGTGTATTTGCTAAAATGGCGATAGAAAATTTAAGATTCATTTCATAAATTTAATTATTTGATACTTTAAAATCTTAAAATTTTTTATGGCTGTATTTTTGTATCTTAATACACGTTATACTGCTCAAAACTAAAATTTCCGGCTTCCAGTAGCTGAATTTTTGAGTTCGAATCAATCTACTGGCATGGTAATTTCTAATTTCTCGGAATCATCATTAGCTTTTTCAAGATGAGAGTTTTCCTCATTTCCGTGTAGACGAAGACGGATTGTGTTACGTCAGTCCTTTTGATAAGTTTGTACGAGAAATCTCACGAAAGTAGGACTAATAATTGAAATTAATAATAAGAACGAATCTGCCATACCCGTCGTAAAAGATGAACAGTGAAACATAGGGGAAGGAAACACAAGGTGCATAATTTGACCAGGTCCTTAGTTTTGATACGTAATCCACGTGGTTGAAATATCGATCATCCGTCATCAAAAGGTTAGGAAATATATCTCGATCTTATTAGCTGAATTGTAGCAAAGAATTTTCTTTATGTATTAAAACCATCTATTTTAAGGTAAATAATAAACAGTCCTTGATATTTCATTCTCTTTTGGCATTTACATTTTTTTTAATTTGGAGTCCACTAAAATGTAACGGTTTCTAAACCTTTTCAGCTAGTCATTTCTTTTTATTATACTTAAATTAATACGGAATTGTTATAAGTTCACTTTGCTTTAATTAAGTTCATGTATTCTTCCATATATTCCATTGAAACCGAGCTGATATTCTCATTTTTTGTAGCTCTAACCCCGAACAGACTGAAGCACAATTAGCAATGTAAGTCTGTTTTTGATCTATTTTTATAATGAAGTTTAATTAGAATTAATGTATATTTCATACAGAAAAATAAGTACGGCGGAAAAATGGTATTATATAGTGTTACATAAAGTCTTAATTATCTTAGTTTATTTCATTCCCATGGTGTAATATACGAAAGGGTATCCTAAATTTTTAATTCATGCTAAAAATCATAAAGATATAATGTGTGTTAAAGATTAAAATGTGTAAAATCTAGATCAGTAGTTCTCAACGGGGGTGATACTACCCTCCGTGGGACAATGCTGTTGGGCAGTGAACTTGTTTCGGGCGGTAGGAAAGCGATGTGAGCATATTTTATAACATAATTTTAAAAATACTAGATATATTTATTACATTAATTATCTAATTTACACGATTTTTAACAGTATTAAAACAAACTTACGGTATGGTACCAGAACCGGTTATTTTCATTCTCTATGTTCTGAGTGAAATTTGTCCGGCCTTCAGAAAAATATATTTAATCAACTGCATTCGTTTGGTTTGGAGCGGTATGTTGTACTCTTTTGAAATATGAAGGCTATAGAGCACGGGACTTACTATTTAAAATCGATTACGAACATCTATGCCCCAGTTGGATTCGAACCCACGAACTCCGGAACCGAAGGTCAGCGCCCTAACCATTTGTTTGAGCTTTGCTTCAGCGTGTCTCAGTAACAAAAATTTGATTTGTAACTATAGTGAAAATTACTTGAGCATTTTGCATGTTATAGTTGAGTAATTCTCCTACCAAACACTTTAACCCTTTAAAGGTCTCATATAAATTCTTTGGGATTTAATGAAATTAGTTCATAAATGGTATTTATGAACTTTATAAATATAAATGAATTTTTTTTTTACATTTCTTGAGGGGGGGTGGAGTTTGAGGGGTCTTTAAAGTGCAAAACCCTTGTTAGGAGTAAAATTACTTTTATTAAGGTTTAATTATGCTAGGGAAACAATGATTATCATAAAAAGGGTATAATAAAGAAAAAACGAAACAATTTAGAGCCGAACGATGCCCTCATGGTAGAGCGCTCCTTTTAGGTACCGGAATTCTTGGGTTCAAATCCCACTGCAGGCATAGATGTTCGTAGCCATTCGGAACAGGCTTTAAGCTGTAGGTCTCGGTCTGATTATCCATCGTGTTTCAGAAGAGTAGACCGTAGTGCTCAAAACCAAACAAACTATTTATAAATGTTGTTTAGATAGATATTTTTTATTTGGGGTTATAAGTAGAAACATCATATTACTGACTTTCCTAGGTAAAGTAAGTTTAACCACGTATATTTCAAATGAAATATGGAGCTCTTGTATACTCTCTACTGTGAGTAGGAAATGTCATAAATATAAAAGATCTAAAAAATACATCGTATGTCTTTCAAAAGCAGAGAAATAATTTAACATGTGGGATCGCTCTGAAACCACTGCCCGTTAAAGGGTTAAATTGCAGGAGTTTTACAAAGGTAGACGTTGAACACGTTTCTGCTACGTAGGACGACGGTAGTTTAAAAAAGGCTGATAATATAATCATTGATCTAGATTAATACATTTTACCCGCTATTTTATGATTTTTCAAAGGCTGAGAATGGATAATTACAAAGAGAGTATGCCTTCTCCATCCTGACAGTTACTTTATTCTAAGGTTTCCTGAAATAGAAGAAATAACAATTGATAGTTGTAATTTATAGTTTTACTGTTACTTATTTTTTATTACAATGTATTATGAGTTGCTTCATTTTATGGCTTCCTAAAATCAAACAAATCACTTATAATAGCTGAAATTTTATACCATTACTTACATAAGAATTAATAAGCAGAATAAATTTATCTTTATAACTACATTATTTATTAGTAATAAATAAAATTTTACAATACCTTACTTAGTATCATTATTTTATTTTCAGTAACAGAATAAATAAATTTCAGTGTCTGTATCACGTTTTATAACCATTTTTCAGAATAAATATATTATCATTGGAAAAGCGTATTTAATAGTCCTAATTATCAAATATTTTCAAAATAATTACAGCTTGCGTTTAATCTTTAAGAGAGTGAGATTTGAGTTTTAACCCCGGCAGTTACAGGTCGTATTTATTATGACAAAACAGTCATATATTCTGTTCCGTTATATATTCTACTAAGAATTTAAGACTTTTTCATAGTAGATTTAAAAAGCAAGTTAGAAAATCTGTTTGTTATATGATATCAGTTGTTTATATCCAAGTTATTGCTATAATTTGTTTTATAATTTTCAATCAACAATAAGTTTTTCCCAAAGGACGTGTAGAATACCATAATATTTTAGTGTCGGCATAATTATGTACAGAAAAATGTTTAATAAATAATTTAGCTACTTATCTTAATCTTCTGTTATATGTAAAAGTTTTTCTGTTAAATTTCAGTTTTATTCTAAAATACTTTTTTTAAATATTGTCCCAGCTATTCTGTAAACTCAACAAATATTTTTAAAGTGTACTTTAAATTATCGTATTTATTGGTCTCACTAGCTCTGTTTTAAAACATATCACCTTAATACTTAAACACTTTAAACAAAAATAGGGAAAGATTATAAATTCAGCTTATTCTTGATTTTTTTTTCATTCTCATAGTTTGTATTCCCCTAAAGTTTTAATGGTTGTTGTTATACTCTAGTTCAATCTGTTTTTTAAACGTTTTTCCTTCTTGAGAATTTGTATATATTCCACGTATCATCCCAGTGTATTGGTACTCTTTCTCGTGTATTATTACCATGTATTAATATACATTCTCATTGTATCACCTAAAACTAATTTCTTTTTATTACAAGCCCGTATTAAATATGGGAGATGAGGAAAGGTAGGTACTTTTCTGAAGTTACTTTAATAGAAATATGTTTATTTCCATATCTTTTCTTTACATACTGAAATAACCGTAACAAAGAATGAATTCTTATTTTGGATACAATGTTCACATTGTTAAGTGTAATTGAAATGTATTTGTATCTATTATCATCGATTCAGAAAGACTTACCTGTCTTTCAATTTTCATTACAGTCCCGTGATTAATTTAGAGGCTTCAAGGTAAGTTATTTTAGCAATAAACTTTGTGTATTTGCTTACACTTTTCTTATTAGGTTCAAATAATACTTGTTTTCATCAATCCATCCAAATATTATGTATCTCTTCATTTTTTCTACAGTTCCACAGTAAATGTAGAGCCGTCAAGGTAAGTTCTTTATTAATAAACTTTGTTATTTACTTCACCTTTTCTTTTTATGCTCGAATAATTTTAATAAAAAAATGATGCTATGTTTAGCTTTATGTATAATGTAAAACTATAAAATTTCAGTTCAATGGTATTATATAGCAATACTAATTGCCTTATACCTCTCATAGCTAATAAATGCAGTGGAACCATAATTAATCGCTTTCCTACATTGTTGATTTCAATTATTTCGATTCTAATTTATCCCGTTAGAATTAATTTTATTTTTTCCTCCAGATTCTTCATTTATAAGTATTTATAGTCGGAAACGTTTGATATCGTTATTTCCCCATTAATCGCTTTCCTACATTGTTGGTTTCAATTATTTCGTTTCTAATATATCCTGTTAGAATTAATTTTATTTTTCCCCCAGATTCTTCATTTTTAAGTATTTATTGTCAAAAACGTTTGATATCGTTATTTTTCCTTTAATCGCTTTCCTACATTGTTGATTTCAATTATTTCGTTTCTAATTAATCCCGTTAGAATTAATTTTGTTCCTTCCCCCCAAATTCTTCATTTTTAAGTATTTATTGTCGAAAACATATGATATCGTTGTTTTTCCATTACGACTTTTTTTAATTGGGAAAATGAGTTTTTTTTTATAAATTTTATTTAAATAATTTTTTTTTTAAGAATGTGTTTCTCAAGGTTCTGTAAACAATTGAAAGATATCTTGCTCATCATAGGCTTTCCCAGGCTAACACTGGATTAGATTCTAAAAGTTTGTGTGGTCTGTTAGACCAGGACCTATGCATCGACCATAAGCAGTGACATAAGTAAGAGAATGAGGAAGACAAAAACGAACCTGAAATATTAACTAGCGCTTGTGAGGCACACCCAAATTTGTCAAAATTCAAATTATTTATATTCTTTCACAGTGAGAGTAAAAGTGTATTTGAAGAGGTATAAACTGAAGTAATCGTAACGGAATGCCATATTCAGGATACAGTGTTCGCTTTCTTATTATATATGGGAAATATTAATTAAATATGGGAGCATTAAATGTGGTAAGGTAAGTTACTTTAATAGAAATATGTTTATTTCCATACTTTTACTTTTTATACTGAAATAACCGTAACAGAAAATGAATGCTTATTTTGGATACAGTGTTCGCATTGTTACGTGTAATTAAGATGTATTAGTACTTGTTCTCACCGATTCATCAAAACTTTTCCATTTTCTAATTTTTATTACAGTTCCATGATAAATGTAGAGGCTTCAAGGTAAGTTCTTTTAGAAATAAAATTTGTGTATTTGCTTACACTTTTCTTATTAGGCTCAAATAATACTTGCTTTCATCGATTCTTTCATCCTAAAATTATCTATCTTTCAATTTTTTTCTACAGTTCCACAGCAGATGTAGAGACGCCAAGGTAAGTAATTTTAGTAATAAACTTTATTTACTTACCCTTTTTTTCTCAAATAAGTAGGATGGAAAAATTATTCTATGTTTAGGATACAGAGTAAAACTATAAAATTTTGGTTTAATTATATAAAGTAGTACTACCAACTGACTTATAACTTTCTTTACTAATACATTGGAACCTCCGATACCTCTGGAGGTGGCAGGCCAAGCCTGAGGGTCTTCTGCTTGGTTCCTGCTTCAAAATTACAAGGATCCAGCGGAGGTAATGTTACTCGACGCTAGTAACATTAATGTAGCATACCGTGCTCCTCGGGTAATGCTGCCGAACGATGGCCGAATGGTTAGGGTGCTGGCCTTCGGAACCGGAGTTCGTGGGTTCGAATCCCACTATGGCATGGATGTTCGTAGCCGTTCGGAATCGGCTTTAAGCAGTAGATCCCGGTGTCATTAGCCCTCGTGTTGCAAAAAGTAGACCGTAGCACTCCAAAACCAAACCAAACCAAACCAAACCTCGGGTAATGCTAAATGAGTAACAGGTTCGCAGCCTTGTTGAGGCGTTATTTGGTGTTAGGTTAATGTCTGTATCATCTGCTGCATTGGAATAAAAAAATTGGAACCTCTTCCTATCTTCACTCTTTTTCTTACATTGATTGTTCCATTCATTTCTCTCCCAATTTATCCCATTAAAACTAATTTTATTTTTCAACATTCTTCATTTTTACGTATATACCAAACAAATTCCAAACATTTCGGTACCTTCGTTTTCACTTCCCTTTTTTTTTTTTTTTTTTTTTTTTTTATTTTTTATAAGCTGCATTGGAATATAAAAAATGGAACCTCTTCCTATCTTGACTCGTTTTCTTACATTAATCGTTCCATTCATTTCCTTCCCAATTTATCGCGTTAGAACTAATTTTATTTTTCAAGATTCTTCATTTTTACTCATATACTGTCCAAAACATTTCGGTACCGTCGTTTTCACTTTCCAATTTTTTTTTAGCAAAAATTGGGAAATTGAGAGAATTTTTTATTTAAATAAAATTTTCTGGAAAATGTGTTCTCGGGGTTGTGTGAACTGCTAGTTGATATCTAGCTCATTAAAGGCTTTCCCAGATTATCACGTTTAGAACCTAACAGGTTGTGCGTTCGTGGCAGTATATTACCTAAACCGTAAACAATAACACGAGGAAGACAAAAACGAGGCTAAAATAATTCCAAATGTTTCTGAAATACACGAATTTTTGTCCAAATTCAAATAGTTTTTGTACTGTGCGACAAAGAATGTATTTCAAGATGTAGGAGTAACAGTATGTTCTTTCTTTGAACTCGGGCAATTAATTTGTACAAAAAAGTATCAATTATATAGTACTTTTTTAACTTTATTATACTAATCATATGTTATCTTTTATATTAATAATCAGGAGTTTCTTTTTTGTTTACAATTAGTAGAAATGATTGCTCTGAAATGGAAAACTCAGGCAATTAATTTGTACAAAAAAGTATCAATTATAAAGTGCTTTTTAAACTTTAACTGTTATACTAATCATATGTTATCTTTTATATTAATTATCAGGAGTGTCTTTTTTATTTATTATCAGTGGAAAAGATTGCTCTACACGTTTTTAAAATTTCTCTAAGCTAATTTTTTTTAATTTGAATATATTTCAAATGTATAAGTAATTATGAAAAAACCTCTCAAAAAATATTTTAAAATATGGTTACCAGAAAAACTTTTTTTAAAATTTGCTTTCCTAAATATTTTTAGGGTAATACATAATCATTTCTTCATACTTTAAATTTTTGTAATTACTAACCACGGATTAATAATAGAGTTTTATATTGAAACTATTTTTTCCTGCGTCTAAAATATATTGGAATGAATAAAACTTTTAATGTGGGTATATACCGTGATTACTATTGGCTAATAGGTATTTTATACTTGAAATTTTATTTACTGAGGTTTATTTTCTGAGGTGGCATACTTGAAGAAATTTTTATTTTTTCCGTTAACAGTCCAAAAACATCTCTTTAACTGGATGCTTTTCCCGTGCCTCTATTAGGTATTTTACTAAGTCATTTTTTTTCATACTTTGTCGTACAGTATGCAGAGTTCCAGATGGTATCCCTAGGACTGTTATTCCTATGCAAAAACTTTCTGCCGATTTAGGCAATGGTGAGCGTAGAACACCATATTTTGCTAGGTACCCTCGCTGTCGGTTAAGCCTTTTTTTTTTAAATTTTAAACTATATTTATTTTTGTGTCCAGTACCATTAACTCTTGTTTCATTTCACCCCTAGTTTTTAAAGATGCTCATCCGTTGTTATATATTACCTCTTTTTTTTAAGACAATTTAACCCTCCGAGTGGAACACACCGAGGAAAAAAAGTCTCCAAAAAATACATTTAAGTTCTATTGTGGTAGTTACCAAAGTGTTCTATGATTTTTTACTTCACCCTTTGTCGACTAGATTTTAATACGGGAAACCCACCCTCGTTATTGTCCCTTTACTTCCGGCTATAAATAGATATATAAATAGACATTATAGATTGTTAATTTTTAATACACATAAAGCTCGTCAAGTCTCGAAGATCATCCCATAAGAAATAATGGGTTCTAAAAGTACAAATAAAAATATTCTTTAAGAGAATGATTTATATCTTTTTTACGAAAGTCATCCAAGCTATTTAAGTGGTTCAATTACAGATACATCTGTTACCGCAAACGAAATACTTCGAAATAGAGATTTACAAAGCCATGAAAAGCTATCAGCATCTTTGTGCCTCAGGGAGTAGGTGTGCAGTTCCTAAACAATCGACCTGACCCTCCTACCTCAAAACTCCATTTGGAAAACACTGGCAGAAATGTACATTACACCCATTTTCGGAACGTTTTTAGAGGTTGAAAATTGTACGTGACAACCGCTCCGAAGACATCACCGGTTTGGTGGAATTGTACGTGCGAACCGCTTAGAGGGTTAAAGCTTTGGTTTGAAGCTATGGAGCCTACGGAAGCTTCGAAGCTACACGAAGGCTAACGAGACCAATGACTACGGTTTAAAGCCGATTCCAAACAGCTACAAGCATTCATAGTTTTAGAAAGAACTGTAATTTTAGAAAAAAAAATAAAGCATGCTTTAAAAATTAAAATTCTTTATTACAGTGTTTCGCAATTGAACAGAGACTATATAGATACAACCCAATAAAATAATCTCGCACTTTTATTTTTATTTTCCTTTTTATATTTTGTAGTCCAGTAAAATTAGAATGGTTGCTGTTATATTCCAACTCGATCTGTTTTACATAAGTTACTTCTTAAGATTTAGTACTTGTTCTTATGTATGATTTTCGTGTGTACGTTCATTTACAGTAGTACACGTTCTGAAGTACTATAATCCTGAATTAGTACGTATACGAATAGTATCATTAAAACTCACTTTTAAAAATTTTTTATTACAGTTACCTCACATTAACAGAATTTCCCAGGTATGTTCTTCTCTATCACTTTCATGTACACTGTCCTGAACTGTATACATGTTCTAATGTATTATAATCGTGAATTAGTACATATACTAATATTATCATTAAAACTGACTTTTAAAAATTTTTTTATTACAGTTACCTCACAATAACAGAATTGTCCAGGTATGTTCTTCTCTATCATTTTCATGTACACTATCCTGAACAGTAGTACATGTTCTAATGTATTATAATAATGTTTCCTATATTAGTACATGAACTTATAGTACCATTAAAACTGAAATTTTTGAAATTTTTATTGCAGTTACATCGCAAATTTAGACGCATCAAGGTAAGTTCTTTTCTTTAACTTCTGTATTACTAATGTTTGTGGATTTATTACCCTTTTCTTTTTATGCTGATGTAAGTGTAACCACTAATAGAACTTCTTCTTTTATACTGCATCATTACCGATTTATCCCTTTAGAACTAATTCCTTTCCACTTTTCGTCTCTTCGGAAGTACAGATTTCGTGGAGTTTAGGAAAATTGGAAAAATAAGTTTCTTATACATTTTTTTATATTTATTTTTTTTCATAATGTGTGGTATTTATTTCAAGAATGTGTATTTGAATGATGTGTGAACGGATGAAAGATTTTTTGCTCATTACAGTCTTCCTCAAACTTACCAGACTGTTATAATCCTACCTTTAGTGAGGTCATAACAGTACAAGACCGATACTTTAGACTAGAAACAATAACTTGAGTAAAAGAATGAGAAACCTAAATTAATTCAGAGTTTCTGTTATAGTCCGATTCGGTCTGTTTTTGTTTTCTACCTCTTGAGAATTAATACATGCTCTTCTGTATCATTTACATGTACACGTTCATGTACAGTAGTACACATTATCAAGTATTGTCGTCATTATCAGTAAATGTGTACATAGTATCATTAAAACTGAACTTTTTTTAAAATTCTTATTACAGTTCCATCCTGTATGAAGAGGCTTCAGGGTAAGTTCTTTTTTCCTTTAGTAATAAATTTAGTCCTTTACCCATTTTAGTAATAAAATTTGTTTATTTGCTTAACTTTATATGGTTAAATAATTATACCGGTAAAACGATGCTACAGTTAGAATACAGTGGAAAACTATAAAATATAAAACTTAATATATACTGCAGTAATACCATTTTATTGCCTCACAGCTAATTCGATTTCTCAGTTTTTTTTTTTTTTTTTTTTTTTTTTTTTTTTTTAAATCAGATATACTAATTTTGTGGAATTTATGAAAATTGAAAAATTAAGTTTCCTTTAAACATTTTTTATATTTAATTTTTTAACAAAAGAAGGGAGTAACTAGCATTTACAACCAAATGAGGGTGAAGCTGATAAATTCACCTTGTTCTTTTATTTATTTTCAATGTTATATTTTTTTAGTCCACTAAAGTTGGAATGGTTTAGTCAAACTTGATTGTTCTTTGTAAGGTTTCTACTTATTGCGATGTGTACATGGTCTCATCTATCATTTTCTTCTACACATTCATGTACAGTAGTATACGTTCTCATGTTTTATAATTATGTATTATTACATGTGCTCATAGTATAATTAAAACTACACTTTTTAAAATTTTTATTACAGCTCCGCCACAAATGTAGAACCATCCAGGTATGTTTTTTTCTTAAGCTACTTTAGTGATGCAATTTGTGCATTTACCTTATCCATTTCTTTATATGCTGATATAAGTGTAATGGGAAAAGGATGCTATATAATAGCTATAAAATAGATGATAATAGAATAGATGTAAAATTATAAAATATAACTTACCTAATTCATAATACTAATTTATATCCGTTATTTATTAATTTCGTGAAATTTAGGAAAATTTGGGAAATGAGTTTTTTATACTTTAATTTTTTTTCTTTATGTTTGCTTTTCTAGCAAAATTGTTCTTTTGGATTTTGTGAGAACAGATTGGTTTTCTAGCCTATCAGGGGCTTCCCCAGATTACTAGACTCGACATTTAGTGGGGTTATAACAGTACACTAACAACTACAAACTGAAAACAGTAACTTGATTAAGAGAGGGAAAAACCTGAATTAGTTTAGAGATTTTCAGAAGCACACAAATTTCATTTTGTAAAATGTAAATTAATAAGTAGTACAATTGGGAGGGTAACTTGAACTCTGTAGATCCCTAAATTTTCTAGATGCATCTTCTCGGAAATTTTGAATCGTGTCAAATTCACATCCCATAAAGTATGTGGTAATAAATTTTTAAAAATTTCAAATGCGATGAGTTTCAATAGCGTTTTTTACTAAAACTGTACATAAAAAATTTATTTTAATAGGTAAAGAAATTATTGTTACTTTTAATTACATTAATCCAACACATACTAATAAAATAACAGTTAGCCAAGTTTTTGTTGAGTTTCGGCTAATTTTGGCATTCGACAAAATTTTAACTTTTCTGATTTTGACAGCGGTTATTTCATAATACGATGACGGCGATAAGTATTGTAGAAAAATAGTGAATTTGTTATTAATATTTTAGTTATATTAATGAGGTTTTTTGTGTTATAATCTACAAACTAATTCAAATTTTTAAATAAATATAGCTGTCATTGGAAAATATTAATTAAGTAGACCGCAGACTGGGCGCTAAGTAGCTAATATTTTTTTAAGTATAAATCTTCCATTAAGGGTTGTAAATAATTAGTATATTTATAGTCGCCCTGTTTGTCAGATCTCTACATACATTTTCTTCACCGATTGTTCTTCTGATTTTTTTCTGAGTGATCTTTTTTTAAATTCTGTCTCGATGATAAACGATGAATGATAGATTGTACTCAATATAAATAGCTATATCTTTAGATTAACTTTTTAAACTAACGAGTACAAAACAGTCCGCACTCTCTCATTGGAAAATATCCCTCCCTATTACTTTGATGAATTAATCTAACTGACATATAATGTTTTGGGTCCAGTATTTCAATTGGAAAAAAGGTTATTTTAGCAGAAAATCCTTAATTGCCTGTTAAAATTATAGTTCTTCTTGAGAAAATCTCAATTTATGACTGGTGGCAGTTGACAGTTTTTTTACTGTAAAGTAACAGGTTGTTTTTTTTTTTTCATTTTACCCAAAATAACGGTATATATTGTTCTAATTAGCTCTCATATATCAAATAGTTCTGTTAATGCTCAAACTCCAAGTATTTCCAACAAATTTAGGGCGAATCTAATAAATTCACTTTCTTTTTACTTTTTATTTCATTCTTAAATTTTGTAGTTCACTAAAGTTGGAATGGTTTATGTAATAGTCCAGCTCTATCTGTTGTTTTATAAGGTTCCTACTTCTTGGGATTTTATACATTATCTCAAGTATTATTCTGATATACTAATACGTGTTTTTAAATATTATTCTCGTGTATCAGTAAATGTTCTTATCGTACCATCAAAATTTACCTATCTGTTATTTTTCATTACTGTTCCCAAGTAAATCTAGATGAGCTATGGTACTATTTTTCTGAAGCTACTTTAGAAATTAAATTTGTGTATTTGCTTGCCCTTTTTTTAATAAGTTGAAAGAAATGTAACAGAAAAAGGTGCTATATTAAGGCTAGATTATAAACATCTGCATTATTAGTTTGTTCGTAAAATATACGTAAGTATAATTCGTATAATACCAACTATTTTAAAGTCATTAATAATACAGTGGAACTTTCATCTACATTATTCCCTTACCTGCCTTGATCGAAAATTTACAATATTTCTAATTCTGAATATTTCTGATTTATGGATCAAAGTGGTATGTTCCAATCCCCTCAAGGATTGCGAAAGAAAGAGAAGTATCTAGATAACATCTATTTCCATTTTATAGCATTTTCAAGTTCCAGCGTCTGCACGAAGCGCATTAAAGCAAGAATTTAAAATACAATGTAACTGGTCATAATGCTAAAAGTTGTGTTTTATTGAGTTTAAAGCAGTAAAAAATGTTAAGTATGGCGCTATTTACTTCTGGCTATGAAAATGTTGCCAACCGGGTCTATAATTTATCTGTTTTCATTCTTTCGTTAAGGTGCGTGTGTGTGGGGGATTTCAAAACGCCATAATCTATTTATATAATTATTTAATCGCGATGTCTTATGATATAATTATTACATAGCACAAGAAACTCACGGATGCCGCAGGTAAATCAACCAGTGTGTTTATATGGTGGTTTAATCACATCTTTGGTTGGCAAAATTTTACTTCTTAAAACCCAGTATGCAGAAATTCGAACGGTTTGAATCTAGAGAAGGAAAGGCATGAAATATTTGGCTTTGTTCTCATATTTCTTTCATTCTTAACATTTAGATTCTGTTGAAGTGGTAGCAAAAATTATAGTTAACGTAGTTTGTTTTTCGACTTTTTCTTAATCTGAATTAGATTTCTTAATCTGAATTGTTTTCATCAATATATTTAATTTCTTACCAACAAAAAGCAACCAATTTTTTTATTGCATTTACAGTTTACAGCCCGGACCCGCAGAGTCAAATAGGTAAATTATTTTTCTGACCTCAATTATTGATAAGTATTAATTAATTAAAAATACCGTACATCTTATTCTAAGTTTTCAGATACCGTTAAACGGTGATGAAGATATAATAGAATACGATATAATGCTATTTATAAACAGTAAAACTTGGATAACTCATTTAATATAATACCATCGATTGTCTTTTGATTCTAATTAGCATCATATAAGAATAATAGCATTTATAAGATTATATATTTTAATATTTTTTACATCTAATATTGCAATATTTTATCTATTACAGCATGTATTACGGCATCTATTACAGCTCAGAAATTCAACCTTCAGAGCAGCCAGGGTAATTTTTTCTATCTATTTCAGTAGTAAATATAATGCACATGCAAATAGTGTTAATCGTATTTAGAAATAACGGATAGTTTGAAAACAGTATTATAGTTATAATACAACGCTACAAAAATATATAATAAACCTTAAATTAATCAGATAATTTGTAATTAATATTGTATGTAAATTTTACATTTTAGTAGTTTACATGATTAATAGTATAAGTAGAATAGTGTATTTCAATATATTGCATATCTAATGCTGAAACAAAGGATATATGGAATTAAATTTCTTATAGCATTCATTATAGGTCACCGAACAAACCAGAAGAGCCATCAAGGCAAATATTTTTCTTACCTATTTAAGGGGAAAATAGTGTGTATTTTAAACACAGTTTATCTTGTTCTAATATATGAGGAAAGTGTGAACCAGTATTATAGTTAGGATGCAATGCTACATTAAATTTGTAATTAATAACCTTAGTTTAAAAATATAGTTTATTATTATTATTAATTACCTTTAAATTTTAATTTGTTGTAAAAATTATTAATAGTATCTATAATATTGTGTATTTTTAAATTTTGTACTTTTACTACTGCAAGAAAAAGTACATAAATTGATTTTATCTGTTACAGGTCACAGATACAACCAGCAGAGTTGCCAGGGTAAATTATTTTACTATCTATTTGAGTGATAAATATTGTGTAAATGCAAACACAGCTTATCTTTTTCTAAAATATAAGGATAGCGGGAAAATAGTTTTATAGTTATGATACAAAGATACATTAAATAAGTTTTAATATAATCCAATTCTTTATTAATATCAATTGCCTTTAAATTCTTATATACCTGATTTATAGAATCTATCATATTGTGTATTTCATTATATTGTATATCGAATTCGGAAATAAAGAGTACTTGAAACTAATACTTTTTTATTGCATCCATGACAGATCGCAGGTCGAACCGGCCCAATCATATTGGTAAATTAATTTTCGTGCCTATTTTTCTGATAATGATTGAATATATGCCTTATTTTAAAATGTAAGAATAGCGTAAAAAGTTTTATATTTATTAAAATACGATACATTAAATAATTAATAAATTTTATTATACTGAAACTGTTTATCAATATCAAATCCCTTTAAATTCTAGTTAGTAGTATACATGATTATTAGCATGTGTAATATTGAGTATAATAAGTTACATATCTAATGCTGATATAAAGAGTACATCAAACTTTTTTTTTTTTTTTTTTTTTTTTTTTTTTTTTTTTTTTCATTTATCATAGGTCACAGAATCAACCACCAGACTCATCGCGGTAAATATTTTTTCTTACCTATTTTAGTGATAAATATATTGTATTTGCAAACACAGTTTATCTTTTTCTGAAACGTAAGAAGAGCATGAAAATAATTTTAGATTTATGATTTAACGATACATTAAATAATTAATAAACCTTATTATAATGCTATAGTTTATTAATAAAATTGCCTTTAAATTCTAATTAATAGTATACATGATAAATAGCATCTGTAATATTGAGTATAATAAGTTACATATCTAATGCTGAAATAAAGGGTACTTCAAACTAATTTTTTATTGCATTTATCATAGGCCACCGAATCAACAGGCAGAATCACCACGGTAAATTCTTTTTTTTACTTATTTTAGTGATAAATATATTGTATTTGCAAACCCAGTTTATCTTTTTCTGAAACGTAAGAAGAGCATGAAAACAGTAATAGATTTATGATTTAACGATACATTAAATAATTAATAAACCTTATTATAATACTATATTTTATTAATAAAATTGCCTTTAAATTCCAATTAGTAGTAAGCATGGTTCATGTCATCTGTATTATATATTTTGATATTTTGTACATCTAATGCTGCAATAAAGTTTACTTGGAACTAATATTTTTATTGCATCTATCAGATATCAAAGGTCAAACCAGCAGAATCAAGACGGCAAATTATTTTTATTACCTATTTTAGTGAAAAATATTGTACATTTGCAAACAAAGTTTATCGTTTCTTTTTTAGTATAGGGATAGCATGAAAAATCTTTAAAATCCTGTTACAATGATGTATTAAATTTAAAAGTAATAAACCTTAGTTTAATCATATAGTTTGATATTATTTTCCTTAAATTTAAATTAGTTATATACATGATTAATAGCGTCTGTACTATTGTAAATTTTAATATGGCCGTGTATCTATTCCTGAAATAAATGGTCCTTTTTCTAATTTTTATTCTCTTGTGTGTCACAGGTCACAGAACAAAACAACAGAATCACTGCCTTAAATATTTTTTTTTACTTATTTTAGTGATAAAATATTGTATTTGCAAACACAGTTTATCTTTTTTTTGTAACGTAAGAAGAGCATGAAAACAGTATTAGATTTGTGATTTAACGATACACAATAATTAATAAACCTTATTATAACATTATAGTTTATTAATAAAATTGCCTTTAAATTCTAATTAGTAGTAAGCGTGATTCATGTCATCTGTATTATATATTTTGATATTTTGTGCATATAATGCTACAATAAAGTTTACTTGGAACTAAGATTTCTATTACCTCTATCAGAGATCAAAGGTCAAAACAGCAGAATCACGACAGCAAATTATTTTTATTACCTATTTTAGAGAAAAATATTGTACATTTGCAAACAAAGTTTATCTTTTTTTATTCGAAAGTTTCAAAGTTTATCCTTTAAGTATAGGGATAGCATGGAAAATCTTTAAAATCCTGTTACAATGATGCATTAAATTTAAAAGTAATAAACCTTAGTTTAATCATATAGTTTGATATCATTTTCCTTAAATTTAAATTAGTTATATGCATGATTAATAGCATAAATAAATGGTCCTTTTTCTAATTTTTTTTCTTTTGTGTATCACAGGTCACAGAACAAACCGACAGAATCACTGCCGTAAATATTTTTCTTACCTATTTTAGTCAAAAATATATTGTATTTGCAAACACAGTTTATCTTTTTCTGAAACGTAAGAAGAGCATGAAAACAATATTAGATTTATGATGTAACGGTACATTAAATAATTAATAAACGTTATTATAATGCTATAGTTTATTAATAAAATTGCCTTTAAATTCCAATTAGTAGTAAGCTTGATTCATGTCATCTGTATTATATATTTTGATATTTTTTACATCTAATGCTGCAATAAAGTTTACTTGAAACTAATATTTTTATTGCATGTATCAGAGATCAAAGGTCAAACCAGCAGAATCACGACGGCAAATTATTTTTATTACCTATTTTAGTGAAAAATATTGTGCATTTGCAAACAAAGTTCATCTTTTTTTAAGTATATTAATAGCATGAAAAATCTTTAAAATCTTGTTACAATTATGCATTAAATTTAAAAGTAATAAACCTTAGTTTAATCATATAGTTTGATATCATTTTAATTAAATTTAAATTAGTTATATACATGATTAGTAGCATCTGTACTATTGTTTATTTTAATATGCCGTGTATTTATTCCTGAAATAAATGGTCTTTTTCTAATTTTTTGTTCTTTTGTTTATCACAGCTCACAGAACAAACCTACAGAATCACTGAGGTAAATATTTTTCTTACCTATTTTAGGGATAAATATAATGTATTTTCAAACACATTTTATATTTTTTGAGTCGTAAGGAGAGCCTGAAAACAGCATTAGTGTTACTAATAAACTATATATGAAGTAATTAATAAGCTTTAGTATAATTGCATAGTTTATTAATATCAATTGTCTTTAAATTCTAATTATTAGTTCACATGATTAATTGCATCTATAGAAATGAGTATTTTAATACTTGTGCATCAAATGCTAAAATTCAGACTTTTTAAAACTATTTTTTTTGTATTGCGTCCATCCCAGGTCACAAAATCTTCATGGTAAATTCCTTTTCGTACCTATTATAGTAATACATAATATGTATTTGCAAACAAAGTTTATCTCCTGATATTTAAAAATAGCGTGAAAACAGCTTTAGAGTTATAATACAATGTTACATGAAATTTCTTACTAATACACCTTACTTCAATCATATAGTTATTAATTTTATTTTCCTTCAAATTCAATTTAATTAATATTTCGCTTTAATCTAATTAATATTTTACATGATTATAAGCATCTGTAATATACCTTTATCTTTTATTTTATATATATCTGTAATATACCTATATATCTTTTACTTCTATATATTTTACATCGAATGCTGAAATAAATAATAATGAGAACTCATTATTTTTAATGCATTTTATGCAGCTCACTGAGAAAGCCTTCAAAGATGGAATGGTAAATCCTTTTTCTCATCTATTCTAGTTATAAATATTGTGTACATCTAAATGCATTTCATCGTATTTTAAAACTTAAGGATATGGTGGAATCAGTATTTCTGTAAAAATATAATGCCATATTACTTTGATATTGCTTGAATTTTTGGTTGAATTATTTAATATATATATATATATATATATATATATATATATATATATATATATATATATATATATATATATATATATATATATATATATATATATATATATATATATATATATATATATATATATATATATATATATATATATATATATATATATATATATATATATATATTAAATGCCTTTTAATGTCATTGTTAATATACTTGAGTAATAGTATTGGTAATATTGAATATTTTAATATTTTGTACATGAAATATTTAAATAAGTGTGATAAGTGTTTAACGTTTTATTTCATCTATTATAGCTCAAAGGTAAAACCCACAGAGCCGCAGAGGTAATTTTTTTATCTATTTTAGTTATTAATATTATGGGCATTAAAATATTATTTATTGTATGCTTTAATATAAATATACCGTTATAACAGTATTATAATTAGTTTATACTGCAACATTAAATTTATTACAATAAACCTTAGTTTTATCATTTAATAAATGTGAATATCAAATGTCTTTTAATTCTATTTAGTAGTATTCATGAATAACAGTGTGTGTAAAAACTGTGCATTGGAATTTATTTTATTTTTCTTTCAAAAACCACTTTGAATATTTATATGTCGAGATTGTTGTCCAGTTTTTCTAATGTTGAAATAAATGTATAACGTTTAAATTGCATATACCATCGTGTTATATCGAATTTCTATGAAACAGATTACAGTTCAACAATTTATATAAGAATATCACTATCTAATAATTTTCACTATTAGAATAAATATAAAAACTAGCTGTAGTTTTTTAAACTATTTTATTACAAATATCAGCACAACATTCTCAGATCTCTTTCCGAAAAATATATCTGACTATGGCTTTAAAGAAATGTACCAAATTTCTTTATATTATCAAAAAAAACCTTTATATTTCTATTTGATTTCTATTTCATAATTTATTTTAAATTGTTTCATTTTTATCAAAGCTACAAGGTTTATTCCATTGATTTGTTAGAATAAGTTCTTTTCTGTGTATTTGAATATTCTGTTTAATTACGGGGATGTAATACTTTGCAAATTGAAAATTTTTATTATAACAGCTTATTTTTTGATTCAGTATAATGTAAAAGGTTTTCCCTGTTTAGTATATAAACTATTCCTAAATCAATTGAAAATTTTTTATTATAACAGCTTATTTTTGAATCAGTATAATATAAAAAAGGTTTTCCCTGTTTAGTATTCCTAAATCCATTGTAAAATTTATTATAACAGCAATATAAAAAGGTTTGCTCTGTTTAGTATATAAACTATTCCTAAATCAATTGAAAATTTTTTATTATAACAGCTTATTTTTGAATCAGTATAATATAAAAAGGTTTTCCCTGTTTAGTATATAAAATATTCCTAAATCAATTGAAAAATTTATTATAACAGCTTATTTTGGAATCAGTTTAATATAAAAAGGTTTTCACTGTTTAGCATATAAACTATTCCTGAATCAATTGAAAAATTTTTATTATAACAGCTTATTTTTGAATCAGTATAATATAAAAAGGTTTTCCCTGTTTAGTATATAAACTATTCCTAAATCAATTGAAAAATTTATTATAACAGCTTATTTTTTAATCAGTTTAATATAAAAAGGTTTTCACTGTTTAGTATATAAAAAGTATTCCTAAATCAATTGAAAATTTTTTATTATAACAGCTTATTTTTGAATCAGTATAATATAAAAAGGTTTTCCCTGTTTGGAATATAAACTACTTCTAAATCAGCAATAAGGGACTAAGTTTATGAAAATTATTTAGTTTTGCTATATTACGCTATACATTTTTAAAAAGCTAATATATATTTTCATATGCCAAAAGAAAAAAGGGATATCCACTTACCCGCAAAATAAACTTTGAAATATGTAAAATAGAAACTGTTTTTATAGTAGTAGAAACTAATTATCTTTATTATTCTGTGAACCTCAAACATATTATCACGAACAATATATTTTATTTTATAGGGTGACAGAAGAATTTTTTTAATTTTCAAATTTTTAACAACTTTTAGTTATTGAAATATAAAAATATCAAATACCTTTAAAATTGTAGGTTTGCAGAATAAAAATGATATTGATTTTAAATTTAATATAAAAATTTTCTTTCAAATATACATGTATCTTAATTTATCTTGTGGTTAAATAAATTTCATTTTATTTTTTATATGTCTGTTTTTTATATTATTTTTAAAAAATTACTGTTTGCAAGGTCAAAGCTGAATTATTTTTTAAAGTTAAATCGTCATTAAATAACATATAAAATATTCATTCTAAAAAGACGAAAATTTTTATTTTATGATAAATTGGGGGAAAAAGCTGTTTTAATGCAGTTTAAATGTCTCGAATGATATTATATTCCATTAATACTGAAATTAAAGTGTAACGTGTAAAGAGTTTTACCCATATAACCCTGTTTTATATCATGAATACCCTGTTTTATATTGAATTTTTTCTAATAAATTATAGTTCAAACAGAGTAACATTGTTTTATTATTATTATTATTAGTCATATAAATAAATTGTGTATTTATAGTTTTAAAAATATTTTTTTAATAATTGCATAACATTCTCTTATCACTCTCTGAAAATCAGTTCTGAGTGTGTCCGAGAATCAGAGATTCTTTCTTCTTATATATTTTAAATTCTGTAGTTATTTTCGTAGTTTCAGTAACTGCTATTAAATTTTAGCTGCTATTTCCTTTAATGTAACAACTGTATCAATTACAGATTTATTGTAAACTGAAGTTTTACCTACAATTAGTATATGTTCTCATATATTCATTAAACAATTTCCTTTCATATTTTTACAAACTTATTGGACTTTTCTTTTATTCTGCGTGTTATAGCTCGGAAGCCGTTTCCCCACGAAAGGCAAGGTAAGTTAAATTTTCAATTTGTCTAATGGAAATTTCCTTTCATATTTTTACAAACTAATTGATCTTTCCTTTTATTCAATGTATTACAGCTCTGAAACCGTATCCTTAGAAAAGTCACGGTAAGTTAAATTTTTAATCTGTCTAATTGAAAAGAATTATATATTTCAAAATGTATGGAAACTCATGACTCACCACGATAATGTATCTTCTGATGCTGTAATATTGGCTGTCAGATTTCTAGAAGAAAAAAGGAAAACATCAAAGTGATAAAGAATATACTCCATTTCCCTGATCTTGCTATGCATGTCTTCTGACTAACTTTTAAATTAAAATGAATTGGCGTGATTCATTACAAAATGCCGATGAGGACGCTATTAAATGATATTTTACTTCGGTTCCAAGAATAAGATGTTTAGAGGCTTTAAAACTTTAGGAAAGTCATCTAACAAAATCGCATTGAGGATAATGAGGATTACTTCGAACACAACTTCAAGATTTACTGTTTAACTTGTACCGTTTAGCTGTGCTAAAAAAATTCAGTGTAACTGTCGTACCTTTCTTTTCTAAACTGAAAAGAAACTACCATTGTATAATAAATTGTTTATTTTATAATTAAACGAGTTTGAAAAATTCTCCACGTCATATAACTAAACCAAAGTGAATATTATCACTGCCGTTGAAATGAAGATAAACATCTTTGTTATTGTACTTTATTATATTATATTAATATGAATTTTTTTTCAATTTGTTGTAGTCCGGAACTCGCAAACCAGCAATTATTATCAGGTTTATAGTACCAGAAATTTAGAAAATAAATAGAGGTATCATTGAATAAAGTGAAAATATTTAAAGCGTGACCGAAGAGCTTTTCTTGAATTTCTTTTAAGTTGTACTTACAAATGCATTGACCATTTTACAAAATATTTCCAAAACTGTTTTCTATTTTATGTAATATCTTTTGTAATTTTTTTATTTTAAAAAATATTTTCTTGGGTAATAAAATTTCTTTTACTCATACATTCACATTTCTGTAATGCTTAATCTCTAAATAGTTAATGCGTCTTTAGAGGTAAAAATATTTAATGCTTCAGACTGAAATGATTAATCTTGTATGTGAAGTGCAAATATTTAATTATTAAATTCAAGTATTTTAAACACACACAGTCGGTGGCAAGAGCGAGATTCTTTCATTCCTTGGTGAGATGATCATCATGAGGTAAATGAAAATACAGCATAAAATAATGGCTTGCCACCATTTGCAAATTTTGCTCAGAGAGCGGTATGTTACTATTAAAGAGCCGAGTGCACGGGTTGTGTCTTGCTCTCATGTTCATGATGTTCATAATACCGTGCTGTGGATCCTTCTCAATTTTGATCATCCTCGGGAAAGTAGTATTGGGTTTTTATTCTTTCACTATCTCCTGTAAGAGAACATCCAGACCCTGAGATTTATCCTGCACAATCTTTGATTGTATGAGTAGGAAGTTTTGGGCTCCGGCGATTGTTTGACAGCTTCGGCCACTATCACAATATCCTCCTCAGTAGGGCTTAGATGACCCACACCCACATCCAACTGAAGAGTTTATAGATGCAAAAGCCTAAGTGGGTGGGGAAAACCTTTCGACATTATTCATTTTAAAGTTATACACTGAATTATTGACTTAAAATTGAAGACTTTTTTTATCACTATCACTAGTTTTATTAAATATTTTCATTCATTTTAAAATTTAATTTGTATAAAAGAGTAGCTTGAATGTAATACATTATAAATTTCCTTTAATTTTTTAATATGATTGTGATTATTATTTATTCTTTTAACGTATTCGATCTGTGTTTTCGTATTTTTTAATAAACATCAAAACGAGATCTTACTTGCATGTAATGCTAACGGTTGCCTACCATTCCGCATTTACAATTTGGTGTATCTAGTTTTCCAATTCTATACAAGTAGGTTGGGAAACTTCCATGACCAGTTATGAAATAGTTTAAAATGTTATTTTCGAATTGTAACTTTTGTTCTACTTTTGACATTATAGTATAGGTTGCTCTTCCTTTTTCACTATTGTCCCATTAATCTTGCCAATCTTTATTTATGTTTTCTTTCCTATATTTAAATATTGACACCGTGAGCTGTATAGGTTTGTAATTTATTGATTTAGTCGCTTTCTTTGCTAAAATATCTGTATATTCATTGCCGGTATTCCCCGTATGAGCTTTGATTCAAATTATATTAATTTTTCGGTTATTCATGTTTTTGCATTCTTTTTGTATCTCGGTAATTAATTTTGATTTCGGTACCAATTGTTCTAGTCTCTTGATTCCGGAAAGACTCTCAGTATATAAATATATATTGTGTTCACTCAATTGTTTTATCTTTCTGAGGAAATCAAGTATCATCCCCAGTAGGACTTACCGCTTTCGTGATTCTGGCGAACGATGGCTGAGAGGGCAAGACATTGCTGTGAAGTGCCAAAGTTTGCAAGTTCGAATACCGCCTAATGCATTTGCGTTCGTATCCGCTCAGACTTCCCTTTAAGCAGTAGGTTCCCATCTCTCACTCTAGTCATGCAGCAATACTGTAAATCATAACGCTCCTAGTTGAGCCAAGCCACATTTCTATTTTTATTTAATTTAGAATCAGCTTTTCAAATCTAATCATTTCATGGTATCATTTTCTTCCATAATTAGTGAAACAAGTAGGCATTATTTTGGTATCCGAGTTTGTGGGTTCGATTTCCGGTACTAGAATGGATTCAAGACGTAAATTTAGGTTTCATACAGTCTCTTGGTACAAGATTCAAGCTTCAAGTCCAAAATTAAAACTGAAAATCAAACAGATCGTAATAAGTTTATTAACGCTGATTTTTCCAGTTTTTCCCCGAAGTTTTGGTAATTGATGTTAAATTTCAGCTAGTCTTTTTTTCTAACTTATATTAACAACAGTATAAAATAAGACATAATTGTAAATTGAAGTTTTTTTTTAATAAATTAGTATATATTCTCATGTTGAAACTTTCTGTCATATTTTTATAAGTTAAATGATTTTCTCTTATTCGTTATTACATCTATTATAGCATGACCAGTAAATTTCCAGGAAGGAAAAGGTAAGTTCTTGTCTTATTAAAGATTATGTATTTGAAAACAATGTTTACCTTATAGTGGAATAGAAGGGTACCGCAAAGTCAGTTTTTAAATTTGGATAAGGTAATGTATTTAATGTTTAATTAATGAATGAGTTTATTTTATTTAATTGAGAATCTTAATTTCCCTTTTAACTTTTATCGTGATTATACAGTAACAACTAGTTGCGTGGCTTGAATTCTAACGTAATAGGTAAATCGGTATAAACACATATTAAATATATGCACGCACACGCACACACACACACACACACACATATATATATATATATATATATATATATATATATATATATATATATATATATATATATATATATATATATATATATATATATATATATATATATATATATATGGGGGGGTGCGTTTATGACGAAATTTCAAAAATTCAAATTTGATAAACAAAAATTATTATAATTGTCATAAACTTTATTCGATAATAAATATAAGAAACACAAACAACAGTTTATTTTTTAATAATTTCGCCACTAATTACATTGCTGTTATCTGTCTTAAAACAATCTCAAATACAATATTTTAAACATTTATTATTCACAGGGGTTTAAATTAAGTCTTTATTGTAAATTGAATTTTTTTCATTGAATTTGTATACATTCTCATGTACTTATCTAAATGCTTTCTGTCATATGTTTTTAAGTTAGATGATTTTCTTATTGTTATTACATCTATTATAGCATGACCAGCAAATCTCCAAAAAGGAAAAGGTAAGTTATCGTCTTATTAAACATTATGCATTTAAAAAGAATTCTTACTTTATAGTGGAAGAAGGGTAACAAAAAGTTGGTATTTAAATTAGGATAAAGTAAACGCTTAATATTTAATTGATAAATGAGTTTATTTTATTTAATTTAGAATCATAATTTCCCTTTTTTCTTTATACAGTAACAACTACTAGCGAGGCTTGACTTCTAACCCAATAGTGGGCCTCAATAATTCGATACAAGCATATACATTAAATATATGCACACACACACACACACACACACACACACACACACACATATATATATATATATATATATATATATATATATTGATTACAACAAAATTTTAAAAATTCAGCTCTGAGAAACAAAAATTATTATAATTGTCATTATATCTATTCCACAACGAATATAACAAGCACGAATATTTTAATTTTTTTCAATAATTTCCCCACCACTCATTTTTCGTTATCTGTCTTCTATGTCAAATACTATATTAGAAACAATTATCAACAGGGGTATAAATTAAGTCTTTATTGTAAATTATTTTTTTTTATTGAATTTGTATACATTCTCATGTATTCATCAAAAAACTTTCTGTCATATGTTTTTAAGTTAAATGATTTTCACATTTGTTATTACATCTATTATAGCATGACCAGCAAATATCCAAAAAGGAAAAGGTAAGTTAACGTCTTATTAAAGATTATGTATTTGAAAAGAATTCTTACCTTTGTAGTGGAGGAAAGGTAACAAAAGTTCGGTATTTAAATTCGGACAAAGTAAACATTTAATACTAGCATATAGCCCGTCATATGACGGGATCAGTAATTCGATAAAAACACATACATTAAATATATGCACGCACACACACACACACATATATATATATACACACACAGACACACACACACATATATATATATATATATATACACACACAGACATATATATATATATATATATATATATATGTGTGTGTGTGTGTGTGTGTGTGTGTGGGTGGGTAATAAGACGGACTTCTCGATAGGGGTTGCAGTCATGGCCATAAAAATGACACCGTTTTAACTAAAGACCTTTATTAAGATAACGTTGGAGGACGGGTTCCCACTTCATCATAGGAACAGGACAAACTGAGGGGTCAGCTAGCATAAAGTTATATGTAAAAATGCCCTTAACACCTGATCAACATCTGTGGGAATATCTCTAGAAAAATCTGCCTCCTACAGCGTGCATCTACTTTTTGTTTGGAAATTTTCTAAATAGTCCTCTAGGGAAATGTAGAGTTATAATTGGTCAGACCCTTTCTCTGAGGGCGTAAACTGTAGCCCTAGTGGTCAATTTAGGTTAGGGGTTAAAAAGGGGAATGCAAAAGGACGTGGGAATTTTTAGCCCTTGACTTCAGATTTGAAAACTCCTGAGAATTTTCCTTACATATATATATATATATATATATATATATATATATATATATATATATATATATTGATTATAACAAAATTTAAAAAATTCAGCTGAGAAACAAAAATTATTAAAATTGTCATTAAATCTATTCGACAACGAATATAACAAGCACAAACAGTGTAATTTTTTTAATAATTTACCCACCATTCATTTTCCGTCTTCTATCTCAAATACATTATTTCAAACAACCTTTTATTTTATTGAATTTCTTTTTCAATTGAATTATTATAGGTTCTCATTTATTCATCAAAACAGCTTCCTGTCATATAAGTCAAGTGATAATCTCTTATTAGTTATAATATCTATTATAGTTTGAACATCAAATCCTCAGAAAGCAAAAAAATAAGTTTAGTTTTTATCCTGTCTTATTAAAGATTATGTATGTGAAAGTAATTTTTACGTTATAGTGTATTAAAATGGTAACGGAATGATAGTATTTAGCTTCAGATAATGTACTACATTTAATATTTAATATTCAAATGAGTTTATTTTTTTTAATTTAGATAGATTATTTCCCTTTATGATTATTGCTATACAGTATAACTTTTTTGAGTAATATACAGTAATAATTAGATGAGATGCGTAAATTCTAATTTAATTGAATCTTTTTACCGTAATAAATTGATATAAATGTATATAAAAATATATGCATATATGTAATGAGACGGACTTCTCGATGGGTGGTTGCAGTCATGGCCATAAAAATGATACCGTTTCAGCTAAAGACATTTATTACGATAACGTTGAAGGACGGGTTCCCACTCCATCATAGGGACAGGACAAACTGAAGGGTCAGCTAGCATGAAGTTCTATGTACAAGACCCTTAACACCTGGGTCAACATCTGCGATAAAGTATCTAGAAAAATCTGTCTCCGACAGTGTGTATCTCCTTTTTATTTGGAAATTTCCTAAATTGTCCGCTAGGGTCATATAGAGTTATAATTGGTCATGCCCCTTCTCTGAGGGAATAAACTGTAGCCTCAGCGGTGAATTTAGTTTAGGGGTTAAAAAGGGTAATGCAAAATGACGCCGTAATTTTTAACCCTTGATTTAAGTTTTGAAAATCCCTGAGAATTTTCCTTAAATATATATTATGTGAAAGTTTGAAAAATTAAAATTAAAAGTTGTAGATATTTTTTTCTTTAAGGAATGAAAACTATTAAAAATTTCATCAACTTCATTCAACATTAACAAGAGCCGAACAATGGCTATTGGTTAGGGTGGTGGCCTTCGATACCGGAGTTCATAGGTTCGAATCCCACAGTGGCATGGATGTTCGTAGACGTTCGGAATCGGCTTTAAGCTGTAGGTCCCGGTCTTATTAGCTCTCGTGTTGCAAAAAGTAGACCGTATCACTCTAAACCAAACCAAACCAAATCAAACATTAACAAGTACAAACAACAATTTATTTTTTAATTTCGCAACTACTCTTCTTGCCATTAACCAGATTGTCGCTCTCATGGTCCATTGAAATCAACTATAGTTGTTGATGAGATTAATTTTTAAAATCAGAAGTACTAAGGTTAATTAAAAGCATTCTGGAATACTGTCATGGTATATCTACACCAACAAACAACTAAGATCTTAATGCTCCATGCCGAACCATTTCCATATGCCTATTTGTTGTGTTCAAATTCAGCACTCAAATCTATCCACTAACAAATCATTTCGTGCTGTACATAGTGCTGTCATTTCTTGTATACATAGTAAAACAAAAGTGCCCTTTTCCTTAACCGGAGATTGCGGGTTCGAATACCGATGCTAGAATGGAAGATTGTAACTTTAAGGAATTAAGATTAGCACTTACATTTCGATCTTAGCGGAAGTTTTGACGTTCATGTTCAAAACTGAAACTGAGAATTAAACAGATCCTCACAATTACTTTTCTTCTTTTCCTTTAGTTTTTTTTTCTAATTTAGGTTGGCAAGAGTCTCAATTACGAATTTATTATAAATTGAAATTTTTCCTTTGAGTTAGTGTATGTTTTTATGTATTCATTTAAATATTTCCTATCAAATTTTTATAACTTAAGTGATATTCTCTTTCTTTTTTTATTACGTTATTTTAGCTGTAAAGCCAAATCTCCAGAAAGGTCACGGTAAGTTGAATTTTTATTGTCTTATTAAAAAAGATTATGTATTTGAAAATAATATTTATGCTATACTAAAATAGAAGGTTAGCGACCGAATACGTTACTGCGTTACGTTACGTTGTTAGCGTTAGTGAATAGAATGTTATCCGATGCGTAAGTGATTAAAAACAGATAATGTATTATATTTAAAGATAAAACATGAATTTAATTTATTTAATACAGAAATATATATTACCTTTCAATTTTTATTAGTATTATACAGTAGTAACCAGCGACTTGAAGTGTGTTCTAATGAAAAGTAATCTCTGTACTTCAATAATTCGAAATACACACATCACACAAACGCACACACACACACACATGTGTGTGTGTGTGAAAGAGAGAGAGAGAGAGAGAGAGAGAGAGTGTGTGTGTGTGTGTCAGTATATGATCGTAGCTTTTCAGAAATTTAAAAAAGTGAAAATTAATAATTATTATTATTGGGTAGATATTTTATACATAATCACTATTTTTACAATATATGACGGTACTTGTTCCTTTATGTATATGTGACACGAAAGTAAAAACTAATTACATTTTTTTTGCCAAGGTAATAGTGGCCTACTTAGGTATATCACAGAAAACACTAGAAAAAGCATAAGTTTTATGATATTTATGAACATCCCAGTATGTCTGGCTAGGAAGTTATGTCGTTGATAAAACGGCAGCTAGACACGGTACATTGTTTAACCAGCGGTAGTTACACTTCTATACAGTTAGCTAATGTACAACAGTGTTCTGATGATCTTTCTAATTCCTTCTATGTACAGTATGTGTAGTTAAAGAGAATTTGCCGTCAGGTGTGGTTAAAAGTAATAATAAAAGAGACGTTTCTGCTTTTCAACGGGAAAATATTACTACCACAATGTAATGATACTACTCCATATCAATATAGCTATTCCATTACTTTTGGATATGCATGTGAAAATATTAAATATCGTAATTATTCAATATATTTTTTATTACCATCATATAACATTTTTTTTACTAACACATAGCACAAAATTAGATAGAAAATATTTTTCATTTTTGGTGCAATTTTCTGAAATATACGCCACTTGTAAGGGGTTAATAAAATCCAGGGTCTTCTAGACAGGCTGATTTTGCTAGGCAGTTAACCTGACTATGACTCCATTGGTGACTTATGGGTCCGTATTAGCTTCGGCAGTCATAGGCTCCATAATTGGGGTTGACTGTAGCTGTGAGCTAATAGTGGCAATGTGTATGTACTTATCTTTTATGAAAATCTCCATAAATAAGTTAAAACTTTATTAAATTTTAGTTTAGTTATTTAAACTCGAAAATGAACTGTCATATAATACGCAGTGTTAGGAAATAAAACTACAGAAGCTTCTAATAATATATTCTAAGGTTTTCATCAGAACAGCATAACTTTCAGTGGTCAAACTAGCTCTAAAACATTTCCCGCTAAAGTCTTCATACAGCAAATACTTAATTGAGAAATTTTAGATTATTTTACATCACATGTGTTTAAACAGCTTTTTGTAAACAAAAAGTTTAATTATTTAACTGTTTTATTGTACTGACTCAATTTATACTGATATGGGAGTAAAATGCTACATAAAAGCTATTATTTATTTTTGCTGTTTCTTCGAATCTCAATTTCTTTCTTCACTGGGCGACAGATTATTTAATTTCCTTTGTAAATTAATACTTTTCAGTTTTTTTGCCTTTAATTATAATTTTTAATTAGTATATATTACTTAATATATTCATCAATACATTTTTCTTCTTCAAAACGTAACTGATGTTCTCATTTTCATTGCATATATTATAGCTCCCCAGTAATTATCGGACAGGATGAAAGGTAAGTTCCTTTCTCAAAATTTTTCAATGTTGAAAGTTTTGCATTTTCTTAATTTATATAGCTTACATTGAAATAGAAGAATTGTTGGAAAATAGTGGTACATTTAGAGGACAGTATTACACTGAAACGGTCCTAGCCTATAATAGCTAAAATATAATTTTTCAAATATTACTCAGGATTCAAAAATTTTTCCTGAAATCTAAATAATCTAAATAAAGCAGTCTCAAAATATTCACCTATATTCGTACTTTTTTTTTTAATTCTAAAATGTTGAAGACAGTTGACTATATAATAGTGAAAGTTACAATTCAAAGAGTCATATTTTTTTCATGGGTTTTAAAGTTGAATTCTGAATTTATTTTTTGAAGCTAATTTTTTCTTTTAAATTATTTGTTCTCTCACGTATTCATAAATATATTTCCTTCCTCTCTATCTTTAAAATGTAACTTATCTTCTAATTTTTTGGAAAAAACAGTGTGAATCGAGGAGGGCCAAATAAGTACGGCAGTTTCTTAAGCAGTTTGTCATAAAATTTAATATCTTATTCACTGTAATTGAAATATATAGATGTAGAAACAAGTGAGATATAGTAATTAGTGAGAGAGAGCCATCTATGAAGATAAGTGGTAATATAGAGAACGTCAGAGGTAACGGTAGATTCCTGTAGCATTTTAAATGCATGACTTATATTCCAGATTTATCATGTTGGTACTCAATTAGGGCCATTTATTGACGATCATAAACATCAAAATTCGTTATATCAAGATTCTATGTTATGTACAATACGGAAAAGGTTTTAATATCGACAATAACCATTTGAAGATATCAAACAATGTTTGTTCAGATTATAGTAACTTTACGACAAATCGTGTAGATTTGTATAAACTACAAATATGCATACATATATGTATACACTCAGTTTTATATATAGATATTTCTACACTTGCTATCTGCTACACATAACTCTCATTCTGTTTTTTATTTCATCAATAAGAGCAATGCGGGTGGGATACAAGGGTAGTTTCTTTCTGAAATGTAATGGGTAATGGGAGAAATGTGTAATACATAGTTCGTTAATTTACCCTGCTCGTTAATTATTAAACCTTAATTAAGTCCTTTAGTATAGAAACAGGAGTTTTATCATAGGTTTTATTAGTAGTACACAGAATTAGCGGTATATATACATTTATTCATCTATTTATCTCATTAACAGTGAATATTTCGTGATTCTTCCCCTAAGAAAATGTGTGATTGCGGCATCGAAAAAAAAGTGCTTAACTGACCTACAGTAATATACATTTTAAAATAATAAAAATAATGCAGCCAGTTAAATGATTCATCATAATTTTACCTTTCTGGTTAAATTGACCAATTAAACCTTAATAATATTTACACTCTGAACCGACAAGGAATAAGCATATATGGAAATTTGAATATGAATATATATTTATTATTTTCATTTATTTTAATGTCTTCTTTTTTAATGATTTCACTCACAACAGAAGCCATGGTTTTAATATACTCATTTTTGGATAATATTAGGTTATGAGTCTATAAGTTCGAGTCCCACTGCTATCAAACATTTCTGTAAACATTCGAAACCAACTTTCAAATTAAATCTTGGCTTCATTAGATCGCTTACAGCAAAAAGATCACCTTAATTGTTTCAATAACCTATTAACATTTAAAAATTTAAATTTGAAGAATTTAACATCCTTTATATATTTTTAGTTTTTTCTCGAATTTTTAGAGCAGTAAAATTTAATAGTCGGTGTTACATTTGAGCAAGTCTTTTATTTTACATTCGTGATTTACAAATTTGAATTTAAATTTATAATCATTTGTTAAAGTTGTTTTTCATATTCCTTTATGCAATTTTTATCTTATTCTAAAATCATACATTTTATTCTCTTATTTTTATAGCCCCAGCATGAATGAAACTGGGGAAGGTACCAGTGTAAGTTCTTTTATAAGATGTTTTAGTAATAAAAATTGTGTATTTACTTAACTGGTTAATCATATATAATGGTAGTGTGAATAAGGTATAATTAATATACAATCTTACATTAGCACTGTCATACTACATTGTCTCACTAGATAATGCTAAAAAATTAATGAGATGACTCAAAGCAAACCCTCCCTAATATCTAAAAAATCCAAACATGCACCCAAATCTGGTAAATTTTAGTTTTACCGTATTACATAGTAATACCAGTCGTCTTTATTTCATTAGTGATATAAACATACACCAAATATATAATTTATATTATTCTTAAATTAATTTATGTTATGTTATTCTTAACGAGGATAATAGTAAAACAATGTAATATTTAGGGTGCAAAACTAATTTAAATTAACTAATAAATTTCAGCTATACCATATAATATAGTAATCCCAATTACATTATTTTCATTAGGGATATAAAAATATTGCAAATTTTAATTTTTTTTAAACTATTCTTCAATAATCAATAACACTTTAACAACATTTAGTGATAAAAATTGGGTTTTCCATTTTATTTTCATCTTATTCTAAAATACCAGGGTAGTAGTAAAATACTGTAATAGTTAAGGTGCAGCGTTGCATTAAGTTTTAAACTAGTAAATTTTGATTTTATTTTTTATATAGTAATTTCAAGTGTCTTAAAATTTTCGTTAGTGATATAAACTTATTGATAATCTATAATTTTATTTAACTATTATTCAGAAGCATGCATAATTTTATTTAACGATTCTTCAAAATATAAACCTTTTTTTCTCTGGTCCCTCTCCGAAAAAAAAATTGTATCTTATTAAGTAATATATCTCCGTCTTATTAACGTAAGCATTTTTCTTAATGTTCAAAACTCAACCATTTTAAACTAAATATGAATGAGACCATATTAATTTACCTTTGTTTCTACACTTACTTTTTTCAATTCTAATATTTTGTACTCCGCTAAAACTGTAACAGTTGCTATTACATTTGAGCTGTTCTTTTATTTTAAATTAGTGAGTGCGTTAGTGTAAATTAGAAATTAATTACTTTTAATTCTCTCTGAATTACTACATTGAAAATTCTATAAATCTATGTTTTCGTATATTTAGTATCATATGATCCAAGCGTAATTAATCGTATCCTTTTTATTACAGGCAGGATATCGATCCAGGACAGATGCGTTGGTAAGTTCCTTCTTCAAGATGTTTTAGAGATTAAAAAGTTATGTATTTGCATACCTGTATGATATACTGAAATATAAAGGTACATGGAAAACTATCTAATAATTAGATTACATTATTACATTGACCCTATTGATCAGATAATAAAAAAGTCTGTCTAAAATCATTCAGAGAATGCAAAACTGACATTTCCTGTGATCTGTAAATTAAATTATTAACAATGTATGGTAAGTAAGATATTTTTTTACAAACATCGGATAAAATTTTCAATTTCCTTCCGAGTGGATTTAATAAATGTAGAAATACAGCTTCCTCAGTAAGTTGAATCAATGTAGAACAGAGGGAACAATGTTTCTAGGTAAAGGGAACAATGTCTCTGGGTTTAAAAGGGTAATTTATTTGTAAATTAATAAATATAGCATTCTCTACAGACACTTTTTTGTAATTCAGTTGATGTTGTGAAGTTAATTCTAATGAATTATGCTTGGTTTCGTGTGTATATGTGACCATTAAAATTTAGAAATATATGATATAATCAGCTAAAATAAATAAGTGATATTGTAATATTTAGGAAAATTATTTCTTGTAAGCATCAAGTATTACTAAAATATTAGCCAAGTCCAGAAAGAAATTTCCGAAAAGAATTTTTTAATCTACAATTTATTATGTATAATTTTCCATTTTTCCAGTTGATCAAACTTCCATTCACTTCTTTTCCTGTTAAAAATAAGTTGAATACAAAAGTCAATTCCTTCAAATGAACGAAAAAAAAAATTACTGAGATGCCTACTTTAAGACCAAAAAAAATTGTTAAGAATGTCCCAGATGATTAACCACCTATTAACACTAGATTTACGGATGTTGATCATATACCTCTTTTTACTGAAGTGAGCCAATTTGACTCATACAAGAAAATTGAAGTTTTTATAAAGAAAATAGTTCCAAATTAATTTAAATGAAATGTTTATTATCAAAAAACTCATGGAAAACATTTTTTACATATAAAATCTGTTTTTGAAACACATTTTCAGCAAACATTTCTATTACATTTAGCACAATGGTTTCTACATCTGTTTCTTTTGCATGATTGTTGAACTTGACAATTCTTCCGTGCGTCAGTAGCATGAATTTCTGTCATTGAAATGGAAGTGTTCTCGACTTCTTCTCTATATTTACTTTATACTATACTTTATATACTTTATACTTTATATTTACTTTATACTATATTTATTACTATATTTATTTATTTTCATATACATTCTATGAGTCAAATTGGCTCACAACCGTGAAAATAGGTATACCACATTTGATAATGCGAAATGAAGGGGTCTGCGGGGAAGAGGAATGAAAGTTTGCATATATTTTATTACTTAACTAAAAACCAACGTATGTTTTTGAAAAGTGATATTAAAGTTTTATATATATATATAGTGATCAAATTTTTAATGAGTCAAATTGGCTCGGTCCGTAAATCTAGTGTTAAGTAACAATTGTCAATAATGTTTTTCGATACTTATTAATGCTTTTTAATTTTTATAATCATCTTATTTACTTATCTTCTGTAATTAAATAATTTTGAAAAATACCGTCTCCTCATCATTTCAAAATTAAAACAAAATTCAATTTTGTCTAAAATGAACGCTTAAATCTCCTTTACCTTTAGAACTATACTACTCAAGAAAACATGTTCAAAAATACTACTGCATTTGATAATTAGCTCATTAAATAATTTGTTTAAAAATATTCTGAAGTATCTCACTTTAAATTTTATTTTTTACTCATTGCATTTTTAAAGTCTTATCATATGTCAACATGTCCTTATCATATGAGTTGAAAAAGCAGTATAGATTCAGTTTAGGAATTCTTTTTCCGTTGATACGTGGATTTCTCGTGTGATAGGAAAATAATTTCAACTGATTAAAAGCCTTATCACAAGTGAACGATCTAAAATAAATGGGTTGAAAATTTTTCTCTGTAACACGAGAAATCTGCACTTTTTTCATCAGTGAAATGAATCATGAATTAACCCGTACATATTGACGTGTTATAAGGCCTTTATACTCTACACATGTACTCTACAATATAATGTAAAATTTGGAAATATATTTGTTAAAGCGTTTTAAAGAGTCAGATATTATTATATGTAAACGGACAATTAAATACAAGTCCTGCCTAAATGTATTCTTTCAACTATTTTTTATTTTTTGTGCGTGTTTTAATGTTAATGTAACCACCAAAAAGTTTACCCCAATTTTAAATTGAGTTATAGAGGTCTGAGTTATAGAGGTTTGGGTTATACAGGTTAAGTTATAGTCGATGAATCTCTTTTATTACTTTTAGAAAGTACTTTGAGTTTTTTATTTTTTTTATCAAAATCATTACTAAAATGTGTTGCTGAACATTTAATCATAGAAACGACTTATATCTCGATTTTTATAAAAAAATTATCTTAATTTGGAAAATCTTTAAGCTTTTATGTCCAGTTGAAATACGGGAATTTAAAAGTCAAAGTATTTAACAGACATGTATTTACATTTTGGAATACTTTAAAACCAACATATAACTACTATGTTTACTTAAAAATATTATACCAACATATATAACATTAAAAGAGGATAAGTTGTTGACAGATACAGATCTATGAGAGTTAAACAGTTCTTGCACACAGAAAATAGTATATGAAGTATATATTAAAAATTCTAATATAAACTATAAAGTAAAAAGTAGGTCTAAAAGAATCATCCGTTAATCCTCCATATCCCTGGAATCTTTTAATATTGGGAAATCATTCTCACAGAATTGATTCTGAGATTTTCCGTGTTCCCGTGAAATATATAAGTATAGAATTTTTGGTTATTTATTTAAAAATTCTGATATTTTATATATATGTTTCCTTTTGAACTAAGGATTGTGCATATGTTTAGCTTTAAGACATAAACAATATTAATACGTAACTTGCAGTGAATGGATAAATTGATATGGTCTATTTTTTATTATTAATTCATCATTTAACATATTACTATTTATCTAACACTCAGAGCAAAAGTGCTGACCTGGACAAAATGTCCGAGTTAAACTGTATTTCCTTGACATACGAGTTTCGGGGGTTACGAGTCACTATTTTGCCTTACGTTTGCCTTAAGCCAACATTCGGAATACGAGCGGCTTTAATAGCAAAACAGAATCTTTTGGAAACGAACTTCCAATAACTCCAATGTTGTAACTTAGAAGTTATACATACTTCAGTAGAAGGCACTCGCGCATCCATCCTGGATTTCTGATCACTCCCCATGGGATTTTCAAGCTTTCACTTCCTTAAAGAAGCCTTTGAAAGTTTGACTGTTCTTGTCAGACGTAGAATCACTATAAACAATTTCGAACATCTACAAGCAGCAGAGAAATGAGTTTTATCTAAGGATGGGGGGGGGGGGTATGTAACCTGGTAAAGCAGCGGAATGATTGTTTCAATACTTTTTGCATGACTGGTATAATAAATTTGGAATGTACAGCTCTCGAGGGGAAACTTTTTGATATTACTTATATAATAATGAACAGCATGATCTACATAAAGAACCAAATGATAAGTCTAGTTTGTAATTTTATCACTTTTAGAAATTCTCTCTCTTTAAGAATGGTCCATTGTAGAAAACTGCAATAATGAATTGTGTGTACTAAAAGAAGTCCATCAAAAACCAATTTTCCTAAGTTGGTAATCTAACTGTAGGAATTGGTATGCAAGAAAGAATACACATTATATGGCAAGAATATGCTTGAATTTGTTGAACTTAAGTACAAAAGAAATATATTTAGACTTGCATATAGCCCGTCATATGACGGGATTAGTAAAATTTTTAATTTTCCAGAGTTTTAAAGTACCCTATGAGGTAGTGAAAAAAAATAGTTTGTTTTTTGGCTGAGAATTATCTGGTACACTCTCAATAATTTGTTTATCTTCATACTCCTTTAAAGTCTCCCGATACTGTGAATGCAGTTTAGAATCACATCGAATTCATTTAGTGAAACCGTTTGGTTATGTATAAAAAACAAACACACAAACGAACAAACTTCTTAATTTTTAAAGATATATAACTTAAATATATAACTTTAATGAAAAGAATTTGTTGTTAATACTGGTGATAAAACTTTCATTGCAACAAAATATAATCGATTATTAAATTTAAAATTATTACATGTGTACCTAATCTATCATTTAAGTCAAATATAAAAGAAAATTATTTACGTAATATCTAAGTTCAGCGATAAAACGTATGAAAATAATGAAGACGATATTTAAATAATTTAAAATAAGAAATGATTAAATGAGATGGTTAAAGGAATGACGTCATAATGCTAGAAAAAAAATGTTATTTTTACCTATTTATTATGTGATAAATTGATAAATTTAATCACCCGTTCTTAACCGGGGAAAATAGAGCTTTAAATAATAGCATTAAACAATCGAAAGGGGTGGAAGGGTGGATTTCGAACGTTTTAAAGACTTGCTTTGAATTTTGCTAACCCTAACTCATCAAGAATCCAATATGGATGCCTCTATCCATTCCAGGTCCAACAGCTTCATATATTCGAGGACAGACTGACGGATGACTTAGGCTATTATTATATAGGGGGAACAGCCTGATCTATATAAAGAACCAAATGATAATTCTAATATGTCATTACTTTTTGAAATTCTCCCTTATTAAGAATGGTCCATTGTAGAAAATTGCAACAATGAACCGTGTATACTAAAAGTAGTCCATCTAAAAAACAATTCCTAAGATGGTAATCCAACTGTAGAAATTGGTATGCAAGAAAGAATATACATTATATTGCAAGAATATGCTTGAATTCGTTGAACTTAAGTACAAAAGAAATATATTTAGACTAGCATATAGCTCGTCATATGACAGGATTAGTAAAATTTTTAGTTTTCTAGAACTATAAAGTACCCTATGACGTAGGTAAAAAAATAGTTTATTTTTTGGCTAAGAATTATCTGGTACACACTCAATAATGTGTTTATCTTTATACTCCTCTAAATTCTCCCGATACTGTGAATCACACGAATTCCTTTAGTGAAATCGTGTGGTAATGTATAAAAAACAAACACACAAATGATCAAACTTCTTAATTTTCAAAGATATATAACTTAAACGACATTTATGAAAAGAATTTGTTGTTAATACTGGTGATAAAATTTTCATTGTAACAAAATATAATCTATGATTAAATTTAAAATTATTACATGTTTACCTAATCTATTATTTAAGCCAAATGTAAAAGGTCTGTTGTAGAAAACTGCAAGAATGAATCGTGTATACAAAAAGAAGTCCATCAAAAACCAATTCCTAAGTTGGTAATCCAACTGTAGGAATTGGTATGCAATAAAGAATACACATTATATTGCAAAAATATGCATGAATTCGTTGAACTTAAGTACAAAAGAAATATATTTAGATAAGTGCCACAGTAGAAAATATCGTGAAAAACTAGCTTCCCGTTTCATGAAAAAGGAGCAATACATAATGGAGAAAAAAAAGTAAGTATGGGTTAAAGTTTTCCTTCTCAATTGCAGTTTTACCATAAATCCGTTTAAATTTCAAAACCCATGAAAACGTTAAGATTCTTTCCCGTGCTGAAAAAGTAATTTAACGTCGTTTCCTTATCGAGATCGTATTCTGGGTGCAAGCTGCCACAATGCTGCCAGTTTTGCGTCGGACCGGAAAGTGGGAACTCGCTCGCAGGAAATTAAAAGGGGCCTTTTGTAAGCCTTTGATTTACAAGCACCTAAAAGAATAGGCTTTCACTTTAAAATACCAAAGCCGGCAGTGCTGTATGTTTTCTTTCCAATTCTATTGTTATAAATAAACTAGCATATAGCCCGTCATATGACGGGATCAGTAAAATTTTTAATTTTCCAGAATTGTAAAGGTGCCCTATCAGGCAGGTAAAAAAATGGCTTGTTTTTTGACTGAGAATTATCTTTCTAGAAAAATAATCGATTAAAATTATCACATATGTACCTAATCTATTATTATTTAAGCCAAATGTAAAACAAAATTATTTAGGTAATATCTAAATTTAAGGATAAAACGTATGAAAATAATTCAGACGATATTTAAATAATTTAAAATAAGAAATAATTCAATGAGATAGTTAAAAGAATGATGTCATAATGCTAGAAAAATTGTTATTTTTACCTATTCATTATGTGATAAATTGATAAATTTAATCTCCTGCTCCTAAAATAGGGCTTGATATAGTGGCATTAAACGCTCGAAAAGGGGGACGAGGTGGATTTCGAACGTTTTAAATATGACAGTATTTTTCGCTGTGATACGACGCTTATTCATGCCAATTTATTTTAGAATCGGATCTATAGTTTAGGAAATGATAAACTTTACTCGCTTTGAATTTTGCTAACCCTAACTCATCAAAAATCCAATATGGATGCTATATCCATACCAGGTCCAACCGCTTCATAAATTCGAGGACAGACAGACAGATAACTTAGGCTATTATTACATTACGAGGAGAAAGTTTAAGTCATAAAAAGTTGAAAAAATAGTAAACATTTATTTTAAAAATAATAAAACAATTTTGAAAATAATAAAACAACTTTAGGAATAAGAATTTAAAAGAAAAAGCAGAAAATATTAAACTAATTAGAGATTTAGAAAAGTTTGGCTGTGTCGGGGACAGAACCGTCAACCTGAGAAATACGATGATGAAACGGGCAGACCCTCCACCGAACGTGATAGGCCTACACATGGTGGAGGAACTAATTAGAGTATATGAGCTTCGAGTAAACACAGTCCAGTTTAAATATTACGCTCCGCCCTTGCTGCCCCCTCTTACTCTATACTAAATTCATATCAAGAATGAATTTAGTATAGAATAAGAGGGATAATAAGACTTGAAATAATAGCGTTAAACGTTCGAAAATGGGGAATGGGGTGGGTTTCGAACTTGCTTTGAATTTTGCTAACACTAACTCATAAAAAATTCAATATGGATAACTGTATCCATTCCAGGTACAATCGCTTCATAAATTCGTGGACAGACAACTTAGGCTATTATTATATAGGGGATATATAGATACTAGTATATAGCCCGTCATATGACGGGATCAGTAAAATTTTTAATTTTCCAGAATTGTAAAGTACCCTATAAGGAAGGTAAAAAAAAAGGATTGTTTTTTGGCTGAGAACTATCTGGTACACTCTCAATAATTTGTTTATCTCTACTGACCGCATGTTAGTTGCCAAGCTTAATTTATATTGCCCTATTACGTGATAGGATAAACAGCAGAGCTTTTAATATTGACAGTGATTATTTGGCGGTATACATGGATGATGTCCAAAATTTAGAGAATCGATTGCAAACTGTGTGGTTATGTATAAAAGACAAACACTCAAACGAACAAACTTGTTAATTTTCAAACATGTATAACTTAAACGCTAGATATTTATTAGTCCGTGAAATAGACTCCTAAACTTTTGTGAAAATAATTTGTTGTTCATACACGTAATAAAATTTTAATTGAAGCAAAAAATAATCGATGATTAAATTTAAAATTATCACATATGTGTACCTAATCTATTATTTAAGCCAAATATAAAAGAAAATTATTTACGTAATATCTGAGTTCCGTAATAAAATGGATAAAAATAATGCAGACGATATTTAAATAATTAAAAATAAGAAATGATTAAACGAAATGGTTAAAGGAATGACGGCATCATGCTAGAAAAAAATGTTTTTTTCATCTACTTATAATGTGGTAAATGGATGAATTTAACCTTGGCCTGCTTTTAACCAGGGAAAATAGGGCTTGAAATAATGTCATTAAACAATCGAAAAAGGGGAGAAGGGGTGGATTTCAAACGTTTTTGAACTCGCTTTGAATTTTGCTAACCCTAACTTATGAAAAATCCAATATGGCGTCTATCCATTCAGGCCCAACCGCTTCAAAAATCCGAGGACAGACAACTTAGGCTATTATTATATAGGGGATATTTTTGGTACACTTTTTTGTTTGGGATCTCCATCTAAATGTATTCAAATGAATCTAAACGTTTATATGAATTTATTCTGACAGAAACACATAGATGCTTTAATCAAAAGCATGCTTAGCAATATAATGAAAACTTATTTTCCCTTTAATATTTTAAAATATTTCATTTGAGAAACACCAACCTACTGGTGTAACAGAACTTTATACGAATATAGACAAACATAATACAAAAACAAAAAATTTAATTTTATATCTTGCTTTAAATTCTGTACAAATATAAATAGATCCTATCTCTTAAAGCTATTTTCAAGAACAATCTTGTAAAATGAATTCTGCAAAAGTTCTTGTATTAAATGAATTATGTATTTTTAACTTTGATGCCTTAACACTAGATTTACGGATGTTGATCATTTACCTATTTTTACTGAAGTGAGCCAATTTGACTCATACAATAAAATTGAAGGTTTTTTTTTAAAGAAAATAGTTCCAAATTAATTTAAATGAAATTTTTTACATATAAAATCTATTTTTGAAACACATTTACCGCAAACATTTCTATTACATTTAGCACAATGGTTTCTACATATGTTTCTTTTGCATGACTGTTTAACTTGACAATTCTTCCGTGCTTCAGTAGCATGAATTTCTGTCATTGGAATGGAAGTGTTCTCGACTTTTTCTCTATATTTACTTTATACTATACTTTATATACTTTATATTTACTTTATACTATATTTATTACTATATTTTTTAATACACATTCTATGAGTCAAATTGGCTCACAACCGTGAAAATAGGTATACCACATTTGATATTGAGAAATGAAGGAGTCTGCGGGGAAAAGGAATGAAAGTTTACATAAATTTTATTACTTAAATAAAAACCAACATATGTTTTTTAAAAGTGATATTAAGGTTATATATATATATATATATATATATATATATATATATATATATATATATATATATATATATATATATATATATATATATATATATATATATATATATACATACATATATATATATATACATATATATATATACATATATATACATATATATATATACATATATATACATATATATATACATATATATATATACATATATATATATATATATATATATATATATATACATATACATATATATACATATATATATACATATATATATATATATATACATATATATATATATATACATATATACATATATATATATACATATATACATATATATATATATACATATATATATATATATACATATATATATACATATATACATATATATATACATATATATATATACATATATATATATACATATATATACATATATATATATATACATATATATATACATATATATATACATATATATATATACATATATATATACATATATATATATATATACATATATATATATATACATATATATATATGTATATTATGTATATATATGTATATATATCTATAGTGATCAAATGTTTAATGAGTCAAAATGGCTCGGTCCGTAAATCTAGTGTTAAATTTTTGACGGATTATGGCCGAATCGGTAGGCGCTTTTTTTCGGCTCTATAGTCTTTTGGTTTCATTCACGCTGGATGATAATGGTCGAATCGTCAATAAGAACGGTTTTAAACAGTAGGTCCCTCTCTAATTAAGCCTCTAGTTGCAAACAATTGACCATAGTGTTCCAAACCAATTTGAAAATGTTTATTTTTCATATATATTAATCTTAATTTAAATTTTAATATTGTCAGCAGTTATATTACATTAACGCATTTGTGGCCGCTGACGTGAATTCACGTCATTTCAAGTTATATTCCTGTTGTCACTGATGTGAATTCACGTCACTCTAAATTCTATTTATGGTTGCCCCTGACGTAAATTTTCGTCCTACAATTTGTTTTTGAAAGCGGCAACATTATCGCAAGCATGTCTTATAATAAGATAATAAGAATAGAATAGAGAATTATAATATACATTATTCTGTTATTGTTTTATGTAGGTTGTATTTTGATATTTCTATGCTTTTATACTTGAATTAATAAAATTAATTTTTTATTCTTACTTTAATGGTATACACTTGAGGTAACCAGCTATAGAATTTAATTATTTTAGATAGTACTCGGTATTACATACGTAAAAAAAAAAAAAAAAAAAAAAAAAATGCGCTAGTTATCACATGTATGTGTTATATTAGTGTAACATAAGTGGCAGAGAGGAAAATAATTTATATAATTTTTTTTTTAATTTTAGGTTGCATTTTGATATTTTTAGTGCTTTTATATTTGAATTTGTTACCATTAAATTTTTTTACTTGCCTCAATGGTATGCGTTTGCGACAACTAACTTCAAAATTTCATTACTTTTCGCCTATACTTAGTATTACAAACGCAAAATAATTGCCAGTCGTGAATTTTTTTAAACTATTGGAAGTCGAAATCAAAACACATTTATGTTGTCATACAGCATTTTAAAACCTTTGATACCTCTTATATATATAAAAAACATATTCTTGTTTGCTTTCAATACATAGACACAATAAAGCAGCTAGTAAATAAAATTTTAGCAGTGGAAAGTTTGTAATATTTTTATTGACATAAAATACCGTGATAGAATTGCGAAAATTCTTGCTTGAAGATATAATATATTTAATATTTTAATGTAAGATGATATACATATTCGAATTGCAAATACATTTTCGTTACTTTTTAGTTTGATATATTTTTTATTTTTCATGGGAAATCCAAACACTGGTGTTTTTTAGTTTTATGAGAGATAATTTAAAATATTTATTTATGCGAAATTATGAATAAAAATTATACAGTGTTTATTATTAAAGATAATTTCTGGTTTGGTTACAGTGCATAAGGAAAATAAAGCACCTTGTAAATATAATTTTAGAAGTGGGACGTAATTAATCTTTTAAAGAACATGGAATACTATAATACCACCACTTATATTTCTCGAAAATTTTTGCCTGAAGAAATACGATTTAATAATTTAATGTGAGATGATATAGGTTTTAATTATATTTACCTGGGTTTTTTTTTTACTCTTCTCTATGTGTCATGCATTTACACTTTTTATTTTTCAAAACACTTTTTACACTTTTAAAATTCTTGCTGAAGAAATAAAATTTAATATTTTAAAAGAGATGATATAAATTTTAATTATATTTATGTGAACTTTTTTTTACTCTTCTCCATGATTCATGTATTTATATTCCTTATTTTTCATTGAAAATATAAAAAAGGATGGGTTTTTGTTTGTTTTATGAGAAAGAATTTTAAATATTTATTTACATAAAATTGCAATATATATATATCCCCTACATAATAACAGCCTAAGTTATCTGTTCGTCTGTCCTCGAATTTATGAAGCGGTTGGACGTGAAATGGATAGAGGCATCCATATTGGATTCTTGATGAGTTTGGGTTTGCAAAATTCAAATCGAGTTCGAAAACGTTCGAAATCCGGCTTCCCCTCCCCCTTCGATCATTCAATGCCATTATTTCAAGCCTTACTTTCCCTGGTTAAGAGGTGGCGATTAAATTCATCAATTTATCACATTATAAGTAGATGAAAATAATAATTTTTCTAGCATTATGGTGTCATATCTTTAACCATTTCATTTAATCATTTCTTATTTTAAATTGTTTAAATATCGTCTGCATTATTATCATATGTTTTATCACTGAATTTAGATATTACGTAAATAATTATTTTTAATATTTGGCTTAAATAATAGATTAGATACATATGTGGTAACTTTAAATTTAATCATCAATTATTTTTGTTGCAATAAAAATATTATCCCCGGTATTAACAAATTTTTTAACCTTCAATATTAAAACCTCTGCTGTTCATCCTATCCCGTAATATGACAAGATAAATTAAAGTTGGCAACTAACATGCGGTCAGTAAAGATAAACTATTGAGCGTGTAACAGATAATTCTCAGCCAAAAAAACAAGTCATTTTTTTTTACCTGCCTCATAGGGTACTATACAATTCAGGAAAATTAAAAATTTTTACTGATCCCGTCATATGACGGACTATGTGCTAGTATATATATATATATATATATATATATATATATATATATATATATATATATATATATAAATTTTTATTAAAAAAAAGAATTTCTAGTCTAGGTTTCTCTTCTTAGGGAAAATAAAACTTTTGAGAAATATTTTCACGTAGATAGTCTTTAAAAAGAGAGGACACTTAAATATCAGAAACGCTTAAAAAAAAAAAAAAAAAAAAAAAAAAAAAAAAAAAAAAAAAAAAAAAAAAAAATCAGTCAACACTTAGTGAACGGATCGGAGAAGTGGCACACATACTGAGCTACTTGTTTTCATATATAGGGGTTAAATACGTTCGAATTCTGTTCTAGAATACAGCAGTAGAATAGTCTGAATACCTACCTTAATTTCTAGAAGAAATGCAGCCGTATTCATGTGTTTAAAACAATCTTTCAGCTGATGCGGCGTTTCTAACGATAAAAGCTTAAGCTCGGTTAAAAAAAAAAATCAGTGTTTATTCATTTTCAACAATATTTCAGAACGATTATATCTTTCTGTCGTTTAAAACAAAATTCACTTCAGTTTTAATCGCGGACATTTTGTCAGCTATAGGTATTTTAGTATAAGTTGTTATTAGTTTGTTATTAGCTTAGTTTTGTAGTTCAAGACTAAGACAACAGTTGAAGAATATTCTACTATTGTAAAATATATATTCTGGAACCCTGTTCTAGTAGAGTAAAGAATGTTCTGGTAACTTCTAGAACAAACAAAAAAAGTAGTTACTGTAAATTAAAATTCCACAACGCCTGTATGGTGATTCGAAACGAAGTTACCTCGTACGCAAAACCGATCCTTTTACACCTTCGACACAAAAGCTTAGCCAACAGATTGTTTAAAAAAATATGAGCTGTGGGGTATGATTAATATATTTTTCTACAATGCAATAGTAATACATCAAAAATTTTAATTTGATAAGAAATACTTTTAATATGATTAGATATAAATTTTGATTATTCTTTTACAAATACTTTTTAGTTTATGCCCCAAGTCATGCAACAAACTTTTTACTTTTCATTAAAATAAATAAAAAAAACGCTCTCTGGAAAATTAAACTCCTTCCTCGTTTATATGATGATGACAAGTCTTTATTTATATTTCAGATATAACCCCCAACCCTCTAGCCAATAGAGGAAAAAAATTCAGATGAAATGAAAAAGGGGGGAAAATTCACACCTTCTTTTATTTCTTTATTCTAGAAATTAATCTGAGGATTATTTAGTTACCTAAAAGTATCTACCAGAGACATGTTTATTCCCAGCATTTATGCAAATCGTACAAGGGATTTCATTTCGCATATACGCCAGCAGTGCTCCTTGCGTGTGACTATCTTCGTTCATTTTGCAAATGGGTTTCAGAGGAATATTTTCTCAAGGGGACGACTTCTATAAAAGTTTATTGAGATTTTACCCCCAAACTGAAAACTTTTTTTTCTCTCTCTCTCCGTTTTTATGATGGCATTTCTCTTTCAAAATATTCATCCGGGATTACGCGGGACGATTTATAATGTGTCATTCTAGTAGCGGAGTCAACCCTCCTCAAATGTACAAAGCTCCGGAAATCACCGGAGGCGGGTGAAGGGATTAAGAGTGAAACATATGAAGGAAACAGACTCCTATAGGGAAAAGTCTAATCAGTATCTTCATTGTTTTTATTCTTATGTTGATGAACTAATACCTTCGCAGTAAACGCTTCAGTTTGTATGTTTATTCGAAGATAAAGTTTTTAGCCTAGATACAGTAGTGTTTTAATTTTTTTTTAAATTTTATTTTTCAAAGAAGGGCTATATTACAAGCTATTATTATTATTTTTAGTAGTACAGTCGAACTCGTTTATAACGAGCACAAAGGGACCGTAAGATTTACTCGTTAAATCCGAGTGCTAGTAATAAACGGGTCCTTAAGGCAGGCGTGCAACCAGAAGGGTGGGAGGAGCTTGGGAGGTCAAATGATTGAGTTTACTTAAAATTTAAATAATACTTATTTTAATAACATTAATTTAATGGCAATTACCCCCCCCCCATCAGCGAAAACATTCTAGCTGCGCTACAGTCTTAAAGGAAAGAAACAATAAACGGAAAGAAAAATCTTCGGTGGTCGGTACATCTAAGGTCATCCGTTCGTCGTCTATGGATACATAGTTTTGAAATCCTGCTTTGGTCATTTTCAAATTTGCAGTTTGTATGAAATTGTCAACCTCTTCGTGCTCAGTGAATTCACCGTCTTGACAACTCTCCAATCGAGCCTTATGGAAACACTTGATGATGAATGTTGATGTGACATTTTCCCATGCATCATTCATCAAACGTATCGTTTCCAGTACGTTGACATTGGTATTCGATGCTGTTCCACTTCTATCTCTTCGGTCCAGAATCATCAAAATCAGTTGCTTACAGAAGTGGCACTTGAAACTTCTTATGACTCATTGGTCCATAGGTTAGATAACAGATGTAGTATTTGGTGGCAAAAATTCAATTGCACTGGATTTGTGAACCCTCTCTATTGACATTGGAATGCTGGAAGAATTTTTCCTACAAAAGTATTAAACCGCGGAGAAGAAAAAAAAAATAAGACAGAAAGACTAGAAAGATGAGTAAAAAGAATGCAAGACAGAAAAATATTGCTCGCTAAAACCAGGTCTTATTCGTTAAAAGCGGCCGAACGATGGCCGAATGGTAGAGCGCTGCTCTTCGGAACCGGAGTTCGCGGGTTCGAATCCCGCTGCTGGCATGGATGTTGTAGCCGTTCGGAATTGGCTTTAAACTGTAGGTCCCGGTCTCATTAGCCCTCGTGTGCAAAACAGTAGACCGTAGCGCTCCAAACCAAACCAAACCAAAATCGTTAAAAGCGACTTCTGTTCCATAGACTTAACATTGATCCAACCAAATATTCTCGCTTCCCTCGGTAAATCCGAGTTCTCGTTAAATCCGAGCTCGTTATAAACGAGTTCGACTGTAGTATTATAACTGTTGGCAGTAACACATAACAGACCTGATGTACAACCAATGACAATTGGAGATTACAGCTTTGAAAATGATGAACAGTTCAAATATCTAGGTTGAATTATAATAAAAAATAATGATATTAAAATTAGGAACAGATTAAATATGGCAAATAAATGTTATTACGGACTGAGAAATCACTTTAAATCAAAACACTTAGGCATAAAAACCAAAATTAATCTTTATAAAACTTTAGTAAAGCCAATAATTATGTATGGAAGCGAGTGTTGGACTATGAACAAATCTGAGGAAAATAAACTATTAATATTTGAACGAAAAATACTAAGAAAAATATTTGGAGCTGTTAAAGAAAATAATGTATGGAGAATCCGTTATAATCATGAACTATACTCTAAATTCGGACAGCTAAATATTGTGAAAACTATAAAGATCTATCAATTAAGGTGGTTGGGACACATTTATAGATACAATGACTTAAACACAACAAAAAAAAAGTTACATTTCAAAAAGTTGATGGAAAAAGGAAAAGAGGTAGACCAAACACCAGGTGGATTAATATGGTTGAGAAAACGCTGCATGAAATTAGAGTCAACCAGTGGAGAACTGTGGCAGTGGATGGTTTCAGATGGAAGAAACTTTTAGAGACAACCTTGGCCTATAGAAGGCTGTAGTGCTACAGAAGAAGATTATAGCTGTTATCATCACCATCATCATCTTCATTATTTTATTATTATTATTATAACTGTTATCATTATTATCATCATCATCTTCTTCTTCTTCATTATTATTATTATTGAAGCATAAAAAGAAGACTGAATTTTTGTTATAATACCTGTACTACTAATTTTACAACACTGTAAACACTACACCCTTAAAAAGTCTTTTTTACTGACAATAACACCTCAACGTTTTTTCCTCGTTTGTTAAACCTTCTGGATTGCGCTTTCTGAAGAGCCAGGCAGGTCTCTTGTTAAATTCTCCTGAAAATTATCTATTAAATTGGTGTTCTTTCATGATAGTTTTAAACTTGTAAAACAGGAAAAGTTTGCCGGAGCAAGGTCCAGAGATTAGAGTTCATAGCACACAATATGAGTAATGTTTTGAAACATTACTGCAGAGGAAGAGCAACGCGTTACCAAGCACATTGTCATGATACACCAATCAAATCTCGATTTTCTGCAATTCAGGCCTCTTCTTGCGTACGACATAGCTGAAACGGGCTATTTTTTCCTGTTATAACTGTTTATCACGGTCCACATGGTACAAATTCGTGATGGACAATGCCTTTTCGATCAGAAGATCACAACCCATATTACCTTGATCCTCGACTTTTACCTTGATCTTTTGATTCTCACTTACAGACATTCTATGTTTTTCAAAACGTTTAAATTATCCAAAGAAGTTCAACACACTTAGTTCTAACTTCCATATACTTGATTCAGGAATGTAAATGTGTCTGTATAAGTTTTACGCAGTTTGTTTCAAAATTTCATATGCACATACACATTGTCCTTCAAGATATCTCCTGTCACTTTGTAATATTATGACGAACTGCCTGTAACTGCGTTCATTTTAGCTGCGATATCTCGCTTATTGCTTAAAAGTATATGACGATTTATGCACTTAGAGTTAGGAACTATGAACTGATTAAGTCTCGACTAAATTGCGGTTCGTTACTACAAGTAAAAGAAAGCAGTTTCTTTTATACTATTTCTCTTTATTTTTCTGGCTTAAATACTGTGGCTTTCCATTTAATTCTGTATGCTGGTACAAATTTTTCACTTTCTCGTTTGCAACGGTGAAATTTACGTCATTTTCTTTTAACTGTCACGCCAGCACAGAGTCATTAGTACGATTATAGACAGCTACGAAAGAAAAAGGACTTATTTAGAACTTATATATGTTCTTATACAGGACTATTGACGTTACAATAATACAACTATTTGGATTCTACTATTTCTAACCGTGACTGAAATTCGCGACGTCAAACAATATAATTTTTAGCTCTGAAAGTCATCTTCTCGTTATCTGTTGCGTATACATTTTGCTCCCAATTAAGTTGAAAATGAATTTCACTTTTGATTACTCACTCTGCTCTAATTTAGATGTTACATATATTATTAACAATGTTCTTTTTAAACTCACTTACATCTAGAAAATCGTGTAAGGAAATCGGGTAAGAAAAATGTGTTTTACTTTAACGTAAACTTTTAACTTTTTTACTATTACCTTTGATCAAAATACCGTAAGTGATTAAAAACCTTCTTTTCCACACAAAAAATAGAATAAATTTTCTGGGGGAGCAAGGAGGGTTAACCCCCTGCCGACACCCCTTCCAAAAAACACGAGATGAAAATAAAATATGTATTTATGCACATTTTTGTCGCAACTAATCTGTTTTTAAATAAATCCCAATAACGAGGTTGCATTTGGATCACATACTCTTTTGTTTGAACTTCTTAATTTAGAAAATACAATTAGTGGGGATTAAAAAATATTAATGACATTTATATAATCATCACTAAGACTGTATTGCTAGTGCACATTGGAAGTTGCTTTTCAATTAGAAGAATTTTTGATCGCTATGCATTGTTCTATATTTCACAAGTTACTTTCACTCTTGATCACTATACATTATTCTAGTCCGGTGAAATTTTCTTTATCTTTTATTAATTTTAAAACTCATCAAAAGTTTCTAAAATTCAAAGGAAACTTAACTGATGTATTTTGTATAGAAATTAATTTGTATTTACAGATAATATTCACTGCTTTACAAATATATACGATAAGGAAGTATAAAAATTTATTACTACCTGTCATCACAAAAACGGCAATGTTTCTGCTGTATATAAAAAGAAATATATAGAACTGTTTATCTTCGGATCTAATATTTCCGTTATCTCCTTTCTGAAAGGATTTAGAACTGTTAAGAGGATTAATTAATATTCAGTGGGAGATATATATTTAATATTTTTAAAAATTGCATAGACAATATATATAGAATAAAACAAGATAGAGTCTTTTGACGTGTCATGAACGATATATTTTAAAAGTTACTGTATACCTCATTACTTCTTAACAAAGGTATAATAATTTGTAGGAGTAAAAAGAATATCAGCTATCGTCTTTGTAATTAGCTCTCCTCGAGTACTAAAACTGCTTTACGTGCCTTTTAAAGTTTTAAATTTTAATTGGTTTCATCAGGAATAAAAGTGCAAGGTATTAAGTTTATACAGTTCTAGCAAAACAAGCTACTACCAATAAAGTTTAAAGGCTATGCATTAAAAAGCTGATATATTCGTTTTAAAATGATACAATTTTCGATTATATTAGTCGATTAGAACTCAAATGGAATTCTGATTTGAAACTAAATATAAAATAATAAATTTTACTTTAAAAAATCAATGAACACATAAAATATAAACCTATAGAACTTTCGCCATGCGTTAACCTATATGAAACTGTTAATGTGTACCAGACATTTAAAAGATATTTTGCCTTGAAACAGATTATAAAATTATAGTTTCATAGTTAAAAAGTTCAACGTATATATTTGAAACTTAGCCTTCTGAACTTCCGTTATGAGCTAAAGTAACATTGAGCTTTCAAAATCAATTATTTTTTTACTTTAATCATTCTGTTTGAAAATCTAATGAAATTTATATAGTCATCACTAAGACTGTATTGCTACTTCACACTGGAAGTTGCTTTTGATTTAGGGCAGCAGGAGACAGTAACAACATAGTGCCTTCATTTTTTATTATACTATTTCCCATTATCTAAGTTATTCCCGCCATCAATTGTTACCGTTATCAAAATCACTCATTAGAGGCACTGTCCTACGAAAGCATACACCTGTTGCATCAAAAACATTACTGGCATGTTCACTTTAACATCATATAATTTTTGTTAGCACCTGTCACTTAAATGGCATTTTGCATTGAAACTATATTTGAAACGATAATTTTATATAAAAAAAAATCAACGTAGGGATATAAAAAAAAAAACTCAGCCCAGTGATCTTCCATCATGTGTTAATATACACAAGACTGTTAAAGTTTATAGCGAAGATGAAGTCTGGAGTTTAAGATAAGATAAGGCTCCGAGAAAAGGGAAATTTATATAAGCATCCCTGAGTCTGCCTCACTGACTTTAGCCTGAAGGCAACCAGAAACGAAACCTATGTAAATCCTTTTTTTATATTATTTCCCGTTATCTAAGTTTTCATGTGTTACCGTTATCAAAAGTCACTCATTAGAAGCATTGTCCTATAAAAGCATCAATTTGTTGCATCAAAAACGGCTCGTTTGTTATGTTTCCTTCATTCACTACACAATTACGGTATCATACGGCTTCAAAATCCCGCCTTATAATTAAGGGAGGGAGAACTGGTTCTTTCCAGTTTAGGACAAAAAGAACATTTGATTCAAAGCAGAAAGTCAAGCTTCCACTGACCCACATTTTACTTTTGCGGCAAAATCGAGAGAAATTTTAATTTATTTGCTTTCTTCGTGATGTCGGTCACTATATTTTTATTTTTCCCCCTTTTTCAGAGTTAGTCCAAATGAATGAATTAAAAGCTGCAAAGCGGGTTAGACGGTGTTTTTCCACCGTACGTCAATCATAGGGTTGCCATACGAGGAGTAACAAAATAGTGAAGGATGAAGAAAGCAGTAAAACTGAACCACTTTCTGTGGTTGTAAAATAGTTTAAAGGTTTCTTACGCTATGCTATCAGCGAAAGTGGAATTAAAAATGAAACTACATGTTTGTACACACATATAATCATTTCTGTATATGTATGTACATGCTTGTAAAAAATGCAACATCAAGAAAAATTGACGCGATTGAGCTGAAATTTTCAGTAATTGCTAATTACAGTGTGTTATGCAAATGACTAATATTTCATAGTAACCCCACAATGGGCTTAGCAACGCCCTGTGCACTGCTGCTGAAACCATAGAAATAGAGAGCTATATAGGAACGTCAAACATAATTGATAGTTATCGGTAAAAGTTAGGTGATATATAACTTTGCCTCGTTGATGAAAGACGGTGAAATTTCAACAACTTACAAGAAACTTACAAGAGATTGAACAGGGTAGAATCATTGGTAAAGGAGGATGCGAGTGTGTTAGCAATGGACGGAAGAGAACTGAACCACTCGGAAATCCGGGCATTAACGTGCGATGATAGACACTTGGCCCATACGACGGATCATACAGATTCATTACGTAAATTGGAGGCACATTGGTTCATTGCTGCAGATGTACTACTATCTGCTTCATCAATTCGTTAATGTTTGCTACACTGTTGATTGTGTGCACAAGGTCCATTACATAGGATCTTCCTCACACACAACCACCGATGCTTGTGGTTGCAATGGAATAGTGAACATAGACTGGCATGCAGATAGGCAAAAAGTGTTTTTTCTGCAGCATCTTGCTTTAATTTGTGGCACCATCTTACACTGCCTTAGCACCCCAAAATGCTGAAGTAATTTGAGAGTTCCAATAAGTAGTTCCCCTGAGAACTAGTTCAACTCTAGCTATAGGATGATAGAATATATATCTATTGGGTGTAAGCTTTGGTGCAAAAAAAAAAAAAAAAAAAAAAAAAAAAAAAAAAAAAAAAAAAAAAAAAAACGTACTGAGAATGCTAACAGGGTTTCGAGCTTTTTGAAATAAAGAATTTTTTCAGAGGATTTCTTACCAAGACAATATCTTGAGTATTGTGTGAGAATTTAATGAAGGCATGGGACTGCATTTAATCTGCCAAATCTGTCTTGTAATTGCTGATATGATATAAAATGTAAATTGTTGATAAAAATAACGAGTTGTCATTTCAAGTTTAAATTTTGATTTGTTTGATAAAAGGTTTGTTTACAGCTTTTATTAAATTTCCGGACTTCTGTTTCTGTTATCAGAAGTTTATCTGTAAAAACATTGTCGATCAGCTTATTAGAATAAATAAACTATGCTTGAAAGTTAATCAGAATAAATATATATAAGTGATGTGCTACATAAAAAGAATTATCCGGTTAGGTTTGGTTTGGTTTTGGAGGGCTACGGTCTATTTTTTGCAACACGAGGGCTAATGAGACCATCCGGTTAGACTCCCACATAATTGTTAACATACGTAAAATTGTCAACACACATAATATTTAACGAATAATTAATTAATGGGAGCAAGTTTTTATAGTATACACAAACATTATATTATAATGAGTAAAAAACTATTAATATAGTTTTAAATAAAGTAATTAATAATAATGTAGCTTATTTCATACTTGGGCTTTAGAATCGTGGTTTAGTGTCATAGTATAAAACTTGTATATATATATATATATATATATATATATATATATAGTAAAATTTAATATGTATACATATATATGAGTGTGTGTGTATTTATACACATACACTCAATTTCATTCTCATCACACACACTCATATATATATATATATATATATATATATATATATATATATATATATATATATATATATATATATATATATATATATATATATATATATATATATATATATATATATATATATATATATATATATATATATATATATATATATATATATTCAGGGATATAAGCAGAGGGTCTTAGCCCCAAAATTTTGGCTGCGTGTGTGTTTCTGTACCACCAATGCAAGTAGCATTTAATAAAATATTAATCCCATTTTCTATCATAAAATACTTTTCCTTATTTTATACTATAAATGATAAATGTGTTCAACAAATTAATTTGAAGTTTTTTACATAATGTAGCTTATTTCATACTTGGGCTTTAGAATCGTGGTTTAGTGTCATAGTATAAAACTTGTAAACATATGTTTGTTCCACTGCAGGAAACGTGTCTTGGGACTTTAATATAGTTCCCTTCCACATGCCATTCTTGATCAGCATAATTCATCGTTTGATCAACTAATAAAAAAAGGTATTTAAAATAACTGTAGAGGGGAATAGCTTATGGGTTTTTCAAAATTATCATATAAAAATGAACAATGCATCTTTCGAAAGATCATCATTAGATCAGTTTTGATAAAAAATTTTGAGAGTTTGATTAACACCAGAAGTACCCCAAATCGCACCCAAAGGTCCCCCCAAACTATAAAGTTAGCACTCCCGATGTCAGAATTTCGGGACAATTTTAATGTCATTTGAAAAGAAACATTAGATCAGATTTGATCCACCATTTTTGCGTTATACAGAATGTGCCCTCTAAATCATCCCAAAACAATAAAGTTAGTCAAAATTACAATTTCAAAATTAAATTTATCTGCAGTTCCAAGCATTTAGAAGTCTTTATTTTCAACGGAGCCTTTGAAAAGGGATAGATGTCCTACATTTTAAATTCGGTATCTGCAAAACTACTTTAAAGTACAGGAAAAAGTTTTGTATTATTGCACGACTGCTGAAATTGATCTATGCATTTATATCCTAATAACAATTTCAAAAAATTATACTTAGTCTTAATTTGATTGAAAATATCAAAAGTTTGTTAATTTTGACAAATTTAAAAATGTTTCAGGGGCAACAAGAATTAAGACATATTTCCTATTATATTCATATAATTTGTCATATATATATTTTCATCTATAATTTGATCAAACAATGAAATGTGTTGATTAAATTTCATCTAACAATGATCAAACGAATGGCATATTTCGAAATGTCAATTTCCATCAGAGGAGAGGGGGAGGGGCTAACTTTATTAGAGTGGTCCTTACGTAATTTTCTGAAAGATATGGGCCTGGAAAAAACAGCAGCTACACAGTCGCCACAGAGTGGTCCTTTTACAAAATACCGCTATTTTGTAAAGTGCTGATAATAGTGCCAAACTGTATGGTAGATTTTCTAGGTATGATGTTGGTGTTCGATATTGTACGATGTTGTTGATGTTAAATCGGGATTTCTGGGTAGAAGGTCTTATCCCCAGTAGTGAAATATACGAATGTATGAACACGGTGTCCTTCTTTTAACATTACATACAATAAATAAAATATGCAGATCTTGAAGATAATATAAATTAATAAGTTAATAGAGGCCCATAATAGTAATTATAGTAAATTAAAAGAGGGAAATAATATTACTGGAAGTAATACCGTAAGAAAGAGCTAAGAGAAAGTTTAAAGATAGCATTTATTTTTTTTATTTTTTATTTTATGATAACATAGAATAAAAAATAAAAGTTCGATATTGTGCCTCTTAAATGGGACCTTTTGTATCATAGCATGTTACTGCCGTTCATTCATTAGCCTCTAAGACTGCGGGAGGGGGATAATTGTGTCCAGGTTATGTTATGATAACAACTTAACATCAGCTGGTCAGAACATATGTTGTTGTTACCTATGCCTCTTTGATAAGCCAAGAACGTAAGCCATAATTCAAAGGGTGCTCCTTTTTTTTATGAAGAGCACTGCTAAGGTGAAAGAATGACTTTGCTCAAAGTGAGTTCTCCTAAAGCAGGGATCAAGAAGAAGGCCTCCAAGCAAGATTGGCCTACCACTTCTAGCTGTATCGTTTGTGAACTTGGAGGACATTGTGACCACAAACATATTTTGTTTGCCACAGTTATCATTAACGTACACAGCGGAACTTAGGCCGGCCGAACCCTCAACCTTTCAATTACGAGATCGCTGTCTTTGCCGACTGAGTACCGCAATTCAGAACCTATGTGATTAAAGAAGGTATGGGTTGCACAGTCCGAAGAAAGGAAGGAAGGAAATTATTTTATGTCGTTTGTTTTCGTTGTGCCAGCATTTCATTACACTAAGTTCCAAATTCGAATTTTAAAAAATGAGTTAAAAAAACATTGTAGGAATTTAGTTAGTTTTGCTCAGTTTAGAGACAAGAAAACTACACATTTCTCCCTTCTATTAATTAATAGACGAACGATGGCCGAATTGTTAGGGTGCTGGCCTTCGGAACCGGAGTTCGTGGGTTCGAATAGCAATTCGGCATGGATGTTCGTAGCCGTTAGAAATCGGCTTTAAGCAGTAGGTTCTAGGTCTCATTAGCCCTCGTGTTGCAAAAAGTAGACCGTAGCGCTCCAAAACCAAACCAAACCCTTCTATTAATAACGCATTCAAAATGAACAAGATACATCAGAGAACTTGTAGATAAAATCGATAATAAACAGTTTCACTTATATTACTTTTTAATTTCTTTGCATAAAACTTCTATCTTTACTTTTTTGACAAAAATGGAATTTGTTTCTTGTAGATCTTATAAAAATGTTTAATATATGAGTTTATGTAATTCTTAATTGTGTTATTATATTTTTTAAATACATTAAAGGGAAGATGCAAACTTCAAGTAACTTAAAAAAAGTAAAATTTTAGCCGTAATTTTCAGAGCTTCGCTACACTTACTATCAGTTTATCTCAATCTGTATACAGCTTTCACGTGTAATTATTTTATTATTCTTAAATGTACATTACTATAACAGTCAGAAAATAGCAAATTTATTAACTGCAATAGAATTACATTTTATTTCAATAATGAGCATTCATTCTGTGCTATTGCACGCAAATTTACAGAATAAAATATCAATGCACAACTAAAATGTTTACTTTTTAAATCTTTAATTAATTAATTTTTTAATTAATCTTTAATTAATTAATTTTTTAATTAATCTTTAATTAATTATTTTTTTTAATCTTTTAATTAATTTTTTTTATTTATAAAATTTTTGTTCCAGTGTTCAATAAAAAAGGAAATAAAAATGTGTTATTTTATGTTACACATAAATATCTTTTTAAAATAATAATATTTTATAAGTAATGAAAAAAAAGTGTATGTGATATACATTAATAAAAAATATACGTACTAAACATGATTGAGTATAATATATTCAAAAGTTTTTTTAGAATCACGTGCTCAAATTAACTATGGTTGTTTTAATAGGAAAATTAATATTTTCATGTGGTTTAATGTTGTTTTTTATATGGACACTAAACTCAAAAAAGTTCAAGATGTTAAAAAAGCCAATTTTTGTTAATGTTTAAAGGTTGTGACTTCCCTAAATGCAACATAAATTAGAATGTATATTATATATATTATATATATAGAATAAATTTTTGATCAGTTGTAAAGATACTTTAATTTATCAACGCTTAGTATTTTTGTCTGAAATTGTACCCCAGCCACTGAAAGTTTTTTTATATTTTGACTACGTCACTGTGTATATTCAATCTAATCTATTAAAGTTTCACTGCACCAGCAAGACTTTCCCTCGACAGCCTTTCAAAACTTTTAAGAATTTATAATCACAACATTTCCATAACATATAAAAATTCTTTAGTTTTTACACCTTACAAGATTCCTTGACAGTAATCTTAACTAATTCCTTACACTTGTATATAATCACTTTTCTTACCAACGTCGCTATAGTAACATGATCCACCACTTTCCAAAACAGACCTCTCTTTTTGCGATTAAAACAATTGATTTTCAAAGATTTGACATCCAATTTAAATATTATCAGTTTTTGAATTTCCGACTATGACGTATGTGTTTTCCTTGGGCTAATTGTATTCGTTAAAACAGTCATTTGAGGCATAAAATTTTGAAAATTGCTTTTTTGCTTTATTTTATATGACGCGCAATTACGGTACTAAATACATTTCATGAATATTTCCATGATAATTAGATAAGAAATTATACCTCTTTTTATAAATCTAAAGCACTTTCAACCCATTGAGGCCTAGCGCTTGTTTTTGAGGACATTAAAAATATTGTTTGAAGAATTTTTATACTTCCTTGGAAGGATTTTTACTTTATTTTTAAGGTAGGGGGTAGGAGGGTTTCATATCGAATGCCATTTCTAAAGGACAATAACTTAAATTTATAAGTTTGGCAATATTTATATTTTAATGTTTAATATTGCTCTGATAAACTCAGTTTACTTCACATGATATTGAAACTTGAAAGATATGTACAACATACAACCCGTGCCATAAGTTATTACCCTTTAGAACTTAGCCGGAGGCAGAAAGATCTTTGCAGTCTGCTCAAAATGTCAAGTTCAGCAAGCTTCTGCTGAGCACATCTTGGACTGTTTGGGACTTTCCAGAGAGGACATATATTCGTCCCTCCTTTTTGTCCTTGACTTCCTTAGGGTCAGCGGTCTGATGGATCTTGTCTGACTTCGTCAGACAGCTAGAGGATAAGCCACAATACAATAACACAACAACAGAACTTGGCCTTTGATATGATAGTAAATGAATCTGAATTTTTTTCTCATTAACCCCTTTAAAGCACAGTTTTTGTTTAAAGGCAGGCCAAAAAAATCAATTTTTTAATGTAAAAAAAACACAATTTAGAACGTTGTCTGGCCAAAAAATTACAAAAATACAAAAATAACCAAAATTTGAGCCTATTGGATATTTATACATCTCGTATGATTTCTAATATTTAGAAAATTATTTTTATTGTCAAAAGAGTATATTGTTCAATTGGTAGGCAATGTACCAATTGACAGTACGAAGTGTCATCCCTTGATGCATAGGTATCAAATATGAAACCCTTATGTTTCATATCTCAAGAATAAAGTATATAAAGTGACGCCTCGAGACAAGGATGTCTTTACAGCCAGAGCTT